>JAVJGG010000058.1:3095535-3151593 GCA_035590195.1 Aviceda cuculoides
CAAAAAATCTCTCCCCCTCTTTCAACAAGTCCCGATTATTTCACTGATTCAGCTGCACCAGTGCTATTAATGGGATGCTGAAGCACAGCCAGGGCGGGGGAGCAGGAATCTCTCGAAGGGGGCTTTGCCACGGGAGAAAACATACCACCGGGCTGTCCTCAACACCGTGGCTCGGCGGGAGGCGAAGTATTTGCATCTCCAGACATCACAGATGAGCCTGACTATTTTTAAAGTTGCTTTTCTCAGCTGTGAGCCTCTCCCGTCACTTCCATCACAGGCACGGGATGTCACGGCTGCCGGAGGATGGCTTCTGGAGAGGATGAGGAGCAGGAACGACGGCTGAGCTGTAACGCAGAGACACTTGCTGAAGAAAGCAAAACACGAGGTGTTTCAGGGTGGCCTTTTTTTTGTGCACAGTTTCTGTTTTCACCACGCGAGTATTTCCCTTTTTCTTCCCCTATAATTCATAAAATGCACTTCCTTTATTCCCCTCAGCAGATTTCTCTGCACAAACAGGATGATTACAGTTTTAGTTTCCACCCCCAGAGAAATACATGACTACACTTACCCAAAGTGCCTTTCTTAATCAAATAAATTTATTTATTCACACCTCTGCTACCTGATGGCAACCCAGCGCACCACTGTCACCTCTATCAAGACTTACCTGTTTTCACGTAAGACTTCATATCCAGGCAGCACGCTTGTCGTGGCCTCAAGTGAATAATCACAAACATATTTTCTTTCGACAGCTTTAGGGCAGAACAGTGCAACTGCATCAGAGGTTAAAGATGTCGAGAGAATTTAGTGAAATTAGTCAGACCCCATACAGGCCCCACGCTTGCGGAGGGAATTTGCCCTCAACATTAACCAGGACAGTGCACATCTGGGGTATGTTTTTGGTAAGATTAACCACAGCAATGTTTTCAAACTAGTAAAAAGCCTTTCTATTCCCCTTTTTGTCATTTACATTTATCCCAGGCTGCTGGTGAGCCTTTTGTTTAATCAACGCATCAACATTAACTTTGTGGGCAAACCTGCTAACACCAGGCAACTTTGTGGTTAAAAGCAATAGCTCTGCACAAACGTGATAAACCCAACGATTGGAACTTTTCAGGTAAATCAGAATGACTCAAATGGAGCAGCAGGTGAAAAACAGGAATTGAAACGGGAAGGCACGCGCGATTTGTTCAGAAGTTAGGAGGGCTGGTTTCTATCCTCAGGATGACCCTCCTAGGATCCTATTTTATTTTAGGAACCCAGAACAATTATTTGCTCTGTGATGGCTCCTTCCGGTCTTTTCTTACACAGCCCAGTTCCAGAATTTTACACACACAGAAATACATCATTTTTGTCTTAAAACCTCATCTCTTCCTCGGTACCCACTCGAGCTTTGGAATAACTTATTTACTGTCTAGTGACAGTACCTCAGAGCCGGAAAGAATTCTCCAGTCAGCCCGCTAGCCTTCGTCTGCGGCTGTAACGAATACAGAAGGCGGTTCGTGGGAAGATGCTGTTCTTTATCTCCAAGCACCACCCAGCACCAGTCCCAGCCTCCGGGACCGCCCCACGCCGAAGTCCTCCTCCTCCTCCCGCAGCATCCACCTCTCCAGCTGGTAACGGGGACGGGCAGGGCTCACGCACTCACCCTTTGTAAGCATGCCTACAGGATTACGGGTCGAGACGTCCTCCTTGAAACTGGGCGGACTATTGCCGAGAAGGGATGGAGACGGGAATCGCGCCAAGCGCCTCGGCGGGCCGCGTCGCGCAGCCAGCCGCCCGAGCCCCAAGATGAGCTTCGCGTGTAGACCCACGTTCTCACCGATTTCTCACAGCTTCCCAGACAGCAGTCGCCGACTCCCACGAGCCTTGTAAGGGTGTGGTGGGCCCCGGGTGTTCTTTACATTAACTGCACGCCCTGCCTATGGCACAGCATGCTTTGCTTTTTTTTTTTTTTTTTTTTTACATTCGGTGATATTTACGTGGAAACATTTCCAGACAAGAACCATGTTCTTCAACCCTCTCATCCATACACAGACCTCATAAAAATCTTACTGGGTGAAGAACCAAGCGCTGCTGGTGTCAACAGAGGTTTGAGACATCGCTGCCGTGTGCAAGGCTGTCCCTCCGGCTGCATCCCAGCACAGCTTCAGACGCAAGAGCCGCAGCCTGAAAAGGCCCCGAGACTGATCTGTCATGGCCGCAGCAGCTGCTCTCCACCTCTGCTCCATCCACCTAGAAAACACACACACGCAAGTGACAAGATTTCCTCTGTCAACTAAACTCCCGACCATTGCCTTGGGAAACTCTAACAGGAATCGTGACTTTGGGTGTGCAGTTTCACAGCCAAATCTCCCAGTCTGAACTCTTTACTTCTGAAACGCACCAAGACATTTACCACCTTGGAACTGGAACGGGCGCAGACAAAGGCCACTCGGGTCCCAGTGCCAGGTCAGCCGTGCCCCAGTGCACTGGTTCAGCAAGGGAGAAAACAGGCACGAGGATCTTCTTTGGCATCAGGAGTCTCAGGGGAGAACAGCCTGGCTTCCAAATCCTTTTCTGTCAAAAATCATTTTTTTGCCTTTCAGGCTGGGACAGAGAAGAAAACTGACCTGACATGTTTACTTACGGCTGTGCTTTTTTTTTTTTTTTTAATATGTTAATTTCTTCATTCCAGATACAAGGGTTGCTGTCCCAAGTGTCCCTATCAAGTCATCTGTCTTGTGGGCAGGATTTGCTGAAGATATTTTTCTGAAGATAACGTCAGAAACATATGCTGCAGACAGCCAGAAGACAGAGGCTAAAAAAGTATCGGAAACCCACTTCTAACACAACCCCCTTACCGGCCCTGTTAATTAAGTTATGCCATAAGAAAAGCAGCTCAAGATGTCCTACTGATTTAAGCTAAGACATGTTAGCAGGAAAACAAAATGCTTGTATACACTGGATGAGACTGCGTGGAAAAGACAGACCTGGGAACGGTGTCACGGTAATTTTGCATTTAACTCCGCTCATTTCTTACAAATCCTGTGTCAGTTTACTACCTCATCTTCCTTAAAACCTTGATCGTTTCAAAAACGAGGTTTACAATTCCACAGCACAAGACACACTTGCGTAATTGTGGTCAAGCTCACTTTTGCCAAGACACGGGTGATGTGTCTGGCACCACCAGTTTGGCTTTCTTTCCTGGCTGTGGTCTACCTGTTAAACCACCAGTCACTCAGCTAGAGCATGCCTGCAGCAGCTCTTCTCCACGAGTTTCTCGGGAACGCACGCCTGTGTTCTGCTGACAGACACCCGACTCAGCAGCGGGAGATACCCTGAAGACAAAGTAGACTAACACAGCCTGAATGAGCCGGTCAACAGCTCTCTACCCCGGAGGGGCTCTTGCCCAGCCTTCCTGCAAACGCTCCCCGACGGAACCAGTGAGGGCAGCTTGTTGTACGTCGTCTCGGAGCCAAAGCTTAATCCACCTGGTATCTGGTAAGCTCCAGAAGACTGACTGGCACAAACCTCAGCACGCCCAAGGTTTTGCCACCGAACAGGTCCTATTCAGAAGGGTGGTGGTTCCGTAGGTCCGTGAGCCATCACGCACGCAGGGTGCCGTGTTACCTCTTTCCTCCTGTCCTCTCGACACGGTCGCACCCCTCGCTGGCGGCAGCAGCAGCAGTGTAATAGCAGAAGGAAAGAGCTCGAGATGCTGATCGAGCTGAGCGGTAACCGCTTTCTCCCCTAGAGTAGTTCACGGCTGGCTCAGGTGCCCAATCTGGTTGACTGCAGAGTCCCAGGGGTGCAATGCTGACCTAAGAAAAGGGGTGGGGATGGGAGGAGGAACGAAGATGGGACTCGGCAGCCCCAACAGAGGTCGGTTTACGCTCACAAGGATCTCCATCCATGGTCCAACTCTGATGCTGTGCCAACAGCCACGCCGGTGGCCACTGCGAATCTGAACAGACTCCAAGTGTGCACGTAGTTTTCAGAAATAAAACATTTCTTTTAATTGGCAAGTAGAACACACATTACAGGTCATTAGTATTTTATAAACAATATTAAGTTACAAATACATGTTAAAAATTGCAGTTCATGGCAGCTAAAAGCTCGGAGTCCAAAATGCATCTCTGCAATGCTTCGTTACTTCCCTTTCCCCAGTCTGCTGGGTGAAGATGAATAAAAGATCATTTATCATCTACTAGGAGGTGGTCTACTATATACTCAGACAAAAAGAAAACCTCATTCCTAAGAGCATCACTAACAAACAGAGGCATTCAAAGTACTTCAGCCATCTTAAATCATGTCAGATGCAATGAGGACACAGTTAAGAATTACTCTGTAACACTTTAAGCAAAGATACAGATTATCTTCACATTAAACTGATAGTTCAATGCTTTCTGTTCCAATTCAGCTTAAAACCAACACTAGCTTCTACTCCACAGAAGCTTAAAGTCCATCATGCAGGCTTCCGTGCCATCAAAGCTAGATGTTTGTAAATCAGACCCTTATACAGAGGAAAGTTATGGTGTACAACTAAACAGCATACATAAATATGTATCTTATATTTAGCAGATCTTTATTCCCCTCCTTAATGACTTTTGTTGGTATTAGTGAGATACACAGCTCATTCCACTTTCATTACGCTCAGAACATTAACAAGTTACCACTATGTGCGTTAATATACTAAATATCCTTTAACAAGTCTCTTTAAAAAAGTATTTAAAAACATTTTTGGAAAAGTAGAAATCTATTTTCCAGAAAAACAAGTGGTACTAGGATGGCATGGACTCCAGTGCTCAAACATCCTTTCAGAGAAAACCCATCTTGACGGCTTTTGTGCCTGGGAGTCAGTGTGTCTCAGCTGCCAGACTCGTATTCTATTTGTCCTTCTTGCTGTGGTGGCAAAAGGTCATAAAAATCAGCTTACCTTGCCTTTCAGTTGGCAGACTTTCAAAGATTACCATTCACCGGACTGCATAAAAGAGACACGTAGCTTCCACATAAGTTCATTTCTTTCTCACTCATATTTGTGAAAGTCAGTTTTATTATACCGTTGAGATTGTATCTTCAAAACCAAAGTCTGCTGCATGTGTCTGGAGAAATGACTTTGTATCTCAAAAATATCAAGAGTACCATTCAGATCTGAATTTCTATTAAAAACTGTGCACATTTAGCAAAAATTATGCTGCTGTAAAAACAAAAGGCCTGCTCCTTGGCCTGCTCAGAATACAAGCTACAATGCAAGAGATTACACCAGAGGGTTTTTTTCCTCTGCTTCTTTTCTAAATGCAGGCATTAAAAGTAAAGTGTTACTAAGCTTTTCCTAAGAGAGCACGCAGGGGTGTGGCATAATATACATTAATCAGGAACGAAAACCAGTAACAAACAACCATTCTAGAAAATGCTGCCTATTAGCAGCATGCTTGGTTTCTGAAACATAAGGAATTGCACGGGAGTTGTCAAGATGAAGTCCACACACCTCGATCATTGAACTGATCACTAGATTCCAAGAAACCAAAGAAAATTTAAAAATACACATGACAACAACTGCCTAGAAGGCAGAGTTTTATCATCTGTCAATAACCAGATGAATAAAGTGCATAGCAACTATTATAACAGTTTCTTGAAAAGAGAAAACGTTTAGCAAGTCTCAAAGTTTGTAAGCTTGACACTTATCCATACATTTTGCTACATGTGTGGCTTCCCTTTTGTTTTGCTGTTCAGCTTCACTGATCGACCCTTCAGCATTGTCCTGTGATTTCCTTTGCACTTCATATGGAATGTGCCGAGATCTCTGACTGCTGCCTGATGTACGTCTGGAAGCTCTTGTCACCAATCGGATGTTCTCTAAGGAAAAAAAAAAAAAAGGACAAGTATTATGTATAGAATTTTGTGTCAGGACATCAAGATGTCAGAATGGAAAGTGAACAGACAAAACCTTTTCCCTAAGCTTGATTTGCAAAGTTGTAATTGTAATGATAATACTGCATCTTACTTGAACTGGAAGAACTGACTGACTGAATTGACTTTTTTGTCAGCGATCCACAGCTCCTTTATTTACACGTATACAAAATACAGTCATGGGGCTGTATCAGCCACTCTTCCCATTTTTAAAACCGTGACTCTAAAAGAAGGCAGTAAATACATGTATCTTCTGGTATTTAATGCTCATTCCATTGTTGAATGGAATTCATTGTGGTTTCAAAGATTACCATTCCATTATTGTTCAAAATAAAAAACCCAAAAAACTTAAAACCCCAAAAGCCCTACACTTATTTTATGACTGAAACTGCACTAAAAAAAATAAGCATTTAAAAATTCCTTACGGTCCTTTAAAATATTGTGATACAAAATCTAAGTCACCTAATCGTACTCTGTATGTATTTGCAGGATCTTTTTTGAACATGAATATGGTGAAGGCCAGAACATAAGCAAGGGAAATACCACTTCCCAGGACTGCTCCCGTTTGGAGAACCCACTATACTTACTGGCTTCCATATTTTGTCTTCTTAAATTTATCCCTCTTATATTGAGCATGCTCCTGTTCTAAAGTTCCAACACCTTCAATAATCAGCTTTAGTGTTTTATACGTCTCCTTAGGGTCATCAATGATGAATGTAGAATATTCTTCCTCTTCAGGTCCATCATACACAGATTTGCTGCCACAGGCCTCTGGGGAAAAAAAAAAAAAAAGTACAGGAATAAGTATCAGATAGGCAGGGGGGAAAAACCCAAGACGCGCATACTAAAAATACCCAGTCTGGGGTTCGTACAGTTCCTTGGTTTGGTTCCGCATGACCACCGCAGCACTGTGGCCGACGTAACAGCGACAGCAGACGGAGCAGTTCCCCGTCCTCCTGCTGGGCTGCTGGTCCCGGCCCACGCCCGTTCCCTCCTCCTCGTCCCAGAAGGAAAGGGCAGCACGCCTGGCAGCCGCTCCCGGCTCGGCGCGAAGCTGCGCTTGGCCGCACAGGCGACGCTTTCGTCTCCGTTACCGCTGGCAGTACTCCACGCGCAGATATTTGGGAGCTCCGACACGGGCCTAACTCTGCCGCCGTGCCGCAGGGTTGGCCGGCGCGAAGTCAGGTATTCACCCGTCAGAAGGACAGGTTCCACCCCGAAGCAGCAGCTAAGCGACAGCTACGGCACGACAGACTGAATTCAAAACTATTACGGGTTGAAGTACTCACGGAAGAGGTTTCACCGCGTTACCCCTGAAAGACTCCTACAGCAAGCGTAAGCAGAATACGCCATGACTGCTGCCTGGCTGCGTGCTTGAGGACATGGCCTGAAGAAGGGGCAAGTCACACCTTCTTATCCTACCAGGGAGCCTTTGTGGCCAAGAGATCGGAACTCTGATTACGCGTGAACATATGCAGCACATTCATCATGTCATCTACTTCTGCGTTGTGGCCAAGCGTGTTAGAAGGGGAGAGAGAATATCTTACTTTGTCTCCATTTCTCCCTAGCGTTCCAGCTTCACTGCTGTCTCAGTCTCAGCTTTCCAACTACCTTCCCCTTGCTGCGCTGCCTGTGCCAGACCTGCGTCCTTCTCCCCGACACTGAAACTCGAGGCTGGCTCTGGCAGTGAGGATTCGGAACAGGGGAAAGCTGGGCATTGGTTCAGACAGCTCGGAAGTGGTGGGAATCTGAAGTTGGCAATTGCACGGCAGCCAGGAACGGATTAAAGTGCTTTCCAATCCATGTGTTTGACACCACTGGCTTATCTCATATTATAAAATAAAGTCCTATTTAAAGATCAGTGCCACAGTGAAGGCTTCCCTGCCACTCCCTGTGCTAAACTGGGACTTCAAGTCTGGCACTGCGTACACCGGATACTTTTCTTGGCGTGCCTACCAGTCCTAACTTCCTCTGCTGTCTCTTCTTTCTTTTATCCTTCATGTCACATCTTTGCTCCCCTCAGCTCCTGAGGGTTTCCTGGCCCAAACTTTACTTTTCAACATTTCATAGGCATCCAGAGGTCATCTTTTGTTGATAATTCCCAAAGAGCCTTCCTGAGGAAACCATTTGTATCCAGCCTGTTCTTGGGATCTAAATCAGGGAATGTGCACGTGACTTCTGGTAACACAAAACCATGTTCCACTGAAACCTCAACTTTGCTGGTGCTTCTTTTCAGCATCAGTAAACTTCTGGTTTAGTGCGCACTCCGATTTGTCAATTCGGAGCATGCAAGCAATGCTCTGTGCTTACGCTATTTTAGGATGCTGTGGTTAAGGCTGTATTTCAAACAACTGTTTATTATGCAAAGAACTTTGTACAGACTACGAGACTGCACACTGCACCAAAAATAATTCACACAACTGTCTCAAGACAGCAGAAGGGGAAACAAGTTAAATAATGGCCACTGTGTTCTAGGATGCGATTCGCAAGGCTGGTCAAGCTAGAACATACGATTTTTCACAGGTATTTTTGCCTTGCTAAGTATATTGGAGATGCAACGATCTTTCATCCTCACCTTGCATTTTCTCCAATTTTGGCATATACAAGTTGAAAAGAGAGTAGATGCGCTCAGTTTCTCTATCTCCATCTATATCCAGTTGTATATTTGCTGGAAGGCCTCTGTAAGGCATCAGGAAGAGAGGTAGAAGTTACATGCTAAACAGTATGTTATGGCACAAAAAGCACTTAAGGATGAAAGTAAAAGTGAGTACTCATGAAAGCCAACAGATTGTGTGTAACAGAGCTCAAGACTTCATATTCTTCCCAAAAGAAAAGGTAGACAAATTCAACCTTCTTTATGCCTAGATTTATCCAGCATGCTTTCACTCTGACTTGAAAGAGAGGACTGTATCAGCACCCAGACATTTTGGTGAATTAGTCTGCTACAACCAGATGGAGGAGCCAAAGCACTGAACTCCCAGCCGTCCAGGTCTTATATTCTGAGGCAAACTACCACTACAGACTTGTTGCCTCTTATTTTAGATGAAAATTGCTTCCTATGAACCAGACAGTACCTATTCATGTAACGGAGAGCATGACTGGTCCCCTTAGAAAAAGATCAGTTTAGAATTAAATCTAGCAGCAGATGACTGTCTGTTTCAGGAATTTACAAACAGGACGTTGAAGGGATTTCTGACATTTTTACTAATGACAGATACTCAGAACCAAAGTATCTTATGCCAAAGTCAACTCCTATCAATGTCTTGAACTCTAAAAATCGCAACGTTTTGACCGAGATATGCAGATACTGGCAGTATCAGAAATAACAACAGAGACGGCCTTAGAAAACACCACGCTGCCTGTGCAGCTGGCAGATCGCCGGGGTAATCGCATACCTGCAAGTCCCACTGCAGAGACGCGCGCGCCCCCGGCAATACCGAGACCGACGGCCCGTTACCGATCCTTACCCTGTGCAGGGTGTGCAGCCAGGAGTGTTATCCGCGGTAGCTTTACAGCAAAGCCAGTGGCCGTTAAGATAGGCAGAGGGGTGGTAGACCGTGAGGCGTTTCTTGTTGCATTGGCTAACTTTGGTGAGGATATCAATCCAGTCCTTGGCTTCCACGCAATTATTTGCTTGGATGTACAGGACTCTTCTTTCAGGCTGGATCACCTGGAACATCTGCAAATAAGGAAATAAGCCACAGAATAAACCACCAGAATGAGTCGGTAAACCCCAAAGTGGGGTCTGACTGATGATTTATTAAAGGAAAAACACAGCATACTAAAAGAAGGCACAAATATATACATTTCAAAACAAAACCAAGTGGCAAATGTGCCCTGAAAACGAGACCTTTCACCTGGTACAAGGAGTAAGATACTGTTCCTGTAGGAGATGATTTACAAACAGCTAATGCCAACTTGCTGGTTGGACCTGAACAAGATTCGTTGTCAGCCTCAGGGATGCAATTTTAGTAACGCTGCAGCTCCAAGTTTTGGAGGGCTGACAGATGGACCCAACGCAGGGCTGAGAGGAAATGTTAGTCAGCAGCGGGCAGAAAAGAGAAAAAACGAGTTTGGATCCAGCCTTAGTGACAGCTTTGCTTTAATACTACTGTAACACTAGTCTTTTTAACACCTACTTCAGCATGATTCTTTCCTTTTAATAACTACCACACTTCTGCACCCAACTATAGCTGCTACAGCAAATCGCAGCAATACAGTTTCTCTTAATCACCATCAGGTGGTTCAAATAATTACACATTAATTCTGCATTATGGCTTGGGCACTGAAAATCCAAACTAGAGCTCTCCTGCCTGTTCAAAACAGCTTGTGATTTAAAATAGCACAACTGCAGTTATCTTCCTCCTCTTGAAGCCTTATTGCTTAATTATACTGATCATGCACTGAAGATAACCAAGCCCGAGTTAGTGATCTTAACTGCAAATTTTGGAAAGGCAAATGTCAACCACCTTAACTTCCTCTAGCTTCTGCAAATACTTAATTTTAATGAGTTTTCCTGTCTCACAGGTATTCCTATATTATCCTTCCCGCATCTACTTCTTCATTTGATTATTCAAATCATTAGACATCACACTGCCCCTATCATGTGGAATATTATTTTCCAAATGGCTGCTTTCTCTGTGCTACTTTAAAAAGACAGATGCACACAAAAATCCAAAAAACTCCAAAACCACCACACACCAAAAAAACCCCAAAAACCCCACCAAAACTGAAATTCACTTTTGTCTACAATAAAGACCTGAAACATTGGCCTGAATTCTGCACCTAGCTGGTCAGGAGAATGTTGCATACTGGCACCAGGCGCAATCTCTTCCTCCCTTACGACACTTCTAGGTGCACACCCTTCAAAGCAGCTTGCAAATATACTTGCGAATTTGTGAACGAACAGGTTTGTTAATTGCAATGTCTCTTCTAAGAGGAAAGGGAAAGTTCCAACACTCATTTCCCTGGATTCTGTATCCTTATAGATGTCAGACAATAATAAGAAAGGTGCAACACAACAGCAGTGTAGGAGCTGCTACTGTGATCAGTCCAGCACTGCTAAAATACACACCAAAGAGAGAGTCCTTTTATTAAAACTTTTCAGGACATTACTGGCAATTGGAGTCTGGGGAATAGGGAAGGAATGAGGAAGACAGGATCGTGCAGCTCACCCCTCTGTTAACACAGAACTAAAGGGAAAAGAATTTTAATGTCCTGCTGGGGTAAATGGAGCCTTCTACACTACAACAAAGGAACAGTTTTAAGGAGCGCGGCTTTGTGTAAGGGGACACCAACCTAAGTGAACTAACATATGGCAACTGTTACTGAGAAGCCCACAACTAAGCCAAGAATTTCAAGTGGTTGCAAGACCTTTACACTACTACCAAACCCACCAGTTGCTTCTCAAAGAGCACAGAAGATCTGAACAGTACTTAAAGCCACCCCCACACCCCCAAACTGTGCTTAAGGAAGATGAAGGCTACTGGCCTTACTGCCAGACAGGCAGATTTATCAGGAGTGAGGGAGACACGCTTGGTGCAATTCAGAGCACGGATACCTAGAGAATATTTATAGAAAATGTAGATCGTTAATCACACTTAGCACCCATGATGGAATATCCATTGCAAATACATCTGCTGTGATGTTGAGAATTCTGTTCTTGCTGCAGTATTCTATTTATATACGGCAAGATAAATGGGAATATATTAGCAAGGGAAGGCAATAATGGTATTTTCTACTGTTTATGGAAAGACTCTGAACCTTACTTTCCAGAATGGATGTAGTTACCCTCATTTCCTAGGTAATACTGAATTTAAACAACCAAAATAGTGCACAGTTTCTGATGTTAACAATAAACGGATACTTTTGCTATAATAAATCTTCACAATAAAGGGATATTTTGGATGCATTCTAGCCCAGTAGACTCAGCATAAGTTAGAGACTGCTGTCACTGAAGACTCAACCAGAATTACAGCTCAGTTCCCCTCCACACACAGTAAGTTTTATCTCAACTGTGTGCCCACTTTTAGTTCAATCAAGTTATTTTGTAGAGTACAGTTGGCAACAGTTTATCACATGTTACAGCTGCCTTCTGATAGCTTGAGAATTATTTTGCAGCTTGGTTGCCTTTGCCTGCGTAATTACCATGAGTTATAAACACCAGAGCCAGCTACAGTACAATGAAGACATGCTTTAGAAGCAAGTGAACTGAAACTTATTCCACCTTTTAACAGAGAGAGAGATGCTACCAAAACAATACCTGAAACAGGGAGAAAACTGAGGAGTTAAGCATTATATTTCACTTTAACAAAGCGCTGTTTGAGGAACCTAATATCTAGGGGAGGTTTGAGCACTGCCCTGCATGGTGTCCACAAGCAGCGTATATGGCAGGAAAGACTTAGAGAAAAACTAAAATTCACAACCATTTATGTGTATAAAGAGGTCTGTAGTAGATGCATGTTTAGAACTGGAAAGCATTGCGCTGGGTTTTTTTGTTTATTTTTAAATAAAACTTTTTAAGGATTGTACTCAGCTTTACAGGTAGAAGAGTATGAAAAAGGCTCCCAATATCACCTGAACTGATCGTGTCTAACTGTTCTTACACAGTGGATGGTTATGCCTCGCATACAGAAGTTGGCAGTAGTGTTCCATGCACGAAAAATACAGCTGTATTTTATTCCCTAACGTTGCAATCAAAATGCGAAACCATACTAGCACAGCACAGATGTTGTTTTGGCACATGACCTAACCCAAATATATATATGCACTTTCATTAGCCAATCAAGAAACCCTGATAGCTAAGAAAGAAGATGTGATCCTTAACAATTATAAGCAGCCAGTTCCTTCCCAACGGAAAGGGCAGGGACTCGATCATCTTACCTGGGTCTGACATTATGGAGCCCAGACAGCTGACCAGCAGTGGTCAGTACCGAGCGTGCTGCAGATCACAAAATCCAAAGACTGCTGACTGGGCTGTTAAGAATCTGAATGGGCTGTACTTTTGGAAACTCCTGCTACTATATACAGAACAAGCAGCTGTGGTTGTACGTCTTTCAACAGAAACCCAATCCAGGTTACAAAAGGGAAAAAGGCGATTAGGCTGGTGGATCTAGACCAGCCTAACAAGTACACTAATGGAGATGACCTACTTACGTTTTTCATTTTAAAGGATTCCTCCTCCAGTCTTTCCACTGCCAAAATGTTTTCAATCGGAATGCTACACAGAGGATGATCACCTGCAGAGGACACACAGAGAGATACTGAGCAATTTATTCACAACTCAACTTCACCCTCTGCCCTTATTCTAAGGGCTGATTCAGTTTCTTTGAAAATGACTTTGACTGCACAAGGAAAAAATAAATTCTGTCACTCAGCAGGGATTTACTAGCATGGTCCTTAAGTATTATCTTAAGTTCATTTCTGTTTTCAGGTGCACTACGTTATGCTAGCAAACCTCTTAGAAACTGACTACTGCAGCAGGATGCAGCATCTTTCTTGAGAAGGTGACAATGAAAGAAATCACTCCTGTCAGCTCAAGCGAACTAGGTTGATGGTGGTGTCGTAAGATCTCGAAGTTGAGTGTGAAATGATGACTGGCATGATCTGAACATGTTTCCTTATCTTTCTCACTCCCTGTGTATTTATATGATGGAAGGAAGTGGTATTTGTTGCGTACTACTGAACAGACAGGAACAATTTGCAAAAAGCAAAATCCTTGGTATTAGGCAACATTAAGTGAACAAATTTTTGCAAGTTCAAAGCTTGCAGGCAAATCCCTGCCTACCACAGCCAGTTGTGCCAATGCTACAGAATTTGAGAACAAGCTGAGATGCACCTGAGAATGTTCAACATAAACCCAAATCCCAGCGTAAGGTATTCGTATCACAAATTTTGTTTCCTTGGACAATCTACTAGGTAACTGTGAAACCTACAGACAATGTTGATAACTGGTATTAGACAAATATTATCAAATATTCTGCTAATTTACAGGGTACTGTGCTATCCAAGAAGCTTCTCTAACAGTCAGTACAGATGTACTAAAAAAAGGGCCAGAACATACAGGCCGACAGACTTTCCTGCACTGTGCCTCCTACAGTCACAGATCTAGATCTCAGCCTTCTGTTCTTACACGATCCTTATGTTTAATCTTCGCTTTAATGTATAAAAAAGAGCCTGGCAAACCTTTGTTACCTTTGCTTTTCTGATAGGTAAACTCATGGTTTGTCAGACGAAACCATCTCTTCTTGAAGTTTTTCATGCCAAATCGTTTTCTTCCTTGTGCTCTCTTGATCATGAACCTAGTAAACAGGACAACAGATGTTACAATACAGCAGATTTTACATATACGTGCATATAAATATATGCATACCTATAAAATATGTATTTATGTATATAGATTTATACATACATACATATATACACGCACATACATGATGGCACTTGTGAAGCTTTAGGAAGGGACACACAGTGTTTTCTAATTACTGAGGCCTTGTCTTTACGAGGAAAGGTAAGTCACATTTGGATAGGTTTAGTGCATCTGTTAGTTAAGCCTGTCCTTTTTCCAGATCTCGATAAGGGATAAGACATATAGCTTGACTCGTGTAGTCTACATAGGGGCTCTAGTTAGTTAGCCGAACTGCAGTTTGTGCCCTTTCTTCAGTTACAAATCCAGCTAAATGGTTTGCTACTACAGCAGAAAAAGGGCAGAACATGGTTAGTACTGCTCTGCTAAGCTTGACCTGTTAACTCTACAAGCTTTTTTTTTTTTTTTTTTTTTTTTTTTTAAAGCTGTGAGAAAGCTCAAAAGGTTTAGAGTATGTTTAACAATTAAAAGGCAGGTGTAAGGCCTCTGGAGCACAGGGACTGTGCCCTTACATGCTTCAGTCACTCTCAGGCTCTAGAAACAAAGTCCGGATATTCCACAGCTCCATTTGCAATTGCACATTGATGCTGCAGTTGGAAACGTGTTTTCAATAAGATACAAAGCAATCTGACAGCTAGAACCCCTCACCCCCCCCTTTTTGGCAGAGGAGGGGCATTCATTTAGTGAGTTGTCAGCTTTAATTAATGTCAAACTTGAATTAAGTTACAAGAAACTGTGATGCATCCACCACCTTCCTAACCACTAAATCAATCCAAAAGCTTCAAGGTGACTTTGGAAGCCTAGTGACTTCATACTGCTCAGCATCACTTCTGTTGGAAAAAAACTGTGTATGCATATGCAGTATAGAGTTGATAAGAGCTACTCTACACATTACTGTAACTATTGTGCCAGATACAGAATTGTATAATGGAGCGAGTAAAAACTACGTACTACAGAGTAGTTTTTATCAAGTAGGAAGGCACTACACAGCACAAAGAGCACAGAGAGAACAGCAAATGATTCAGCTGAAGATTTTTAATGGCAGAACTAAAATGTTTAGAACAGTTAATACTGTTTCTTGCTTCTGGTATCTCCAGTCCCAAACAACTACATTGCATCCGACCGAACCGCAGGTCTGTTTAAAGCTCAAACAGAAACCCGAGTTCCTTTAGACTTTAACTCTTTTGTAACCAGCTGGGCTGGTGCCTGCCACCCATTCCAAGTTGTGTGGGAAAAAGCTGACAAGGACTGTATACAGTAACAGATTTTTTTTTTTTTTTTTAAAACCAGTTACACACCTCCCTCCTTCTTAAAATGGTCAGACAGTTACTGTCTTGGTCCTTATTCTTGGATTACTTCAGAAATATTTAATAAAACCATACGGTCATCACCAGGCCCACTGGTGGCAGACTTCATATTGCAAGGTTAAGGCAAATTTCAAGGGAAGAGCAGATACCCTTGGGCTGGACAACATGCTCTCCAAGTTAGTTTCTCTTCCTTCTCATGCCAACACTTAGAGAGCGACTTCAAACTGCAAACTCCTACAGGGTCTCCCTCTTTGAAAAATGCAAACTCCATACTGCAGAGCTAAGAGCACATTTCTAATTAAATTCTTCATAGCCAACATAGCCAAGAAAAGAATGTGCTTTTATTTGCCGCAAATAGGTGACAAGCATTCAAAGCCACAGAACTTAAAAGGTCAATTTAAAGGACTTCTTTGTTTCAGAAGTTATAAGGTCAATTTAAAGGATTTCTTTGTTTCTAACACTTGCAGAGTGTGTGAGAAGTCAGAGCAAACAGTCAGAAGCATGAAGGGGAAAAAAAAAAGTCTAATATGAAGCCCACTTCAGTGCTGGCTGGTTGGAAATACCATTTCTTCTCATGTTAACCTGAGTTTGGACCTGCCTTAGCCTTGCTTGGAAGTATCAGCATGCCCCTCTCACCTACAAGAACAGCAGGACTAGTTCTCCTTTTAATTCTCTTCCTTTTGGAAAGAACCAGGCAGGCGGCTGCTAAGCAGCCATGGCATGATCAAAACCAGCAAACCCAAGTGCCAGTGACTAATCTTTGGTACTGTACGTTCATTCAAAAGTACGTACGCTATAGCTTTCCATCTAGATACTCTTAATAGAAGCAAAGATAGATTAAACAAAAATAAAACAAAAAAATTGCAAAGGCAAACAGAAACCCCACTAACCAGCCAATCAATCTGGAAAAGAATCAAATCACAGGCTGTGAAAATTCCCACCCACTCCCCGTGACATAACATGGCAATAATGCAAAATGTCAGAAAAAACAGGCAGCTGAAGGCCACTCCTTAACCTTGAGAACAATTTATGTGAATGCTAATGAAGAAGTGCCTAGAAAGTGTACGGCCACTTCTTAATCACCTCCAGTGAGTTCACTGGGATCTATACACTGAATATTAAGCAAATCTCAGTGCTTCTTGGAGCCTCCGCCTACAGACAAAAGTCCTTTATTCTCTATTTATAGCGGGTTTTTGTTTTAAGGAAGGAAGGAAAAAAAAAAAAAGTTGGTGAACATCAAGAAATAGGTAAGAAGTAGTTTTCTGCTGGGTTTACAGAGGCATTTTGGGGCTGTTAAACAGAGTACTCCCTCCTCAAAGTTAAGTCAGACAAGTCTACTGCTGCGAAGGAAGGACATGCTGTCAGCCAGTAGCTACAGCAAAGCACCAACTGCCCCTACCATCTTACCTGCATGAACTATTACCATCAACTTTCTTTACTGTTAGTTTAAGAGTCCTTACAACAGCAGCCACAGGCCGAGCAAGAAAAGACAGAAAAAAATCAGACAGGAGCAAAAGAAAGACAGAGGCAGAAAAAATAACGTTTTAGAGTTAGAGGGAAAATGTTACAAACTATACATTTCTTTTCAAAAACAAAAGAATGATAAATGTATAGAATTAAAATAGACAAATTTGCTTTGAGGGACAGACGGTCATCAGAGAAGTGATCTGCAGAGGTTAACTGGAAGGGGTAGTCACATTTTCACTGAAAACCTGTTTTTTTGCATGACTTAGAGCTACTGTGAAAGCTTACTTTCAAGCAGCAGTTCAGCTTACTGAGCTCTGACAGGAAGAATTTGGATTTTTTACTTTCTTCCTCCCAGCTCAAAGAAGCTGTTTCCACAGTGCACTTAGGTGATCTTAACAACCCAGTTTTCTAACACACAAAAAAGTCAACAATTAGTATCTAAAACTAATACAGCATATGGAACATGCTTCCAAAAAAAGGAAAGGTACTAAAACTAGAAACTCTTCCAAATGCATCACAAATTTTCCTCAAAATGGTCATGATAATGATTAGCATATGGATCTTACAGGGCAGCAAAACCAAATTCCATTTGCAGGCTTTGCCCTCCCTAAGATACTCAGTATCTGCATTCACAGTGGAATTTTACAGCTCTTGTTTATTGGAGTTCAGAAAAAAAAAAAAAAAGATCACCTTGATTTTAATACAATCCTGATTCAAGTTTATTTTGCCTTAGCTGTGCTAATTAAGTTCTACAGGCTTTTTTCTCCACTTAATTCAAAACATACTTAAATTAAAATGTTTAAATCAAAAGAAAAGATGTTAACACCAGCTACAGCAGCCACAGAGAGTAGAAATAGCAACACAAGAATCTTCCTGCATTCTTCGATGAATGCATGAGTGGAATAGGGATGGCAGAAAAAAAAGATAGCTGCCTTAGAATGGTAGCAAGCACACAACTAGAGGCTTTTGTTGCACATGCATGCTTACCCTTCTTTAAGCAATATAGGTTGCTCTATGCTCTTGTGATCTCTCCTTCCTGAAGATGAAATTAAATCTAGAAACTAAAAGGTGAACAAAAAGCAGAGATAAAAATGACAGGATTGCACTACTCAAATTAAAATCTTCAGCATTTGTACAGCACAGAGCTACAAGAAAATATTGTAAGAGTAGTTAAACAGAAAGTAATGGCAGAAGCTCGAGGAATTTGGGAGCGTTTCCTGAGTTGTAAACTAAGAATAGCACAAATGCTCTTAAGCAGAAAAACTGCAGATGACCAACACTTCTTGTGCTTCTCCTTTGTGACACGTACCTTTCAGTTCCTTTTGGCCTTGGCAATTTTCATCACAGATCTGCAGCATCCTATGAAGCATGCACATGTCTCAAGCCCTAAGCAGCAGCTTGTTAAACCAACCTAATTATTAAGTAGATGTAGATCCAAAGAGATTCTGCTATTGACATGCACATAATTTGACAAAAGTTTCTTGAATATTACAGTTATCAGGAGTCTGCTTTTTCCAGCACAGGCTTTGTGGTTTACAAACAGTAAGTATTACATTCTAGGATTCCGAGCATCAGCTTCAACAACACACAGCAGGATTTTCAGGACATTCACATGCATTACTTACATTTTTTACTGCATCTGCATATTTCTGCTCATTAAAATAGTCATAAAAAGTAGCCATGTAGGATTCCTTGAAATTGGCCTGAAATATAAGCCAAAACCATGCATATCATAATACAGTTTATACAGAAAATATTGTTGTTAACAGCAGTAGACCATGAGGCAAGCCACCACAGATAAGTGGGGTATTTTTTCTGGCCAGAGGTAAAATAAGCAAAGCGCTGCTTTCATGTTATACAGCACACATTCATTAGTACCAAATTTTTATTTCAAAAAGGTAGCAGAACGCATTCCAAATATTCAGTTACTACAGTTAATTAAGCATCCTTCAAAAGCTTCAAACTTCTGCTTTGGCTTTTAACATTGGTCCGAAAAGAAGCTGACAAAAAGTGTGAGAGGAGGAATTCTAGTGTCTCGAAGGATTTGTAACTGAGGTACAGATTCATCCACAGCTGCCTGTGTGAATCCTAACTAGTCCACCAGTGACCCCAAATTATCACGAGTCATAGCAGTGTGGTGACTTAGGTACAGAAGTTTTATTTCAATCAAACATCCAGAGCATGAGCATCTAGATCTAATTCCACCACTGACTGGCAGCACACTGAACTGGTGTGAAAAGAAAAGCTTAGCCCTTCCCCTTACTGGGCAATTCTTCTCAGCTGAGCTTTAAAATGCTGAAACAATCTGTAAAGCCCTGTAGAGCTGTTACCACGTACTGGAGGCAAATAGACAGCTTCATGGGTTTTCCTGATCACTATCTTTCTTCCAGAAGGAAGGAATGAAAAGCCCTGGAACAGACTTCTAGGTTGGTCACACAATTTTGCTTTACTGAAATCTAGTTCAGATTAAGGCAGATTTAGTTCTTCTGTGAGCATGAGAAGCTTATAATCAAAGCAAACATAACCAGTTTTGCATAAGCCTAGTGCAACTCAAGCATTTTAAAGGCTTAATTACAATGAGTGATAAAAGATTAAAACAAAAAAGAGAAAATCACTTTCCTAAATTAAGCCTTTAAATGAAAATGGCATACTTACAGATTTAGATTTTGATAGGCTGCCTAACGTTTGAATGGTTTTAGAGATAAGTGTCAAAGTTCGAGAAGTCTGAGGATCCTAGGAAAGAGAACAATTATTATATGGACTAGCTACTTAAAATATGGAATACAGGAAGGTAAACTACATTTCTTATTTCACTTGCAGAAAAGTAACATAAAATTAGAAAAGACCCAATAAAACACTACAGGATAAAAGTTGCTTTTTTTTTAAGGATTTTGATTCTTAAGCCATCATCCTTCATAGCTACCCTATTGCTCTTCAGAGAATTAAAGGCAATCACTTGCAAAACAAAAAGAGACTTTTCTATCTTGAAGACTGTCCAGGTCCTCCCCACTCCCAGCAAGAATAGCTACTAAAAGTCTTGGATAAGTTGCTTAACATCCAAAACATTTCCAACATTGCTGACAATCAATCCAGCATTAATGTAACGCAGCTAAAATAAAGCAGTGACCATCTTTTCCACAATTTCACTGTTCCTCCCACACCTCCCAAGTTCTTCACATACGCAGATCTCTGAGCTAACAAATGTACTTCTCCTAAAGGCTCTTAAAAGAACTGAAGAAAGAATCTTGATAGACAAGACTACACTGACAGAACCATATACATAGCTAGAAAAAACTGATACAGTACTTACTGGATGGTGTGGTGTAAGCTGGAAGAGGTTTGGAGAAAGAATGGCAGGAGCAAAGAATCTCAGGAAAATAAAGCTGCTGACAGCTGTATACCTCACATCTAGGTCACCTATTAAAAAAAAAAAAAATCTCTACTCAGCATTTCAATAATCCTTCCTTAAAAACCTTCTGAAATTATCAGAATGCCTTCAGAAAGCTAGCTCAAGCACATGCTGGAAATGTATATATTTGTGAGTTACAGGATTAACTGATGATGGAGGATTTGGAGCCAGAGATCGGCTAGCATTAAACCAAGGAAATGTTAATGACAGCTTTTTAAAAACAAGTGAATTCAAGACACAGCCTACAAGGAGAACACTATTCACTTTACCACCGCACAGGGAATTTCATACAAACATCTGCTATTCCATCTATGCAACTGAAGTATGATGAATAATTTACACAGCCTATGAAACGTTCAGCACAGAGGCCAACTCTCAGTTATCTAGTTATAGCCCTGAGCACAAGTGCTGTACAGACTCCTAACGTATCTATTCCAGTCGGTAGCTACAAAAAATACAATTTATTTATTTATTTTTACATAAATTAAAGAGCATGACAGCACAGTCAATGGTTTTCTGTCTGAGCTTCTATACTATGAAGTGACTGTTTAAAAGCTGAACTCTTATTACTATTCCCTCTAAAACTTCCCTGTTGTAATCTGCTTCCCTTCATGAAAATACATAGGTTGGTTGTTTTGCTCAATTCTGGTTTTATATTGCCCACTCATTCTCACAGAGCCAAAACAACTAGCAGGGAGCAGAAAGAATTCTCTCTTGACAGCCAGAAAACCTTTGCAGCACATGGGCCTCCTACAGCGATGAGGTTGCAATTAACTCCAATAATTTATAGACTGGCCTTTATTACAGATTGACGTATGAGCAGAAAATAATTCAGCTGCATGGTGTCTGCAGAATGAGCCATTACCAAAACCTGAACATTTGAAAACTGACCATACTTTGCAAATATTAAAACCATAAATACATACCATCACAATACTCTTCTTAAATGCTGTTTTCCTTTGAAAGGTGTTTAAGGAAAACTCATGCAATCATTACAAGTCATGCTCTTTGGGGAATGAATAATCAAGGAAAAACCAGCATTAATACACACTCCAAATGGTATCTTGGATAAGCTGCTGTTCAGCTACTAAATCCAGCATGCATCATGCAGATTGCTAGACTACACCTACATTTAAAAGCTATCAGTGTTGTAAGATAAAACAATATATAGAAACTCACCTTGAAAACGTTTGGCAGCTGATTCTCTCAATGAAAAGAAAATATCGCACATCACTGTAGGGCAGCTTACACCAGATTTTGTAATCACAGTAAAAATGCGATCAACATATTGCCTCAGATTTTCCTGAAAAAATGCAATGATTATGAAAAAATCAGTATAATTTTCTGCTGTTGAAAGTGGTACTATTCCTAGTTTTATTCATAACGGCATCATTAAAAGATTCTCACTTTCAACATTATATACTTGCAAAACAATCTTGTGCTCAATGATACTCTCTCTTTGGTAAATGCACATATTCAAGCGCAAGAGTAAAAATACTATTCCTATCAAAAAACAAACAAGTGATATGGCTGTATGGCATATCATTCCTCTTCATAGCACCATTTTCTACGTCATCAGTAGAGCCACAGGCTAAGTTATCCTTGTCCTCGGGGCCAAGGGGAGAAGTGATTAACATTCTACAGATACTATATTTATAGCATAATGTAAAGCCACTGTAAAGTAACTATAACAATTTGTGGTGTTAAGAAAGCTTCCAGTGTATCCTAATGAATGACAAAATTATTTGCAACATCAAACATCTGAGGACCTCAGTTGATAGTGTAAACAGAGATTATATCTTCAAAATCTAACGCATACCCTGTTATTTTCCAGGTTTTCACCATCTTTTAATTTCACAGGATCAATTTCACAAGGTTTATGGACCTGGCAGATCTAGGGAAAAAAAAAAAAAAAGTGAAAAATTAATATATATAGTTTACCTTCAAGTAGAAAAAGTTTTGTAAAAAGCATAATCTGTTAGTTTTTTGAGGTAAAAAACAAAAGCCAGCTTGTTAATTGTATTTTTTTCTTTTGACAAAGCATTGAAGGTAAATCACATGTGATCTTTATTTTTTTCCCCAAAAGTAGCATTAATTGTTCTACCCATTCCTTCAACTGAAATGAAGAATTGTTCTTTAGACTCTCTTGAGCAAGACTGTTCAAGAAACAGTCCTATTTTGGCAAAACAGCCAAATTTGAAAGTATATCTATATTCTTGAAAAACTTGACATTTTCTGATGAAACATTAAAACAACAGCTGAAGGAATTGTCAAATCATTTAAAGGAAGTCTGTGGTCTGAAAGTATTGCCCAATTACTGCACTAAAATACCCATACCCACCATTCTGGACTGGACAGATAATAAAACATTGTTACAATACATGCATCACATACACAGTTATCTAAGAATAATTTTATTCCTTTACACCCACCAGATGAAATGTATTACTTATAGCTCGCCAGCAGCTTTCTGCTGCATATAGTCTTTATTCATCTAAGTTATTACTTTATTAATTTCTCAGAAACAATGAATGTTAGATTTTATAAAACAGAGTAATTTAGTTCAATAAATGGAAACTTTCCTTCTCCTTTAATACAATCCAACTGCTTCTGAGTTGGGTGACTCAGCTGTGGCTAAACACACAGGATTTTAATGTAGAAACAGGCTCTTAAGCATTATTCCTACAAAGTCATCTTAAAATGGGAAGGAATAAACAGTATCTGCTCCCTCAAGGCCTCTTACAGTGACATTTTATCAAATAAACAGTCTAAACTGCTCTTACCTCATCTATAATTGGCTTTAGTGTAACTTGCAGATAATGCATCCCTGCCAGTTTCATTGTCTCATCAATGCACTTGGAAGTTAATGAGTTTCCTCTGAAAATGGTGTTTGGATCTCTGGAAGTGAACAATTTTCTGCAATTTAGTCTCTTTGTTACAAACTGCTAACATACGGAAATAAAAGAAGCGGCGAAAGGTGATGAAATCTGGGTTTGAACGCACAAGCAAAAACTCCCTTTGCTAGCAGCCTGCCATTAAATGCAGTCACGTCGCATTTAGTGCATTTCCAGGCTATACCAGAAAAGCAGCAGTCACAGGAAGTCCGGAGGGACTACGGATTTTCTCCTTTGTATTAGCGCGGCGCGCTCGGCGCACCATCCAAACACGCAGCACCGCGCAGGCTCAGCTCAACGGGGATTACGGCAGAAACGGGGGAAAACGCGCCGAAAGGGGGGAAAACGCGCCTGTTTTCACGCGCTCCTGAACGGCGTTAGTTTGAGCAAGGGGAGGCGGCGGCAGTGATTTTAGTCTCGCAACAGCACTGGACGTTACACATGACCTTCTCCTACAAAATAAGTACTTGTAGGCTGGGAGGGAGATGAAAACACCATCTCCAAGAACATGGAAAAGATGGCTAAGTGACCGACAGCGCTGCCCTGTGATAATACTATTCCACAATGCAGATCCCAGTTCTGCCCCGAGAACCGCGTGGAAAGCTGACGCCATGCAGACTCTCACGTTGTTCTGAAAAGCCACTTGCACCGAATTCTTCCTGCACTAGACTACTGACAGCAGATCAGACTTGGATATGAAGTTATTTGCTTCTTGCGCACACACCAATGTCTTTTCTGCTGTTTATAGCTTACTACAGTTGTACCCATTTACAAGCACTGAATAACAGGATGAATTACTTTGCGGGATTCATCATTTTGTTTCATAAAAAAGTAAGTTCACCGCTTGTTACAAATGCCAGAAAGCCCTGAAAACAAACACCATCTTTGCTGTTTTATCACAGGACATGACTGACTAGGGAGCAGCAAATTTCCTCATACTGCAGCAACCAGGCTGTTTCAGCCAACCTGCAGCACAGAAAAAAATATACCTGCCTAGAGGAAAAAAATCATTCTAGCCCTCAGACACTCCAAAAAAAGCCAAACCACACAAAGACTTTACTTTGTACTGAGGAAGCTGTTACTTTAGAGTCAGTATCTGCTATTTCCCTTCACTCCCTATTGTCTCTTCTACTGTCAGTCCAGAGTACGACCACATAGGCGTGAGGCTTGTGGCAACAAATGTTCTTTAGGACCCGCCTGGTGTGAGTATTAGATCTTACACCGCTAAACTGTCAGCCCACCAGGAAGTCAGACAAGGGACTTAAAAGAATTGACCAGAAAAAAAGATTTTGATTTCTGCTATCCACTGCCAGATCCAATCGCATCTTTGTTCCTCAGCCCTCTAATTGGAAAGATTAGGCACACAGCTTGCCTTAAATATTCATGATTAGGAAGAAACTTGCTTTTTGTATTGAACAAATTCAACAAACACTTTTACTCAGCACTAGATGATTTATTAGCACACTATAAAGCTGAAGTGATCTCATATGGACAGCTGAAGGTAATGTAGGATTTCACAGTTATCAAATGTAAGACTGAGAAGAGTGAAAATCCCTGCTCTCAGACTGTACAATAGTCCTGCAAGTAGATTTTGCAAAACATAATGGGAATTCCTCCTAAAAAATCAAACTCACCAGATCTTCAGAGCAGTGAATGCATTTATAAAGAACTCTATCACTCAGCTGGGAGGAACAGGAACTACTCCAACAGTTGCTTTTGAAATTACATATAATTCTAGAAACTGAGCGGAGGATCCTAACACTAGCCAATGCAGAGTAGGTATGTTTGACAGCAATTTGGGTTTTGGTACTTACTGAGTCCTCTTCACTTCAGCATTCGCAATGGCACTTATGAAAGGCACAATTCTGCCATAGTGTAAGAAAAGCCTGACAAGAGGTATGGCTGCTTCCTGTTTTTCTCTGCAAACTTCACCCAAAATGTGTGCAGCTGATGCTGAAACAGGCTGAACAGTGGAAAGAAATAAAAACTTTGAGAGATCTTTGCAGAACAAGCACCCTTTCTTTCTTTTCCCATTAGCTCCTTAACGCAGAATCCCACACAACAGTTGCAACGGCCAGTTACCCAAACACGCCTGTACATTACACGGGTGGGCGTTACATTCCAGGTTTTGTTGGCTCTAAGTTCTGATCGCAAGAGGGCAGCAATTTAAAAACTATTATAGCACAGTCTCTTTCCCCCCCCATTTTTAATAGCTGTCTTTTCACTAAATGTCACTGTTGCCTGGGAAGCCAGTGAAGAGGAAGAACTCCAACCCTTCTCAATTTCAAGTCACAGTAAGTACAGAACCCAGTTCTGGTACTGAAAAAATAAAAGCACTGTTACAACTGCTAAAAGTATACACAATGGCACACATGGGCTAACCTTCTGACATTTCAGGATTAGGTCTTGGTTTGGTGGGGCTGTTTGTTTGTTTTAATTATGCAAGTAAACCTGTTCCTCTCCAGTAAAGGAAAACCAATTGATCAAACTGAAGTTTACTTTGCATTTTCACATGTAAAATTAGAAAGCCACGGAGAACAAGCTGCTGCTAAAACCACTGGTGTTCCTGGGTGTGCCTTCACCCACCATACTGCCTGCAGATAAAGATCTTGTCTGCAAGGACTGAAAACAAGCCCCAGGAATATGCAGAGCTGAAGGCCCTCAGGTCTGAAAAGGAAGCCGCTGAAGTCTTCGGTATCACACAACTGTGGTGCCAGCAAGATGGTGACAAACACCGAGACCCCTGTGAGGGTGATCTGCAGGTAAACAACAAGCAGTGCAAGCAAATTACCTCGACATCTGCAGATTTTAGCAGGAGGTCTCTAAGTGGACTGTAATAGTCTGAGGAAAAAACATGGTCCTCAGTGTAAACCACGTTTAACCTTAAGGAACCGAGGTCATCAGGTTTCAATGACTTGTTTCCATTATCTCTGGGCTGCAGGAAATACCTGATATGCAAAAAATAAGACAGAAAGTTTGTGCTGAGACAAGATTATCTCAGGCTATACACATGTAAAAGGTACAGATACGCATGATATTTATATATGTATCAAATTCTTGAAAGTTCTGAAATCAGATTTAATTAAGTTTGCCAGTCTATTTTGCACCAACTGCAACATGGGAAGTTCCGATCATAAAGATTTATGTAGATATGATTAGAAACCCACACAATAAAACTATGGCACTGCTGATGAACTGCAGTAAATAATATCATGAACCCAACGTATTAGAACTCCCGCATGCAATACAGAGGCAGACCGAAATCTCTATTCACATTATCAAAACTTCTTGTTCTTACATTTGCTAAGATTACTTTGGCTTGCTTACAAAAAAAGATACAAATGAAATCCATTTAAACTTTATCACATAGCAGTAATTACTCTTAAGTCTTCACAGCAGACATATGTTTCTACTTATTCTCCAAAAGAAAAATGTCAAATACCATGCTTCATAAGAACTAGACTGTCGGAGGAATTTCAAAGGGAGTCTCAGTTCTCCTAGAAATTCGTCTCCAAACTTCAAGTTACTGGCATTCCAAAGATCAACCCTGTAATAAAACCAAATAATTTTTAAAAATTCATAATAAATAAAAATTAAAAACAAATAATCTCAACCTTGTTTTCAATCTTGTTGGTTTTTTTCCCCTCAAGCCTTTGAGTTAGAAAGTCTCAAAGCAGTGCAACAATGGTTTCCAAACAGTAAAGACACAACCTTACCTTAGATTTCTGGAGCCTTGCAACTCACCTCCATGAAACACCAGTGAAAAAAATAATCTAGACTACTTTTCCCTCAACTGCACTGTTTCCACTATCCATACTGATAAAGATTCAGAGGGCTGTTTGGCTACCCCAAATAATGGAAAAATACAGGTAAAATAGACACCAGAGGAAAAAAGTGCAGAGATATTTAAGGACTCCATACTGTTGATCCCAGTCTAATTTGGGATTACTAGCAGCTAAACGGCAGCTTTACAGAGTTAGGCTGAATGTCTTCCCAGTCCTTCCCAGTGCTCTAGCTCCTGGGAAGACTGACCATGTCAAGCTGACAAATTTGTTGCACCTGAACTAGTTCTGTACAGATACTCAAAACCTTAGGACTGTTCTACCACTCCATATTGACTGAAGTCTACACGATTTTTGGCACTCAGTCCCTCACATTTGGGAAGTTCTGGTACGCATCTCTGGATGATACTTTCCTTCCCTTTCACGTGCTCTTTAATGTTAGGATGTAAAGCAACTGCACCGAGATTCAAAGTCGAAGTACTGGCGTCTAAGCTGGCATTTGTAGCTAAATTCTACAATACCCACCTTGGAGCAAGGGTTGCAAACTCCAGGGTAGTTGTTTCTGTACATATTTTAAGGTTTCCTCCGAGAGGCATTTTTACTTTCAAACAAGCTCAGCTGAGAATTTTGCAGCTAAGTGACAGTTTGAATGTGGCTTGAACTTTGGGGAAAGAAAAGATACATGAGGAAAAAGGAAGGTTTTCAAATAATGAAGATTTTTAAAAGAGCAACTTTAATTTGGACAGGGTGCAAAGTCATCCAATTATGGACATATTTACACAACCTTCCCAGTCTCAAGCAAGTCACAGTAGGCTTGTCAAGGAATGGATGTTGATAGTGCTGCTAAAGGTTTATCCCACCTTATGCAAGTGCAGAGGGCATCATTTTTAAACCCTCTGAGCCTTGTATCTCTCAACAGTGCCTCATGCATCAAGTTTCATACACTAGACATACCATCAGCTCACATTGCATGCCTGCTGGGTAAAATTCTTTAAACTCTGATATTTTGACAGTGTTTCTGCAGGGCAAGGATTCCCCAGAAAGGAGGGGAAAAAAAAAAAAAAAACCAAAACTTTGAAAATTCAACCTCCTCTCCCCTTTCTCCCTATCTGGTTGGTTACTATCTTGTTAACTAATTCAGATAGGTAAAAGCTGCTTCAGGAGGAGATGAATCTTTTGAAAAGTTTACTTACATGTAGTCAAACTTGTACAAATTTACAAGTATTTACAGGCTACTGGCTTTTGTTTATCCAAATTCTTTTAAGATGCCCACTGGCAATAACACTTTCAAACATACGCAGCCAAAGGGTGTTCCCCCACAGCAACTTAAGTTACAGAAAAAAAAAAAATCAGTGCAAAGGATCTGCAGGAGAGGAACTAACAACTCAAGGTAGATCTCACACTACACAGTAAGCAAAGCAGGCATGCAAATTCTGAAATTATTGCTTTGTGCTTGGAATACAAAGCATAAGCAGCATTTTAAAAATCATAATACACAGACCTCAGAGTCCAAAAGATTACTGTTCCCTGAGCTTTTTAAAAGGCAAAATTATGGCAAGTGTTATTCTGAAACTGGTCAGCTGTAAGTCACAGAAAAAAAAGAAACAGCAAAGAGGGGGAGGAGAAACACTGAATCCACCAGAACATCTGGTCCCTAAGTGTCGATATGCCCTGCCTGCAACTTCCTACGCCCACTCAAAAAGAGAAACTTTCATAGCTTTAGAGAGAAACCACGAGAGACTCGGTCTCCTCTTTATGCTGTGGAATGGTATTTTTCTCAGGAGAGAAGAAGAAAACAAACCCCCAAACCCATAAACTGTATGATCTGTCCAGAGGGCATGGGGGCAATCGAACTCTGACTAAAGAGACTGGAAAAAGTGAGCGGGGGTGCAAGGGGAACCTGGGATGGAAACAAAAACACTCTGTCCTATAGGGGACAAAACCTCTGAGCAAAGTTTGCCCAACCAAGACCAACGCTTTATCTGCTTTTGTCTATTATTTAAGCGCTTAATCTTTTCCCGACTATTTTGTAAGCCTCCTCAGAAACTATTCATCTTTACCACATTGTGATGTGTTGGTTTTAAGGAATGAAAGACTTTCTGAAGCTCAGCTCCACATATATTATCATTGCAGACAGTCCTTTGTCCAGAAAATATACTTAGTAAGGAAAACAACTGTATAATTCCATTTAGAAGTAGCACAAAATAAGAATCAACTGAAATACTAAGCAACATGTAAAAAACCACTGTCCACCAATGCCTAGGGTCCCCTTCCACAGTCACAAAACTATCAGAGAACCCTGGCTTGCTTTCCTTTAAAATCAGCGTGTGGCTGGGCATCGCGCTTACAAAGACTAGCCTGGGACTCCCAAGACACTGTTCAGCTGCCCATTCCATCACAAACATCCCCTGGGATATGGGACAGGCTACTTCATGCCTGCCTACGCCATGCAAAGTTTTGCCGAAACACCCAAAGTTTTGCAGAAATACAGCCTGGTGCTAGGAATAGCTCACCTGCGCCGCACCACCGACACCACCAAAGCAGCGTGGCGCTGAACCTGGGCCTTTGCTCTCTGCCTCGAACTGGCTGTGGGTCGCCCTTAATCCGGTTACCTTTGCACCGCCCGACGCAGATGTTGTCGGAGAAACAGAACAGAGCTCTCGTCTCTCTCCAGATGAATAATTTCCCTTTCCTGTCTCACAGAGCCACGGCAAGCACAAATCCATCAATGGTCTTGGAAGTGCTGTGACACCACACCGACAGGCTACGTGAACCAGCAGCTGAGAGGCAAATTAGAGCAGCCCTCACCCATTTATTTGGGAGCATAGATGGGTCTGGCTTGCTGGGAGTAAGTACTGTTCCCCCTTCCTGGACTCCCCTCCTTTCCTTACAGCCAGCTGTGCTCCTGAAGGGCCTAAGGAATGTTCTGGGAGATAAGCCCTCACTGCCTCTCTAGTGGGAGTAATACCTGGGGAGGAAGGGGATGCCACCATCCTCCCTCAACCTCTCTTCCTCCAAATCCTGGCATAAAAGGAGAGGGGAAATTTCTCACCACCTGATGCAGATACAGCGGTTTTCAGCTACAGTGCACCCACATCACCAGATGGCCTACGTCTCTAAGTTTCAGTGTAGGTAATGGTATGATGCATGTGATACCTTTAGGTTTTGCACCTCCTGTTGTTTCCTCTGCACTCTTTCTATTCGCCTGTCTCCACACACACTGGTTGACAGGCCTCAGCAGGTTTTAAAATAGTACTAAGTGGACGGCAAGGGGTGAGGTGGGGTTGTTTTGTGTTTGAAATCAGAGTTACTTCTTTCCTGTGCAATGGATTTCACACGTATCATAGCCAGCCTTGCAAGAAGGGGTTAAAGTCTGGCAGGCAAAAGAGAAGAGAAACTGCCTCTGCCCCAGAGAAACTCTGAGTTCAAGAGTTTCCTTTCAGGGAAGAAGGACCTTATATGGGTTGCTAAAATTAAGTGATAAAAGAAAACACACTCTTCAACTGAGAGCATCACAGCTTCTGGGCTCTCTTGCAAAACTGAGGGAGGGAGGAAAGGGGAGCCCAGGCATAAAAGGCTGTGCTTAGTGACAACTGCACATTAGTATATGCACAGTGTATACAGGATACCAAGGAAAATAGTAAGGATCTCTCCTGCAGCAGAACCGTCGTGTTCAGATACGATCTACAGGACAGTGGAGGTAAATGAACAGACAGATACAGTGACAAAGACTCATCTTAATGTATCAACAGGAAAACCATGCTTGCCACTTTGAAAACCAAGTCTACTACAGAGTTACACAAATTTGGAAGACAACTTTATTAGTATAAAGTGCTTTATATTACCTAATCTCCATTTTGTCAACTTCATCAACATCTTCAATATCAAAATGGGATTTCTTGTTGTAGCTACTGGGTCTTGTAACCTAACAAAAAAGAGGAAACTTTAACAACTTCATCTGATACAAAAGCGTTCCAATGTTGCTTAGTAAAAAGTTTGCAATCTTACAGGGTTTTGTACATCAGCAGTGACTTCAGTCCCGATTCTGAAAATGTTCATGCACGTGAATAAACATGTTGACTAAACAGATTCCTGACTATACAAAAGTGGTGGTTACACAGTCATATCCAAGAGTAACTAGATCCTCCATACTTTCTTTACAGAGAAAGGATGCCTTTAATATTACTACAGTACTTTAAGTTTACATTGACAAAAGAAGAAAAAACATCATGGAGAGGAGTACCACTTTTATAATCCATCTAGGGAAATAAAAGGACAATTAATAATTGGGTTTTAAATACAGCTGTACAACAGATGCCCTGAGGCACTCTGAAGAGGGGAAAAAACAAAACAAAACAAAAACCCCAAACCAACCAACAAACACAAAACCACCCTTAAAAACATTTACAGTGGATCCAATTAAAATTGGAAAGTTCTGCCTATCATGATATCCTGGAAGTCAATTTATCATGCCCATACAAAAAAATACCAAGCAGATCAATTGTCCAAGAGATGCTAGCCTGTGTTATGCATATCAGAATATAGAACCAGGTGCACAGTTCACCAACCATATTTGCAAGACTGATAAAGAGCAAAGCGTGGGCAGAAAATAACAGGAAGATAGTTGTAAGTGTAGACCATTAGTGAAAAAAGGTTTTGTACAAACATTTCTTAAAATTTGTTTTCTAGCATGATTATAAAAAGACTTTGATGGTTGTATTTTTGTATAGTGTGTCAGAAACTTGAGAAAAAGGCTACCCCACCCAGCTGAAACCACAGCAGGAACTGATCAAATGCAAGTGTGTATGATGTGTGGGTTCAGCTCTTGGTTGCACACAGAAGCTGGACTTTATTGTAGGCTTAAATACGCTTCTGGCTTAATACCTCCCACTCACAAGCCCCGGCTTTTATTGTAAACTTGACTTCTTGGTTTTATATTGTATAACAGATGCAGGTGGTACAAACAAGGGAGGAAAAGATATAGCTGCACAAGTGGAGAGGAACCAGAGAAGAATCTTCAGCACGGGACACTCAACAGAGCCTTTTTTGTGTCTGTATGTGTGAGGCAGGCACCACTTTCACGGCAATACATAAAAACTATAAGGTACTAGCAGCACTGGAGACCGAACCCTGGAGACTAATTGAACCAAATGCACCAGTAAGCCCAAGAGCACGGAGGATTTAAATACAGCCTACAACTTCAGCAGCTCAGCACAGATTTTCTCACTCTACCTTTGCAACCGTCTTCGCTGTGGCTTCAAGAACTTATCCTGCATAACTGCAAATGACACTTTCTAATACCGCTGTGAAGCTAATGGTGTAATTTTTAATACGGAAGCAAATCAGTCTTTCATTATCTGTCATACATGAGTTGTTAAAAAATGTTACAGCACAGGTGTAACTTATGGTATGTCCCTCTTAAGTAAACACTTTTCTGAGAAGTTTTGCTGGAGTCTGCATGTACAAGGTCTCTCCGTTCACCTGTACAACTGCTTAGTGTGCAGATTAATACAGCTGAAGAGTGGTAGTCCTAAAAAGACAGCTGTATGAAGTCCATCCATTCCAAGGATGGAACTGGAGATGAGGGAACTCCCAGTCCCTAGCGCTGAACTAGCTGCCACATACCATTTTACAAAAAAAGGGGGCACAAATCTGCTATACTGGCCCATTTGGTAAGCAGTTCATCAGCTGCTCATTTTTTTTCAGCACACGCAGGTTTGCAAGCAGGTCCCCAGCACCACCTTCTTCGGTTCCCATAAAAGAGCCACTTTTCTGTAGCTGCATATAGAACTCTGAGCCCCCACAGCGCGCTGCAGCTGGAGCGGCGGCGAAAATGGCTCCTCACCATCAGGTGCAAGTTTCGCTCATCGCGCCCCTTAAATAAGCCTTTAGATTTCCCAAACCAACGATAAGCTATTTTCCATTTAGAAAATTAAATCTGGGCGACTTTTTGGTTGTAGAAAGGAAAGCACCCATTCACTGCCTTTTACAGACCAGCTCCTCCTGGGCGGCACGGCCCACCGCTGTGCTAGCGGACCGCAGGGAAGCTGCTGAAGCTGCTCGGAAGCAGTAAGCGACAGCGCCGTCAACGGCATTAACCTGTGCAGCTCCGAAGGGATCGGAGCACTCCGTTAGCACGCACCAGCCACAGGTCTACCCACGTCCCAGTAGTGAATGTATTTCCCAGTCACAGCAGTTCTACTGAACCTTGTTCCTTGGAGACATTTAGCCTGATATGTATAACTGCTCTCAAAATGACATAAATCTATGATGGCTCTGTCTGCACTAAGGGTATGTTTATGTTTCAGAGCTCTGGCTGATTCAGACGTTTGCCAAGCTCTGCTCTTACCCACACAGAAAACATTTTGCTCTGAGTTAGCAGAACAACTGGGGCACAGGCTTGAGTTCAGGTTTTGCTTCTGCTGATACTTGCACGCAACCCAGCTCTCAGCATAAAGGCAAGCTAAGCAGCCTCCAGTCCCCTCCACAGCTCCAGCTGGAAGATGCTTTCTGTTTCTCTCCTTCCTCTCCCAATATGGCACCACCTGCCAAGTTCAGTGTTTAAATACCAAACGCTCTCTGTTTCTGCAGCGCACAGAAGGCTGAGGAATCAGACAGGTGAAGTTTTGTGGTTTACAGTCTGAATTCCTGGACTGCATTCTCATTAAAAAGCTCTTGCTGACAGATGCCTCCAGAACTGCCCATGTTGAGAATAAGGAAACTCAATTTAGTTTACTTATAGCACCGCTCTTGTGTCACTGCCACAGGTCACAGCTCCGGGCCAGGTGACAGACCGAAATCCTGGGCAGCCCTAAGTAGGCACGCAGACACCCCAGTGGAGTTTCAGCACCCAGTGCCGTGGGATCTCTCCCCCACCGGCCTTGCCCATGCAGCACCTCTGCACAGCCTCAAGGAGTCAGACAAGCAGACACAAAGGCTCGCTGCTGAAGTTAAACCTGCAGGGAAGTTATATCCTAGGAAGAGACGTGCTGGTTCGCAGAGGAGAGATTACCTTAGAGAGCCATCCTGGCCGACCCTCACGGCTTCCACCCCTTTGGGCAGTGAGAAAATATTCCTGCCAATAAAGACCTTGCTATATCTGTTCCTCGAATCCAAATATATTACACCAATAAGAGCACCTTTCTGCTGGTATGACAGACTTCAGATGAGTCGGTACAACCGTCAGCTTCTAGGCAAAGCTGGTGGTTTGTAGAAGGAGGGGGAAGACAGCAACAAGCCTCTCGCTGGCGCTGCCAAGAATGATACGCGCACTTCAGACCTGCTGCTCTCTCCCCAGCTCTCCTTCCTGACGTGGCCCTGAACTGATTCGAGAAACCACATCCCTAGGTGCCATCCCTATGCCAGCAACGATTTCCAACGCCAACGTGACCCGAATGATGAAAGTTGTATGGGCAGAAAGGGCTTTTCAATGGTACGCCAACTGCATTGTACTACTTTGGCTCTTCATCAACTTCATTACGCCAGATACGTTCTTGATGTGTCTACTGAAATAGAAAAATTAAGCATAGACCAGGACCAAGATGTACAAGAGAAAAAGAAAAGAGAAAGATACACATACTTTAGAGGACAGAATGAAAAGTTTCAAGAGGTAACCAAATTATAAACACATGCACATATATGTATGGACACATCAAAATTACAGCTGCTCTTGCCAAAAAGAACCAAAATGAGCACTTTCATAAAAGCCATACTTTGTCTTAACTGGACTTGTTGAAAATGCTCTGTTTTAAAAAAAGCTGCAGAGGTTTCACCCACTTGGAGGAAAGGCACTGGTATTGCAGCAGACTGGCAGACAGCCAGAACACCCAGTTTAAGTGTATTTTTCCTTTACAGTTTTCAGTATTTCTGGGAGATAACCTTCCTCCCATTGACTGGGAAAGACTGGGTGGAGCAGCTATAAAAACACAGGCTAAAAAAAAAAAAAATTAAAAAAAAAAAATCCCACTTTTAACTGTTCTTTTTAAAAACTCTTCTGGGGTGAGTCGTGATGGGAGTATAAACCCTGCTGCTCAAAAGTACCCACCCTGAAGCTTTTCCTACAGAGCACCTGAGCTGAAGCAACATAGTGCTCCCTCAGCAGACAGCTAGTCTGATCCTGGGTACTTCTTTCCCCTGCACCATGCTTTGAAACAGTCTTCAAAGACGACAGCTGGCACAACATGGAGCAGGATGCTGTGCCAACTATCTACAGTATAGTATTTCAGCTTATCACCCGTTCCTTTGAAATACCAACCTCAAAATAAAACACTTCATCGAAATGTGGATTGTTGGTCTTCTTTTTAACTTTAGTCTTTTTGGCTTCTGATCTAAATTAAAGAAAGAAAAAAAGAAAAGGGTAAGAAACAACGTTAGCAGAAGTGTGATCCTAGAACACAGACACTGAGGAACAGTCATCCACTTGATTTATCTGGTAAAACTGGAATGCCATGTGGCTCTAGCACAGCAAGGCATACACACTCAGACACATTTAAGAGAGGGATTCACTGGATGCCTATTCCTCTGAAGCGGCCGTAATCAGTTTGTTATCCTCTCTTAAACACAAGTCCTTGAACCCCGATTCTGTCGCTCGCTTGACCCAGCAGAATCTTGTATCTGTACAAAACAACTGGCAAGAACGGGGCTCTGAGCAGCAACATTTAGGGGATGGTCTCAGTCTTGATGCGACTCAAAAATTCCTCACACCCTAAAAGCACAGGAGACAGGAGGACCGACATAGCTATTTCTGTATTTTATATTTTAGAATCCTGGCCTGAGGAATCAGTGAATGCTTTTCAGTAGTGTTAAATAACAAAAAAAAAAAAAAACCAACCGAGAATTATTTCCTCAGCAAGAATATTTTTACTGCTGTATTACCACCCTTTTCCCTGCAGCCCCAACAGCACTTGGTTAATGTTACGTTGTCGAATTATTACGAGCAGCGCCGTACAGAAGTCTCTTAATTTCTACTGCTCCGTAGGAACAAGACACGGCAGACCTTCAAACCACTCAGCGGGCAATAGGCCTGACGAAGTTCAGCACTGCCCATTCATCCTCGACAGGCAGTGCCGGCCGCCCGCGCCTGCCTTTTAGGATACGGACATCCAACTGCTTGACACTGGGCTAGAGCCAGCCAACGCATTTCTCACGGGCCAGCCGACAGCTGTTCGACGGTTTCCAAATGTTATGAACCTATGCTTGGTTTGTTCTCGTTACCTACAAGTGAAAAGCTCTGTTGTCCTGTGTCACCGATCTTCCCCTACGGCTCTGCAGCCATAGATAAACCAGACACAGATGGAGAGGCACGTCAGCCATGTGTAAAACTGACCTACTAATCATTTCATCCCAGAATCTATCCCTTATTTCTCATGCAGCGAAGCTGCTTAGATAGCTTGTAACTGCTTATATGAACCAGACAACTCTATGTATTCTTTTATAGAGGTCGAGTAAAGCTGGGTCTAATTCCTAGTGCTGCTACAGGCTTCCCGTGTGACTTGAATGGGCCAGTCCACCAGTATACAATGTTTTCCCATCTGTAATACAGGCATAGAAACAGTTTTGGTCAGGAAGTCTGATGGCTCTGTAAGCATAAATCACGCAATAAGCAGCAGCACATTTGTTGAAATTTTTATGCTTGGCATTGCACAAATGCAGCAGAATAAAGTAGCTTTCCTACTCTAAAAGGAGAAGCCTTGAAAAATCCAGAGGAGAATGATTAAGATTAAGATTAAGATGCACAGATTAAGAATATCCCACTACTCCTAGGAGGAGCTGAGAGATAAGAGAGCCTAATCGCCTCCAGGACATAAGGCAGATTGCCTAGCCCATCTCATCAGTCACACTTGCCAGTCAACCTCTTTACCGATAAGCTCATCTGGGAGGGGACTGGGAAGCAGGATGTAGAACAGGAGGCGATTAAGGCGAGCATAATTATTGGGCAATTACAAAGCAGTGGATGGGAATAAGCTGCATGCTGCTTGCTGGAGATAGGAGGCAACACTTCTCCCCCCACCAAAAACCAGACAGGAATAGCACGAGGCTGTGCTCCTTATTCTGAAGGGAAACACGTTATCAGTTGTCATACATTATCTGGGCTGGGGAGAGGAGGGAAGCAGACAAAGGTAAGTTTGGACATCCAAAGATACAAGGGTTAGGCAAAAAATCTCCTTACAGTTTAAGTAATAGCCACCCAGTACCATCTGAAACAAGTTACGGGCTTAAAATATCAAAGCATACAACGCAAATACACAGCTGATTAATGGAGATAAGGCATAACACACCGAGACAAAGATGAAGAATACGGACCAGTCTCAAAGACTCCTCTGCATGCAAGGTAAGTATTTGTCAAGAACGCATCTTATTTATAGTATTTTCAACAAATTGTTATAAAACATTATGAATAGCCCATGCTACCAAATCTGAGTCTTTGAGGTCATAGCAGAACTGTTTTGTTTCTAACAGGGCACAGACCTAAAAGATGACTCTAGGTAAGCAGCAACAAAACACTGACATCCAACAGCCCGGGAAATTTTTTATAACAGAACAGGAAAACTGAATCCAAATTTAGACTGAAGAGTATTATGCAGAATCTTGTTACCAAAAACCTCATTCCGAATTTTATCCATGCTATTATGTCCACATATATCGAATTATAGGACTGAGCCACCGAGGGCTTTTGACATACACATTAATTTGCTACACCTTTAAAGTGAAAAGACTCTGAATATTCACATACAGACGTGCATCTGCAAGATGTTGATGTATTCAGCTTTCTCTTCTGCCCCTGCCCAAAATTAGGCAATAAATTTGCTCAAAAACTGGCCTCCAACTGTGAGGTAAGAAGATGCACAAATTAAACCTAGCCACAAATTACATACTCCAGGATATTCAAATTATTCAGGGATTTTCCAGACCTTTACATAAATCAAAACTGAAACAAGCCTCAAATTACTTACTCTAGTATAATTCAGTAGTTCATACTACATGCACACACCAACACTTAACATATTCTAGTGGAGTCTAAATACTCCCATCTGTCCATCTGAGAATGCACATTTATAATAGACAAAGGAAACAGAAACCATCCTTCTAAAATGGAAGCTCTTGTATGTGCAATACTTGCCTGGAGGGTCCTGCTAAGGTAACGGTGGCGTAGGGATCACATTGCCCGTTGACAATGGGCAGCCCTTGGCACTCTAAAACTCTGGAAGAGAAGAAAATGCAGACAAACAAATCAATGACATGGGAGGAGACTGGAGGGAAAATAAAAGCAACGCATTTTCATCCTGTTCCCTTTTGACAATACTTTACACCAGGGAACTGAAATATCACTAAGCACAAGCCTTTAATTTATACCTAAACTTGAAAACATATTTTGGCCTTAAATACTAACTTTACCGGGGTCAAAAATACTGTTAAATTAGAGAGAAACCTTAACTCAAAGGATTCTTATTATGCAAGTACAACAACTTAAGTTTCATGAAATAAGAGTCTGCTGACAAGATGGGAGCTGTCAGCACTTTAAAATTCTGTGACAATTTATTCACAAAAAAAATAACCAGAATTTACTTCTGTAACAAAAGATTAAAAAAACCACACACAGACAGATCCCAGCAGTAGCCAAGCAATTTCTCAGAGCTTTTGACAAAATTTGGCATGGGCTTATTTGTAAAGGTGAGTTAACTACAGACCAGGAGACAGTATGACACAGCCATCTTTCTCTGCAAAACTTTTAAATAGCAAAACTGAAGAAACACATCCAGCAGTTCTACACTGAAGAAGTCAAGGAGACACTGGAGGGTCAAAATGGAACAAATTGGGTTTTGCTGCAAGCCACGGTGAGAGAAATCTGCACTTCCACACTCTCATTTCAACACCTCTTTGGAAAAAGAAAAGAAAAAAACCCAACACAACCCCCAAAAACAGTGAAAAAATGTTTCATGTTTCACAAGGTAAAACATACTGAGGGATGCAGCACCAACTGGAAACAAAGGCAGACAAGCCAGTTGCCAGGACTCTCCCTCCCGAAACAAGTTCTGCTTCCAACAGGGAAGCCTGTTGGGCTGATGTATTCACACAATTATAACTGGAAAATTTTGGTGAAGACAAACTCTGAAGCTCTTTGGGCAGGTGAGAAGCACTATAATTGCAGTGTGAAGTATCTTGCAAACTTCTGGGTGCTATAAAATCAGCAAGAAAAGCAATATTCATTTTACTGCTTTCAGGAACAGCAACTCTGATATAAAAAAAATTTTTAAAAATCAATAGAGAAAAATTCAGTAAAAGATAGTGCTCCACTATCCACAGATAGTGCTCCACTAATTTTATCCACAAAGCAAGTTATTTGGTAACATACGACGTGAACTTCAGATATAGTTTAAATACAGACCTATTACTTACTCTGCATAAAGGGATGAAAAAAAAAAAAAATCTAAATATTCTGCACCAATACAGGAATCATTTTTGTGCCAGAGGAGGTACAACCTAGACAGGTTCCCCCCCTCCTAGAAGTACACGAAGACTGAAGATCACACTAAGGGGACACACACAGGCAGCTGAAGGGATATGTTACATTTGTAGCTGGATTCTCACACCTATCGTCCTGCAGAATAAAGGCCAAGTAATTGGCTTAATACAGACAGCCCCCAGTAACGCTCGCTCACAAGCTTCTCATTTGCATAACCCCTATACACACGCAAAAGCATTTAGTTATTAACCTAGATGACTCCTCATTGCTGATTCACTACACCAGTGCCAAAGAGAATTACGTTCCACATTCTGGATACTCAAGTGAAATCGTAGATCAAAACCATAAAGTTAGGAAAAACTTGGATTGCACGGGCACTGTGCTGCTTTCATTTCTGGACTTCTAGTATTTCACCACAAGTTTACCTTCCACACAGAGAGAATTGAGAAGCCTCCCAGATGCCCAGTTTAGCCGGTATCCACTACTGCAGCGTGCTACCATGCAAACAGCAAAATTCAAGCCACAAATTCTATCCCAGCACCAGCTGGAAACGCAAGGCGCAAGCTCCAGTAACGCTTAACGTCAAGCAACACAATATATATGCGATTTGTTTGTCTGAACACACGCGTCTAGTGCCATCTGAGATGGCTGAGCAGTTTCTTCCCTAGCCCCTTGCTGCCGCTCCAGAAAGGCAGGAGGTACCCACAGAACACGTATATTTGACAGCTCCACGCCTCTCAGAGGCCTCAGAAATAGACTAAATGCCTGTTTTCAAGCAGGTCCTACTCCAAATTCACCCAGCCCACCTTACAGAAAAGGTGTAGAACAGGCTTTTTTGCATGTGTATTAATACAAGTATTCAAAATGGAAAAGAAAATGCTACTTACTAACTTTAAAAAGGGCAGATGTGAACAGAAAGGACACTTACAGGGAACTTTACATTGTAGCCCTCTGGCAGAGTAGCTGGAAGTGCAGGAGGAAAAACGCCTAAGGACCAGCGGAAAGCCTTTATGGAGAGGCAGGTCCAGCTTGATTTTCTTTCGAGTAAAGGACAGACCACTTTCCTTCCTCGCAAAACTGGTCTTTACACTAACATGACTACGTTCACAGCAGAAATACTTCGCCAGTGAGCTACAGCACGGCCGCTGGTAAATCTTCTAGGATAGCAGATGCGGCTTGAACGCGCTCCTGTTAGAACAGAACTGAACACCAAGCGTCACGTCAAACCCCTTGCCCCTTCCCCTGCTTCCTTAAGGCAGCCCCCGAGTTCTTTAAAAATGAAATAGTAACTCAGTGGCTTTACAGCAGTCAGCCAATCTGCTGCTGTTGACGAACGGCTTCCAAGCCGCCTCTCATCCACACGGGAAGAACTATGGGACATTAAACGCAGAGAAAGCATGTTCGGAGAGAGTGACTCCTGTTTTAATAAAAGCGGTCCTGTCAAGAACATGCAGACAACAAAGTGATCCCAGACAGCATGATCTACACTTGGGGACACGCAGAGTTTATAAATCACTACGCAGTAACGTCACAGGTGAGTCTGAACGATGGAAAGTGTGAGGTTATCCACACTAAAAAAAAAAAAAATATTCGGCATACTCTAACTATACACATATACAATGAAAGGATCTATTCTAATATTGCCACACAGAAGAATTTTTTACAGGTTTTGTGCATGGCCCTCTGTCATCATCACTTCAACTGTCAGCAACAGTTAAAAAGACAAACAGTATCACTAGCTGGTCAGAGAGAACCAACATAAATCACTGGGCTCTTGCATCTTGAATTGTGTGTGCTCTACAAAACATACGGAGAGCAACAGGACGACTTCTAATTGCTTGTGCTTCTCCCAGGTTTGTATTCTCCAGCTCCGAAAACAGAAGTTATCCATTCACGAACAGCTTACAAAATCATGAATGGTGCAATAAACGTTTCCTCACAAAATAAGAATTAAGGGGCTCATAACGCAATTACCAGACAGCAGGTTTAAAATAAACAAAAAGGAAGTACTTTTTCCACACAACGTGTCATGAAATTGCAAAACTTACTGCCAGGGGATGTTGTGGAGGCCAAAAGAATACATGGATTCAAACCAGGACTGCATGAACTCATGGAGTGTAGGTCTGTAGGCAGCTGTTAAAGCTTAATGGTCCAGAAGCCTCCACCAGCAGAGGAAAGCCCAAACTGCTGATCGAGAAGGGTGAAACACTGGAGCAATCATACCATGTTTGAAGTATCACTCACCAGCAAGTATCAGAAACAGTACTAGCCTAGACAAGAGGTATTTAACACAGTAGGGTAGTTTTTACATTCTCTGGGGAAAAAAACCAAACAAAAACCAACAAACAAAACAAAAGAAAAAACAAAATACACAGGTGTTCTCATACAGTCAAGATGACCTACGAGTAAGACATTTCTTTGTGTGCAGTTGGAATCAGAAAAGCAAAAACAACCTTGAAAGAAACAAAATGTGGGAAAACAGGAAACAGACACCGACATAAACTGTATCCCAAGCCTTTCAGGTAATTTAAAAGCGGTTATTGTTTAAGGATGTTGGAGAAAGCAGGCAAACGACTGAAGACTTAGGATTTTGAGGAAGGAAGACTGTCTGGAAAGAGACTCATTCTGGTTCTTATATCTTACTAAGCATCGTACGGAATAAAATTCGACAAGGCACAGGTCTGGTTGACTCATGTTAGTACGCCCTCATTAGCTGCAGGAAACTAATCCTAGAGCTGTTTCGTTATGGCCACTTTCTTCAGGCATGGGAAAATGCTGCTGGGTAAATTAACACTCCTCCTCTCCCAGCCTGCTACCGAAATACTGGCTTTAATTGGCAAGCAGGGAAAGAGCTAGAACAAAATGACAGCTACTCAGAGACACGATAAAATGGAGCCTCAATTCTGCCACATGGGTATCGCATTATTATGACTGACAGTTCATATCTGGATTAGATAAAAAAACCATACAAAAAGAAATGTATAATAAAGGTATAATCTCTAGCGGGGGGGGCATGCTGGGAAGCAGTGAATAAAGCCAGTAAAAATGAAATGCCTTCACTCTAATCATCTGCAGAATTAATTTAACATACATGTACCAGGATAATGAAAAAAAGCCTAGGCAATGAAGATTATTCAAGAATTACAAGTCAGCTCATCAGGCCCCAGAAGAAAAATGTCTGGTGGCTGCTAGAATCTTTTCTGCCCAACTGGTAGTTTCCGACCATTAGCCGTCCCGAGCCCAGCTGGGGCAGGGTGAGCCATCCCGCGCAGCTAGCCTGGCTGGGCTGGGCTAAGGTTAGTGCTGGGTCATATGGGAAAACTCTAAATGCAGCTGCCTCACTATATTTTGCTTGTGGTTTATAAAATTAACAGGTTACAAGGAACAAGACATTTCAGTTTTCAATGTGGTTCATGACCAAACCTTCTTAAGAGTAAATAAGCTATGGAAAATTCCCAGAGGGGAAAAGAAAACCTCAAACCCAAACACACCATGAGCGTGCCCTCTTGCCTTTAAATTACATGATTACAGAAGTTGAGAGGGAGGCGGGAGAAGGTTTTGAAAAAAGAAAAGATTTTTTCAGCAAGGACTAAGCAGCTCACCTCTGACAGTCCAGGCTTTCCCTCTGCTTCTGGGCTGCCAACCAAGAGCTGTAGGCTGTAGTCTCAGACTGCTCCTACACAATCGGACTTAAAACCAGGCTTAACACAGGCCAGCAACATCAGGGTGATGCAAGCCTGTGGGCATTCCACACCCCTCCCTTGGAATCGCCAAAATTATTTAAAAATTACAGGCTTTCTGGTCAGTTCAGGATGCACACGTGTCATCGGCATCCTTGCGTGCCAGAATGGATGATCGACGCAAAGAACGGACACAAAGGAACCAGAAGGGATGTAGCTGTTCTTAAAACATGTATCCCTATTTACCGTTCTTCCAGACGGAATCGCTTCCAGTGTAGCTAGTCAAGCTCAGTTCTTCCCACAGTTTCAGCCTAGGGTAGGGAACAGCACACTGCTGCCATTCTCCCTTCTCAAATCAGACTGTTTTCTCACTGATTCCTCAACAGAAAATAAATACATCTTTTCTTCTACACAACCTTGCTTTCTATCACTGTACATAATCCACGTATTTTAATTGCTTTCATGTACATACTGGCTTCCTGGGATCAATCTTAATGCTTGGCAAATTTTCTGATGTGTCTTATTAATATTCTATTTCCAGCCTCCACTTGTTCCACCCCTCTCCCATTTCCTTACCTTGAGGCTTTGTCCCATCTCATATGCGTATTTTTTGGCCATGCGCAGGTGGTTCTCTGCGTCATTTCAAAGACAAGAGACTTCCTCCTCCTTGCTGACTCTAGCGATCTAATTACTTGAACACTCAGTACTTTGTGCGGTAAGCCTAACCAGAGGGAGAAGTACCAACTTAAAAGCAAACTTTGTGGCAGATTTGTCAGAACTGTCATCAAAACAATGCATCTTTGGCTTATGCTAAGTATTTGTTTGGTAAGGTATATTCCCCAGTGCTGGGTATGTGATTTACTTTCTTAAATCTCTCTGCATCTCTCTCTTTTTAATTTTTCTTTTTCTTTTTTTTTGTTTTCTCTTTTTCTACTGACTATAGGGTCATCTTGTAACATATGTACAATCCCAATTACCTTGTCTTCCAGGGGTAACCTCTGAATAGTCTCCCTTTGTGAACAGGCTTCTCAGGGCACATAAAATAGGCTATTAATCTTTAACTTCATAATAGAGTAGTCCAGTCTTTTCATCTAGTCTGACAGTAAAGAAGTGGCACTTCTCCCTCTCTTGCTGCATTCAGTTCATTCTTGAACGTCCTTTTCTTTCAGTGCAGCCTTGCATCACAATCCGAGCTCCGCACTCATTCCCAGTGGTTTAAGAGGACAGACTTCCACGCGTACCTTGGCCAACTGCACATCTGTGCTGGCGCATGGCAGCTGCTCTCAGACCAGTGAGCTGACTTCTGTCTCCCCATTCCAGCAGGGACTGTTCCCAGGCCACCTCCTTATCCCCTTGGTCCGAGTGTGACCAGCACCTTGCTAAACCAGTGATATCCACATGTTTTAGAGGGGCTTTGCCTGGATGTCCCTGCATCCACCACTACTAAGCACAAAGGTGCTACATCTAGCGCAGAAATTCCCTGTATCACAAGTTTCTGGAGGCCAGGAGAGTGTATCACCATCTAGCGCAGAAATTCCCTGTACCACAAGTTTCTGGAGGCCAGGAGAGTGTATCACCGTATGACTGTTCTCGTAATTCCCCATCTCCTACTGGACACGCTCAGAGACAGCGTCCTGGCTTTTGGTCTGACCAGATGTTACATCTGAACTGCTGTTAGTGCACCTTCAGACAAATCTTGCACTCCCTCTTCACTTCCAAAGTAATCTACCGGATCTTCATTTGGGGTTTAACATAAACACACAACCCTTTTTTGCCAAGAGGCTGACTGAGTGGCCTGTTTCTTCTGGAATAAGGCAAAAAACTTTCACCATTTCCTCAACACTAGTTTTAAATAACACTCTGCTTCCACGTGCTGGTTTTGGCTGGAATAGAGTTAATTTTCTTCACAGTAGCTAATATGGGGCTTGGATTTGTGCTGAAAACAGTGTTGACAACACAGGGATGTTTTCGATATTGCTGAGCAGGGCTTATACAGAGTCAAGGCCTTTTCTGCTTCTCACCCCACCCCACCAGTGACCAGGCTTGGGGGGCACAAGAAGTTGTGGCAGAAACATAGCTGGGACAGCTGACCCCAACTCACCCAAGGGATATTCCAGACCGTATGACATCACGTTCAGCGTATAAAACTGGAGGAAGAAGGAAGGGGTAGACATTCGGAATTAAGGTGTTTGTCTTTCCAAGTCATCATTACACGTGCCGGAGCCCTGCTGTCCTGGAGATGGCTGAACACCTGCCCGCCGATGGGAAGTAGGGAATGAATTCCTTGTTTTGCTTTGCTTGCACAAGTGGCTTCTGCTTTACCTGTTAAACTGTCTTTATCTCAGACCACGAGTTTTCTCATTTTTACCCTCCCGATTCTCTCCCCCATCCCACTGTGAGGCGGGTGAGCGAGCAGCTGGGTGGTGCTTAGTTGGTGGCTGGGGTTAAACCACGACACTCCATCATCAAAAATCCTAAGATAATCATGTCCCAACCTCCTCAAAATTTCTTTATCAATCCATACTGTGGCTCTGCCTTGCCCCTGTCCGCAGGGAATGCTGAGGCTAGCAATACTGCATCCATGTATTGAGTCAAGCCTTTCTCCTCTGGATGAACATTTGAAGCCAAAGGATCATGCCTACTCCCAGTAAGCAAACTTTAGTCAGGTAAGATTTCAAAAGTACCTATTCCTTGACTTCAAAGTAATCTACTTGTACCAAAACAAGACTTCCTACTATTCTTCTCACCTGCATGTTTTTTTTTTGTACTAGGGACATACCAGTATGCTCTGAAGGCAGTTCAAACACACTGGGAATTGCTCGCAGTGATGTGCCCTGGTTCACCTTCAGACACAAAATGTTACAGCATTACGCAGTCTCCAGTGACCACTGACCACACCTGCTAGAAGGAACCAGGGAAAGGAAAGGATGGAACAATGTCCAAGTAGATATACACATACTGAAAAAAAAAACCCCCACCATCAACACTTGCTTCATCATCATGATTTTTCAAGCCATTTCCTCAATACATTTTTTCGTCTCTCCAGGAAACCTGAAACTAGAGTCTCTATCCAATCCTCAGCCACATTGCTGCTCCCCAATCTATCCTTCCATCTCTTTTATTGGACCTCCAGGAAAACCCTGGAGATCTGTGGCACTAAATGAAATCCTGCCCCATTCAAACAAATGGCACAACTTTACCTGGGACAAGCATTTCACTCAATGCGTATTCCCTTAAAATAAAGGCTGTACAGTATTTGATGCATTGGCTCCGAAACACTCATATACAAGGTACACTACACACTCAAAACCACCCCCATTTCAACTTCTGAAACCTGCATAGAGCTTATACAGATCAGAGGAAAAGGTTGTGCAGGCAACTATTTTGATTTTTCCCTTTAAAATACCCTCCAAAGCCCGCACACCAAAAGCACAACAGAAACCTTGAAACTCTGAGATTACAGCTGCAACCCCACGTAAGTACTGCCTCTTCTTCCCCGTTCCCAGTTGCGTCCAGAATAGCTGCAATCCATCAAAACATCTAAACATGCTCTTAAACTCATGTTATCCTGAACATAGGTTCCTCCCCGAGCTGACCTACAGCAGTTTTTGCAGCCTCGTGCAGCACCCAGATTAGCTTTTAGTCTTAACTGGAAAGCTCTGTAAGCACAACACTTCTGTCACACACACAATTCCTGTTAATACAAGGCTGTTAATGGCGATTTCCTTCAGACAGAGCAGAGGAAGAGGAATTGACTGTTAATGTTTGGGTTCGAACAACAGTTTCTTTCCCAGGTATTTACTGAAGATATTTAATAGCAAATCAAGAACAAATATTCATACAAAGCCAATCAATAATATATGGAAAGCAAATGAAAGCTAATGAGCACAACCCCTGCTTCCACAATCTAAACCAAATAATATTAGAGATATTACAGTAAAACTACAGGCAACGCAAAAAACTGTTTCATTAAATGTAAAGAAGAAATAATGTCAATACATATGCATCCCTAACACCACTATCACTTCAAATAAACTGCAAAATTTTCTCATGTCAGTAGACATCTAAACATTTCTTAATAGTTTAAAAATCACATGGACTTTTTTCCGCTATTAATACGGGAGCTGTCCTCCACGCTACAGTTCAAAACATCCAATTTGCTTCCCAGCATCAGCTCTAGAAGGACTTTCAAAACCACACATTTACAGAGTACCATCTGTACTCTCTACTAAATAAAGAGAGCAGACTAAAAAGTGGGTGTCAGCCATCCTGTTCTCACAGGACAAGGAGGTAATCCATTAGCAGTTAAGCCAGTTTGAGTCACTACAGAAGAGTTGCAAGCTTCCTAAAAGCTACTTCGGAAAAATTTTTAGTTAATATTAAAAAAATGGTTAAATTATCTTCTGTGACAGTGCCCTGAGGCCTTGAAAAAAAAGACACGAGCTTGCTGAAATTTTTAACTGCACTGATTTAGTGACTATTACTGGCACTGACATCATCATTTCCTCCTGCCTTGGTCTTGGACTTGCAACCCCAGTTATTAACAGGGGGTGATCGGTGAAGGACAGGAGAATAAAGATAAAGAGTAAGTAAGGAGTTATACCTAGCACACGTTGATTTTCAGAGGAGAGGAGTTATTCCTAGCACACGTTGATTTTCAGAGGAGACAGAAGACCTAAATATAAGTTGCAGCAAAGCAAGAAGTATGTAAAAATTACAAAGGAATAGCAACGCAAAAGAAGAGGTACAATCAGGAAAGGATAAATCCGCTTAGTGACAGTACTATATTGGTTCTTGTAAGCAAAGTGAGGAAATCTGAATTCGATTTAGTATGGCAGGAAGACAAAGAATGGGTCAACATACGAAGGCAGTTGCAGAAGCATTTGTGTTAAAGCAGCGTGGCAAGGAATGCAAGAGGAGCGAAGCACAAAACAACAATTACAACATGCAGCAAACGATTAGAGCCTAGACAAGAGCTTTAGCTGAGCCGACTGTGGCCTGTGGCAATATTAAACAGAAACAATGAGATACTGTCTGTACAGGCAGATAAGGAAAGAAAGACGACCAAAGACCAAAAGGCAGCATGGGAGTCAGACACATGTAGCTGTAACAGCCTTTCTAACGAAGCCAGCCAGCGACACAGAAATCTCCCACGTTGTTCTTCTTTGCTTGGAAACGTAGGTCGGACTTACGCAGACGCACAGTGTGTTACAGGGGATATACAGGGTTTACGGAAAGCGAACTGCCCCAATCTCCGAGTTGAGGCCTGGCCAAGTGCAGCCCGCTCCCAGGAAGGAGCTGCCGGCACACAGCACGATCCCTCTTTCCAGGCAGGGCCTGCATGTCGCTGCACACACGCGTGAGCACGTAACCAAACAGAATAAGCTGCGTGAGCACGTCCTGACTTTTCCCCTCTGCCAGCCAGCGGGGACCACAAACATCTACAAAAAGGGCAAAAGCTACCAAAAAATCACCCCCCAAAAAAGCTTTTTGAGCCTACCGGCAGGGACCTGTTTGCGAAGTCAGTAAAAATATAAGAGAGGAAGAAACTAAAACTAGAAACTTTAAAGACCGTATGACTGAGAGAAGGAAATAAGGCACTCTGGGGGGTGGGGGTGAGGGGGTGTTCAACTGTAGAAACAAACCAGCAGAACAGAAGCAGCAGGTCCTTAACTTACCCAGGGGTTTCCTACCTAGCTGGTGAGTAAGGATTTCCTCCAAAGCGCCGAGTACAGCCGAGCCAGGTTGGCCATAGATGGTAATATTTAAAATAAAAATTCAGACGTGCTGGTTAGCCACCTGAACAGACGGAAATCTGTAATAACTGGAGAGCATGAAGTACAGCAGACTGGAGGAAAGCAGCTAAATCTCATGCCACACCACACTTGAACCACAGGGCACAATAACCCCGACCTCTTGGGCAAAGGGGATGCATCAGCTGAGAGTCTGGATCAAATCTCAACAACTTTTGGGTGGCGGGGGTGCACACAGGAAGGCAAGACAAGGGAATGAGATGGTTTAACAGGAGCCATGGCACCAACAGAATGAAAACCCAGACAGCTGCTTCTCATCCCTACCCAGTCCAAGTAGAATGATTTCTCTACTAAATAAATCCTTGAAGACTCTTTCACATAGATTCTCAAATCATATATTTAATTAGATATGTTATAGTAGCAAATACACCCTTTTAAATGGAAAGAAAACCCCCAAAACAACGACAATAAAAAAACCCTCAAAAACCCAAACCTCACAGTTTAAAAGAAAAAGAGTAATTATTTGTGGACCTAGAAAACAATCAAAGGTGCCTTCAAACACTACATGGAGGCTACAGCCTTCTGTATTGGGCATGCCTTGGCACACCTGAGGTAGGTGGAACTTTTAATGCTTTAAAAACATAACTTGAAACAACTCAGAACAACTTTTGATGACATTTATGTGAATAATCAGATGATCTGGGATCTTGATTAACAGTACTCATTATTAAAGGACAGTGATCTTTCCTATACATGCAATACTTTCATTAAGGAATTCAAATTAAGCTGATTCATCACTACTACTGAAACCTCATGATAGTTAAGTTGCCAACTGAGTCTCAAAGTAATGCTGATGTATTGAATTCATTTTGATAAGAGAACTGGGCTAAGGTTATACAAATTGTGTCACAATTAACATGAAAATGCCCTCCAACTAGAATTCAAGAAATAATATTAATAACTTGATGATGTGCAGATTTACATAACTAAACAGATGTTAACATTTGTCATTACAGACAATGCAGTAATCAAGGAGGGGAGGTAAAAAAATTATTAAAAATATCACACAGTAGCAGGTATTTAACAGTAAAATCAAGGCATTATATCCTCAAAAACTATGTTTTATTAAAAAAGGAAGTACAGAAATGTTCAATCCAAATCAGCATTCAAATACACCAAGTTTATGAAAGGCAAGAAGCAGAACTGTGGAGTCTTCTTTAGTTATCCAAACAGCAACATGATCAGGCTTGTCAGAATTTTATTTACCTAATTTTTTTTACACTGAGACACATAGAGCTATTCATTCCAAGAAGCGCAAAAATTATAGGCATTAAAAAAGCAAGTTTTGTAATACACCTTCCCATGAAATTAACTGAAAAATCCTCCTCAATGTCTCTGACTTGGCAAGAGGAGAGTTCAAATAGGATTCATGAACCGTTCATTTGAAAACCAGCTGTCACAGGATGGTGACTTGCCTGCTTTGAATCATTCCTCTGGTCCTACAAGGCCACTTACTCCATTATGACACTTAATTAGGCTAAAATCACTGAAGTGGGTACTGAAACATCTCACATGTAAGACAATACACGTGCAGCTTTTCAGAGCTATTCAGAGCTGGTGTAACATTTTCGTTGATCAACTGCTGTCCTCTACTTATCAGCACTGCCTACACTGCTAGGACTGTTGGTGCGCTCAGCTCCCGCTACAGCCTCTCCCGCACAAGTTTTGGGAAAGAAAGGGACCATCTCTCCTGGAGACATGCTGTCGTGTTCTGTGGCTAGAGGATCCCACTGTGAACATAATACAGAAGTTGCAGGAAGGATGTTTTGGGGCCATTCTGTGGAAACACCAAAGAAAGCCAGTCCTGCAGACAAAACCCTCCATTAGCAGTGAAACCTTAAAAAAGCATCCTCCTCTGCAACACCGCAACTGTAAAGCGCCAGACTCTGAAGACTCTCCACAATTTCTAAGACATTAGGAAAATACCCACCTGGAATGATCCTGCCTGATGCTTTCTCCTCTAAAAACATATCGACATACTGTCTTACAGGTAGTGTTTCAGGAAAACAAAACAAAACACCACCAAATGTTAAATGATTTAGACTTTTCTGAGTGATGGCCTACTACTGAGTCATCACAGACCAATACCCAGAAGGTGCCTGGAGAAGGCAGCACAGACTTTTAATGGAATACGAAATACCTCAACCAGTTGGATGGGATAAAGCACCAGACGAGATTTCCTGCACGAGATCACAACATAATGGTAAACCTGGTAGCCTACCAGGAGCAAAGCATTACACGTATTGTGAACAGTTTCCGCTGGCACACTGTCCCATTTTACTTTCTACCCTGCAAGGTCATGTCCTATACTGTTGTTTGTACAGCATTAAGATCACTGGTGATGGAAAAAAAAAAAACCAAACCCAAAGTAAGTGCTCTTTTAAAAAAGTTTTTAGTGTCTTGTCACTTTAGATCTTCTTAGGGAAAAACAAGATGCAAATTAAGGGCATGGTCAGGTAGGCATTCTGGTATAACCAGCTCTAATTAGTAGCCCACATCAGCTTTATAACTCGTATAATTCCAGTTATGGCACAAATAGTTCATACTTGCATTAAGTTTCTCCTTATATTTTCAGACCAAAAGGGATCGTTGGGATCACATAGTCTGGCCCCTTAAGACAGTGATGAAAGCTCTCACCTAGTCAAGTTGTGCAATGAATTTGTGATGTCTGCTGTATCTCCAGAGCACCTTCTTGAAAGAAATCGAGGCTTAACTCAAAGGACTCACAATGAATAAAATATCCTTACAATGCTCTGCAGGTAACTGTTCACTGATTAATGATCATGACTAAAGAAAAAAAAAAAAAAAAAAAAGTGTTTTACTACTTGTTTCCCACTAGATTAGCCTTTAGCTTCCAACCATTGGGTACCGCTGCAGTCAGAATAGTAACCACGCCATCGGGACTCTCCTCTGAATATCGTGCATACTGTGGTTTCAGCACTTTGAAATTTTTCTGGCATAAATCAAACACGCTCACTTTGAGACACATTTATCGGGTCTTCAACTCTTCCTGTAGCTCTTCTATAAACCCTCCTGAGTTTAACATCATCCTTTTTAGCCTGGTCTCCTAAAGATACAGGCTCATGAGAAAATGCTTTCTGCCTACATTTGGCCATCAATCTCCCACTGCTGATTATTCTGAATGAGTTGGTGATTTCCACAAAATTTGAAAAAGTGGTAGAGATCTCAAAAGATACTGCAGTTCTGCGACTTCTGTTAAACCCAACGGTTGTGTAGAAGAGAGAGCACCGCTGGATGTCCCCAGGGAGGAGAGGGCTGCGCGTGGCGGCTCCGCGGTTCTCTGTAGCTTTTGACTCAACAGGACATAAATAGTAAGAGTTGGCCATTGCACCGTGCCACCTCTTACCAACACGATGTTTAGGCTTGCAGGGCAGGACACTGGACAATACGGCAGTGGCTATCAAACAACTAAAAGGGTAACACCACGTGCGGCCAGTACATCTGCAGCTGTAGAGAGTCTAGCTGAATTCTTGCTTCTGTTTGAAGCTTGTATGAAATTACAAAACCATCAGCTTGGAAGCAAGTCAACTGTAAAATGAGTTAAAATTAATGGCAGACACTACTGCCTCCAAAAGCATGGCCTGCTTGCCAATTTCTTTGCTTGTTATAATGGTATCTTGTATTTTCTTTCAAAAAATTTCCCTTTTTTCTTTGTATTTGAGAGAACAAAACGATTAAAGGAGGAGCCTTGTACAGTGGGAAGTAAAAGAGTGGGACAGTGAAAGTGACTGATCTCAAAGTGGTATTAAATTACAAATGTATGTTAAAAGACTTTTAATCTTTCCCACTCACAAGTGCTTTGTATGTTACAAATACATAAATAGCAACACAGATGAAATATTTCCTAATCAGCTCTTATTGAAAATGCCAGAAAATGCCATCTAAGGTCTACAGTAGACACCAGGTAATTTTAACGCTGTGGACTCTGGAAAGAACTTGGTCATAGTACATAAGCAGTTGCACTGCTGGTACAATAGTGCACCCAGAAACATGATTTCCAGCTCATCTGGATGGAGTAGGGAGTGAGATACTTTCTCATTATTGCCACATACACTGTCAGACTTCTTGCAATAACTTCCTCTCAACAAATAGTTCTGTGAACAATAGAGTTAATGAAGGGTGTTTCCTATGCATTGCGTACCATGTCTTTACTCTCCTTACACTTGCAAAACCCCCTAACTTCAACACCTGGGGCCCTGCGACTTCCCCTTCACCCTCCAGCTTCCCCTGCTCCTGTCATACCTTGACGCCCCCGTTCCCTGGTCTGCTACCTAAATATCACCTTGGCAAGTGTTGCTCTTAGAGCAACAGATGAAAAACTTGCAGAGGGAAGTGTGATTTGTAAGTTGTGTCCCATCACATTGCTCCTTTAGAAGCTCCACCAGCACTGGTTTTGGATGGTGCCTGCCACAGAAGCTGTAGGAATCCCAACAGTCTTTCAGAATGAAACGGCATATAATTTTACCTTTGTATTATACTAAATACTATGTACTTCAAAGAGCCTTTTGATATAGGTCATGTTGCAAGACAAGTAACTAACTTGTTCTAGGGCCCTACCTCAAAACATAATGGAACTGCTCCAGCTGATCACCATTAAAGGACATCAGTGAAGTAAAAACTGCAGACATTTGGGGTACTGTCAGCACAGCCACGGTGCTAACAAGTCACAGTTCTCTAAATCCATGCATCTCTTATAAATATGGATACTACAGGAATGCTCTCTAATGCCCCCAAACCACCTTAACACTGTGACCTCAAGCACATTTAGAAGTCATTTATCAAAAGGATTTATGCTTGAATAATTTACCTCCCTTTATAACCCCAGACTACATTTACTCTGTGTAAAACTGGAAGAACCCTCACGTTATTTAAACAGAGGCACTTACTGCTGAAACATACTGACCTAGAAGAGTTACAAGCCAGTCTTGAATTACAAACTCAGTTTTATATGTATTCCAGAGAGTCATGTGATGATGATTCAATATCAAAATGGCGAGCACTTTAAAACATGTTCTGCTGGAGGTGGACCACTGCCAAAGGGTCTAATTTGAAGTTGCTCTTGATTAGGATTACAGATAAGAAAATACTTGTGATTTGAGTAAACAAAGAATTTCATGAACAGAGGAGAAGCACAAAGAAACAGTGAATACAAAACCAAAGAGGGGTGAAACAAACTTCATTAGTGGGAAACATGGCAGCAGGAGGAGATAGTATTTATAGATATGGGGAGTGAGCAAATTAAATTTGGTTTAGGCTACAAAACAGTCAAGAGAAGTTTTGGTGGGGATGGAGAAGCTAAGGGGAGAACTACTTAGATGGCAGGCAATGTAACCTCAATGCTACCAGAGCTGGGAGGAAGGAAAAAAAAAAAAAAAAAAAAAACAATGATGTACTATGCTAAAGCCTTGGACAGAGATACATATCCATTCCTTCTCTTCCCGTCCCTACTCCCCAAAACCCACAGTATTGCAGCACGACACAATAAAAATACCGGATACCATGCGATTTAATGTCTGAGCAATTTTCCCCTACCAGTTTGTTATGAAACACATACAAGATTAAAAGCATGACCAAGACGCAATCCTGCAGGAAAAGGCGCAGCTTGATGCAGGGTATACTCTGTACAGATAGGAGATTGTGACACATTTTAATGGATGCATGAGTTTATTGAAAATGAAGCCTTTTTCAAACCACTTTATGCCCTCATTAGCATTCCCTACCAGCAACAAACAGAAGCCAAAATTTTTCAAAATACTGTGAAGGGATCCGATTGATCCATACATTAAACTGGCCTGCTTGCAGCCAGCAATACTTCACCCTGCAACTGATTCAGCTCGTCTTTCAGGCAGGAAAATAAGTTTCATTTGACCCTGAAGCGAGTTCAAAGCTGGCTGTACATCTCTGCAACAGAACAGAAAATTCTCTAAAGCAACACATAAACAAACGTATGTTCCCTAAACCTGGAAGCAGCAAACCCAGGAGGCAGGGTGGCTCAGGGACCCATTTTGAATGTAGGCAAAGAGCACCGAGAGCTGTAACATCACAGTAAGGGCACCCACTGCCAGCTCTGGCCTCGGGCTACTTCCAGACTCGACAGGAGCTGCAGCCTTGCACCAGCCCAACATACCGCAAAGAGCCCGAGACGGAGCGCTGCTGCCTCACATAGTAACGAATTAGCGTCATCAGCACACTGCCTCCATGAGGGAACATCTCCTGGTTCCTGCTGACTTTTTTGCAGAACACCACCTCTCATTTGGAAAAGGAAAATACAGTATGGCACACCACACTCTTTGGAGAGGAGCAAACCCTGCTCTACACCACCACCAAGTAACCAGAGTCCACCCAACACCACTACCACCTGCTCAAGAAAACTGTAATACTACGAGAGATTAAAGAAATTGCATCAAACTAATGGGTCCCAGTGTTTTCTGCATTAAAATTGAATTCAGAAAATAAAACCAAAACAAAACATCACAGAAAAGCATTATCTAAAACTTTGCTAGCTACCCTTCCTGCACTCCCACCTTCCACTCTTATCAGCATCAGAGACAGAGCCACAGCAGCCAACAAAATTTGGTCTTCAGTGTCATAGACACAATATAGCCATGCATTTCCAAGTTCTCTCTTTAATTCAACCCTTTAGACAGTTTCTTTACCTGGGATCTGATGATGACAGTTATCTACAGGAAAGTAAACCAGGTCCAATAAATGAGAAAAGTAGGAAACAAGCTAGTTAAAGGAAAATCCTCAAAGATTATTAATTTTACACAAAAGCATCTAAATATATTCCATGATTGAAGAACTACCTGCACTCCTGTAGTTTTACATTTAGAGACACCTTGAAATCACAGGTGACAAGAGTAAACCTTCACCAGACAAAATGGGATTATTCTTTCCTCTTACTCTTAAATTAGGATGTAGACTGCTGATCCACAAGCAAGGGGCGGCGGGGGGGGGGGGGGGCACAA
>JAVJGG010000058.1:3151693-3162321 GCA_035590195.1 Aviceda cuculoides
CCCCCCCCCCCCCCCCCCCCCCCCCCCCCCCCCCCCCAACAAAGGACAAGCAACCACAGAGGCTGACCCTCTAAAATTTTCAAAACGGAGCGTAATTTACCTCAACCTTAGAAACATCACATTGCATAAGAGAAATGTAAACAGTTACATAAAGTCAGACTGATTTAGGGCAATGGTTGCCAACCTGCGAGCAATGCACTGCCCGTGCCCACTTTCCAGCAAAGCTCACTGACAAGGAAATTCAAATCTACGATGTGAGCAATCGGAGGGGAAGGTCAGGTGCTGCCCACTGCATGCTCTGTGCTCTACTGGCATGGCAGAGAAGGCTGGGGAACCATCAGCAAGTCCCAGCACTCCCACCCCTAGGCAGACACCTTCTGCTTTAACCACACTTGACAAACGACACCTTCCTCCTTACCTCCCTCTTCCTCTTCAGAAGGGCTTTTAAAGCTCTTAAATCCCCACAGCTCAGTCACTGTTCTCTTAATGACCCCTGAAGTGTTTATCTTAGGGATGTCATATCTACTTATTGTTTCCTTTCCTGCTTGCTCTTGCAAATAGCCCATTTAAACTTTGTTCCACATGGTCAGAACACATCTTGTAGACCTCTTGAGAGCTGCACAGCATTTAAGTTTAATTCATAAATTAATGCACAGCAGCCACATCTTCCACACCAGAGCTACAAATGCTTCATTTATCAAATAAAATTTCAGTATTGCGAATGTATTTGTAGACCCATGAAGCACTTACGGGAAAACTGTGTTACTATATATGAAAGACAGCAATGGCTACCAAACCACATACGTTATTATTTAGATACATAGATTTACTGGGGAGGAGGGTGGGAACGGAGAATAAAAGAAGCAGGGGTGGCTCTCCAAAGCAGATGTTTCCAAGCTTTTTTTAAACCTAAGAGACAAGACATAAGACAACACTTGAAGGAGCAGCTGGGGACACTGAATAAATACAGACATTTAAATGTGACTAATTACATACACATGCTGGAATTCTCAAAGGAAGATCACGGAGCAAGGCTCCCAGCTCACGCTGACTTTCAACAGGAGTTCAGTGGTCTGTTCCTTCAGGCATGCTGGAAGTCAGATGTCATCTTGCTAAATACAGAACACTGCTGCTAAAAGTTGCCTCTGGTAGCTTAACCACAGCGAAGCCTACAGATTTCTACAAAGCTATCTGCAGGAGCCCTCCTCTTTATTAAATAAACACGAGTGCATGTATCTGCTGATCCTACCCTACGTTCTCTGCGAGATGAAAGATGGCTGGACCAGCCCAGAGGCCTTGAAGCCTCTGGGGAACCACCTTTCTGTGCTAAACACAAGTGTGCTGCACAGGATCTACTCTAACAGTGGTGGGGAAAGGTTTACAAAAGGTCTAGAGCTCCCTTCTGAGTACTTCTCTTTGGAAGCAGGAAGGAGATCTGTATACCGAAAATGGAGGCTCAAAAAAACGTAGGGAGAAGCACGTGCCATTGTTTTTCAGATGTATTCATGGAATATGGGCACACACATTCCTTTCATGACTCAGTTCAAACACTTCAACCTGGTACACTTGCAAAAAGAGCATCCTTCCCTGGTCCCTGCTGCTCATTTTCCTCCCCCTGCATTACAGAAAAATAATAGTGCAGCTTCTAGGATGCACAGGATTAAGGTCTGATTCAGCTTAAGAAACACAAGGGGAAGAAAAATAAAAATACACCATTGCTCAAGCAGCTGCCAGGAGCCGTGTGTCAGCACAAAGGGGTGGGTATGGACATAAGCAGCAAGAAGCATGGGAAAGTCTTGACTGCTTCTTTCCATGGCCTTAGTACCTTACAATTTTCATAAAAAAAATGGACAGATTCCTGGCAGGTGACAAACCACTTGACAAACAAGAGATGGCCTTCACTTTAGAGCCAAAAGAAGGTGAGGCCAGATGTTGGTAGCCACAAGCAGCAGCTGACTGTGCAGAGGGCCAGGAAGGCTGTGGCTGTAAGGAGCATGGAAAAGGAGAACGTGACATCTTTTGTGAGTGAAGGACAGAGAGGAGAGAAGCCAGAACCTACTGAACAAGACTTACTTTTTCCTAGCACTCAAGATGACTCACTACACGGCACAACAGTCGTTAGTACAAATGCAGTTACACGAAGGCACCAGGCCACAAAGCCCATACGTGTTGTCTTTTATCTGACAAACACTTGGGCAAAGGTCTGTGCTCAGCAGGCTCTAGGTCTGCTCTCTCTGTACGATGTGAACGTACAACGTATCAAGAACCTGCAGCCCGAGTCCTGTAACAGGGACATGAGACACTTACGGAGACCCGGCTGACAACTGCGTCCAAGCCAGTCACCAGCACCATCAGGTTTCGCAGCAGATCCACAGAGGGAGTCCACAAGTTGCAAAGTGTTCCCAGAAGGAGCGTGTGAAAGTGAGAGTTGTGGTTCTTACAGAGGATGACGGCAGGAGCTGCCGGGGGACACAAGAAGTCTGAGTGCGGTGCCCACATCTGTGCTGTCAATGTAACTTTTAAATCCACTAATGGCTCTCCTTCTAATCTCTTTTGCAGAGATTCAGTCCAGGAGATTGCGCTGTAGCAGCTGGTAGAGACTAGGGCCTCTGTAGGGCTCCTGTGAAGCACAACAGCTTAGTGGTTCAGAGCTAAATGAAAGTATTGAATGCTTCCTAAGGAGAAGCTATTAGGTAACAGTTTTTAAACTAATTTTTTGCTTCCTCTGCAGAGGCTAAGGAAGCTCACATGCCTTTTGCATTTTACAATAATCTACTACTAAATGTTCAAGAGCTCAGCACTTAATTTTAATTTGCCCTCCCATTCAGATGAATTTTCCCACCCACCTGCCCAGCGGACTGTTCACGGTGTGCCCCACGGACCTGCAGGCTGGCTCAGCAAGGCCCCAGCTGCTTTCTGGAATGCAGAGACGGCAGCAGTGTGACCAGGCTCAGAGGGCACACTGGCAAAGACCTATGGGTACGCTGTAAAACTGATCTTTATGCATTTTCTGGATAGGTAAAAAAGTTTCCTAATTAGGCCTAGTCTTCATTCAGCCTGCATATGTGTCTTTGAAAACAAGCACTGTTCTGGGGCTTAAAAAAGCATGCATCTCTAAGGTATTTTTAAACAGCTGCCCAGTGGAAGCAGCTTTTGTTCTCCTTGCAAACCTGAATTGTTTAACCAGCTATATCTATGAGGCCATTTGCAGGGTAGTGTTTATCTTTGCAGCTAGCAGCTCCCTGAAGAAAAATTTTTTAATTTTTAATTTATTTTTTTTTTAACTTAAAGAAAGGAAGTCAAGGAAGTTCACAAGACAAGCGCTATATTCGTCAGAACAGTCTGTTTTTAAGATGAAGTGATTCTAGGTTCTTGCTCATGGTTTTACAACCTTGTCTTACTTGCTCACTGCAACAAATTCATGAGCTGTCCACAAGAAAATCAGTTATCTTCACAAAACTCGATCAGAAGCTGCACTCCCCTAATACGCCAATCTCTGCTTTTCACTCATGAACTACCTACAACAAAGGTTCTACCTCCCCTACCTTTGCTGCTCTTCCCACTGTCAAATTCAAGCTACACATACATTTAGTTGAGCATTGCTTAATTACTGCACTCTTTTCTTACATGCCAAAGCACTAGAACCAAACTATCCATGAACAAACCTGAACGGGATTACAGATCGTGTGGAAAAACATTAAAAGCTGCAGTTTGCTATACACAGATATATCTCACTTGTAAGACACATTGCAATGAAAAACGGCACCAACGGAACTACACGCTCTAGAAATATTAATTTTCCAATTCCCTTATCTAAACTGCTAAGCTCTACTCTCACTTACCACTGAAATAACAAATAGCTGTGGAAACTAGCCAGAGCCAGAGTGCCCAGGTCAGCTACAGAAGAGAAGACGACAATGGGAAAAGACGCCTTCAGCAGCCAAAACCTTGCTTGGGCTCTGATTTTCAAGTTTTGTTTCTAAGAGCCAAGGGCTGGATTTGAATCAAGATAAACTTCTATTTTCCCCCTCTCCTGCGAAGCCCTAGGACCTACAGCAGTACAAATAACACTTCAACAAAAGATGCCAGCCTAGGACTTGGTAGATGCAGGTTTGAACCCTGGTTTCTCAGAACGCGTGTGATCGTCATCGCTCGGTCATGTTGAAATTGCGCAACGGAAAATGACACGAGAGTCCTCAGGTAGTAGTTAAAGGAAGGCTGGGCCCTCCGGGAGCTGCACAGCTATACTGACATAGCAACTTTTGGTCCGAAAGAGGTACAGCTGTGTTCCAGTGCCACCGTGCCCTGGTTAATAAGTTCACTGGAGCTCAGAGCCTACACAGCAACTTGCACCAGACTATCCCTGTTATTCACTCTGCCTCATCACAGCAAACTGCAAAGAGAATGATTTCGAATGCACCTACTCGCAGAGCGCCGGTAGGGCCTGGATGGCTAGGGGGTAACATGCACGGGCGTGCAAGATCACACACCCCAGCACATCCCTCGCATCCTAGAAGGATGGAGGTCAACCACATGGCTCACCTGCATTTATTAACAGGTCCTAGATGTAGAGACTACCATGACAGCTTATTAACAAAGGCTTAGCAAAGGCAGCAAAACAAAGTTATGTCAAACACTGGTCTGAAAATAGGGCTGGTCAGAACTTTCCTAGCAGAGCTTTTTTTTTTTTTTTTTTTTTTCTATGGACACCATTGCCAAATACCTAGAAGCGTATGATGCCAACACTCCAATTTTGACAGCTCTTCTGCCAGACAGAGAACGCAAAGCAGATTCCTGACTGCAGCCAACCAGCTCTGCCACTGCTCCTCAAGCAGCCACCTGAAAGGCTTTGGTGTGGTCAGAGAGCAATGGCCTTCCAGACTCCTCCTCAGAGGAAGGCGAAATCTTGACTCCCATCTGAGTCCTGCGGCTTCTAGGTTTCAGTCCATTTGAGTGAGATTGGATGGCTGATTCTGAGACTGCTTTAATAACTGATGGCAGACTTCTGTTTGTTAAGTCTGCTTTGTAACACTCTGTCATCACACAAGTTGTGCTACAAATTTGCTTAGCTAGTCAGGTCCTTAATGCAAATCAGAAGGACATTAATATTATCCTTTGATGTCTTTTTAGTGTTTATGCCACGAATAAATTGGATAAGTGCTTTACTACCATTTAAGACTATTAGGAAGAAAATTATGTAGATTGTGTGGAGAGAAGAAGAGAAAATGAAAAAATCTCACATCGTACAAATTCATAAGGACTGATTAAGAGCATTCAGTGTCCAATCAGTATTTTGATTCTTCCAACTATTTTTAAATGAAGCACTGCACACATCCGTAATTAGTGTGTTTCTCGTAACTCCGCAGTTACATTTCAAATCCTACCGTGTTGCAAGCTTATGGCAGACGACACCAGTGTCTGTTATGACTTCACTCAGTCTGAGCTCGAGGTGGACCTTCCCCTGAAACACACCAAAAACACCACATGAAAAATTAGTTTTATGCATAGCGAGCCACACCATTCAAACTGAAAACAAAGCAAGTCAGTTAATGCAAGTAATCCCAGAAGTTTAAAGATTAAGTAATAGCTGTATGGCTAACATATTTCACCTGCCAGAGAATCCAGATTAGTAGCCCTTTCACTAAATTTCAGTGCATAACTCCCACCATTATCTTATCTCTGTATGCTTTACTAATTGAGAGATACGGAGTGTCTGTGGTCTGACACAAAAATGTTGTGTCAGAACTTTATCGATATTTAGCATTTTAAATATTAAGCAATGATCTGCAACACAACCATTGAAAAGACGTCACAGCAGTGTATTATAAATTCATACTTACATGTTTTAAACATTAGAAAAAACAAAAATTATGAAATAATATAAACTGAGACAAGTATCAGTAAAACTACACTGGGCGACTAAAAAAAAAAGTTCAATCATGTTGCCAGCATTCATAGTATCTACTATTACACAGTCTTCACCTCCTTACCATCACATTATCTTTATTATCGCTTGGGCCAAGATGTTATGCTCAAACACACTAAGAAAATAAAGGCAATTATGAATACAAACTGTATTCCTCTTACTAACTCTACTGCATTTCAAAACACAAGTATCCACTCCCACTGGCAAAAACTCAGCATCACTCTTAAAGTGTATATATACTAAATGCAAAATACATTTTGTTATTGACCTATTCTGACATGCCAGCAACTGCCTGATCATCTGCAAATCATCATGGTCAAAATTGAGTCATTCACCTTCACAACCACCTCCCCTCCACCCTTTTTACCAAAGGACCCCCAAATCCACCCTGCTAGTTAGTCAGAGCTCTAATGTGGGTGTCATCTTTGACTCAGATCTACCTCAACTCATACACAAGTCTGTTGCCACCTCTTTCATAAGATCTTCCAGATTTAACCCTTCCTCTTTTTGCACATGACTAGGACTCTTGCCAGAGACTTCAGTGTCTCTTCTGACTGGTTCGGCAACCCCCTGCTCTATGAGGATGTCTATCCTCCATGACAGAGGAGAGGGAAGATCAAAACCCTGGTCTCAGGTTGCACCTACGCTGCTAAGATCTACTTCCTCTACAGCAGATTTGTCTGGACGAAAGCTGGTGAGAGCAGTCCGAGGCAGAGCAGGGCGTGCAGGAACAATTAAGTAGCATGGACATGCAGAAGTTCAGCTCAAGCTCGTTCCCCAGTCTTCTTATATTTAGAAGTATAAACAAACACTGAAGTCAGTGCCCAAAGACTTGTCCTGAAGAAGCCTATGAGAGATTCTGTTTCCTACTGCAACAGTCATCCTATCCCCTTCCTTGTACACCCCTTTCCCGGTACCATTCTTTCTGCACTCTCTTGAACGCACGCTTCACGCTTTCCTGCATTTCACGCTTTCACTCCTTAAACCTCTATCACCTACTTACACCTTCAGTATTCTGACTTTGTAGTGGTTTTTCCTGTCCAAGGGCTGGAACATAGGCCTTTCAAGTATATGTGGCAGATGATACTGGTGCTCGTCCAGAAAACAAGAAAAAAAGACCTCTCCAAGCTGTATAAAAGCCCATATTGCTGAGGCATCGCAGCAGCTTGCTGGCATTTTCAGCAGGGAAGGACCCAAACACGTGTGGGAGTTTAAAAAGATGGCTCCTGCCAGGCATCTTTTGCATCGTTTTAAACAAAATAACAAAAACAAACAGTGCAAAACCCAAACATGTTGCATTTGGCTGTCAGACTCCCGATTCTTCACGTCCATTTCAACAAGACACAAATCCTCCTTCGCCATGTCAGTGTACACAAATGTCATGATCTGTCACCTGGTTCTAAACTGAAGCCTGTCCTCATGAATGCGAGAAGGATTTCTCTGCAAACATGTGTAAAGCCACTTCTAGACCCATCTCTTGAAGACTCAGTACCACACAGTGCCCATCGCACCCATGCGTAACAAAACAAGGGTATAACGAGAACTTCGGTTAAGCAGGATTGTCTTCTGGCTTTAGTTTTACTATGTTCTCCCTTATTCTTCACTATTCTCTCTTCTGCTGGTCACATTTTATCACAGGAGCTAAACCACAAGTCTCTAGAGAACAAGTATATATTATGGACCTGTAAAAATACTGCTGCCAACTTCACTGATATCCCGTGTATTACCTTTACTAGAGGAATCAACACTAATACAAGTTTTGAAGAAATTAAGAGACAGGAACAGAGATTTAGAAACCCTAGAGAAAATATCCCTTTGTAGAAAGGTGAGATAATGTTTTTATTGAAATATTTCTGCTGATCTTAAAACAACGGTGAGACTGACCCCTCTTGGGAAAGAAAGAATGCTCCAGTACTCTTAAGTGAGCCTGAATGCAAACTTACTGACAGTGCCAATATGCTCGATCTCACACAGACTATGATGGAAGCTCCCTATTTTAGAAATTAAGCTGCAAAAATCTTTTAAAGTCAGCAGTACTTCACACATTTTCCCAGCTACATTAAGTACAAAAATATAGTGCTGCGTCCTTTGGGCTGAGAGCCATTTTTTCTTGTAGCTCTCATTTTTCTCTTCTGAAGACCTTGAAAATGGTCAGCTACTAAAAAAAATGACTCAAAGCTTCAGACAGCAAAACAGAGGTCATGGAATCACTGGGACCAGCAGCCCTACAACTATTCCCAGAACACCTCCTTGCTTCCAGTTAAACACTCAAATATATGAAAATAAGACTACAGTAACCTACTTGCAGGCTTAATGCACAGAAAATATAACTCCTACATAAACAGAATGCTTTTCCCCAAATCAGTTATACCGTTAGGCAAAACATATGGATTCATCTGCATAAATTTACTCCTGAGCAATGCCATCAGTTGGTTTACAAAATACTGGATAACAGGTTTTTCAAAGGGAAGATGGAAAGCTATGCAACAAATCAGTACCATAAAATCAACAGTTAATATAACCAACAAAAGGTCAATTGACCACCTCTACTGGATTAAATGTACCACAGAAACAGGGAGTTGCCAATGTATTTACTGAGAATTCATAACAAAGACATTCTTATTTTTATTATCAGAAGAACTACTGTGATAATAACAAGCACCTCCAATTGTACTAGGTGTGCTAGTTACTGACAGCGTTTACAAGCAGGAAAGATCAGATAATGCAGCAGGATAAAGAGTACGTTGTGCTCGTTTTACAGCTGACACACTGGCTTGGTCCTGCTCAGACAGAATCCCTGTTGCAGAGCCAGGAATTGAGTCTAGGATCAGTCCCAGGCCTGTGTTCTAGCCATAAAGGTTTCTTCCTCCAGCACAGAAGAAAATCAGAGAAGAAGCTGGAGGTTTGACAATTTTGAAGTAGAATGCATTAATTACTAAGAACATTTCCATTAAAAAAAAAAAATTCAGGATGTTCCTAGAAGCAGCTATGCTCGTTAGCATACCCTTCACATTTGGAAGGGTAGGACTTTTTCAAGGAACAAGCTGAAGGAGTGCCAAGTCAACTGCTGAACGCTTCCTTTTTCATAAACTCCGGCTGATATGGATGGGTGGGTTCATAGGTCATACGTCCTTCCTAATCATATCTGACATCACATTATGGGGCCAGCCAGCTTCCATTTCTCAGTTCTTGATTAAAGAAGACATCAGTAGACGGAACTTCTTGTAGGAAAGCAGACAGTATTCAAAAGGAAATCAGTAACAAACAAAACTTTTAAAGGGCCTTACTGCAGAAGAAAAAAAAATTATACTATGCTTGTTAAATATCCCCTCTACTAAACAATAATAGAATCAAGTTCCAGTCTTGTAAACATTCTCATAACACTAACAGGTATGAGGGAGAACTACACACACAGTTATCTGAAAAACAAACTGAAACTGATCATAAACTTGCAAAGGAAAGAAAAGGCAGACTCGAAGTCCTGTTTTTATAGATGCAGGAAAAGCCCATCTCCAGCCACTTCATTTCTCCTTGGAATGCAGCTGTGAGTTACTGTGGACTGAAATGCCAGAAAACAGCTGTAAAGCAAGTAAAAGTATACGGATGCTACCTACCTGTATCACGTTTCCAGCATTTGCAAATTTGTGGTTTAATTTAAACACTGTATGTTGAAAGAAAAAAGAAAACGCATGACCGTAGATTATCCTAAAATTATTCTTACAACAAAGTTCTGCCATCCTGGCATGAAACACTTTCAGCATCTTGAACAAGTGGCGGGCCTCAGAGGCGGTGTTTGCAAAGTCACCAGGACACCGCCGGGAGCCATTTCTGAGCGCACTTACACATTTTGCACACATTTTGGCCTGGAATCTGACACACACCACATGATCCAGTGACTGCAGATTCAGATGCAATGTCTGATCTAACTCAAAACAGATGCGATCTGGTTTTTCAGGGAAAGATTTACGAAAAAACACCGACAAACACTAGAAATGTCTGTGCTTTATATCTGAGGCTCTAGTAAATGCACAAAAGACTGACAGTCTGCCTAAGTTCAAAAGACAGGAGCCAAATCTACCCAAATCTCTTAAATCCTATCTCTTAAGAAAGTATCAACCAGATCTCCATCCTTTTTGTTACTGTGAAAGTTTTTAGAAATCTTTCACTTTTTAAAAACAAAGGGAAAGAACAAGTCTTCACTGTTAATTTTAAACAAAACCAGAAAATACACAACCCGCTCGTTTGAATATTAAATATCAAGTCAATTACCTTCATATACAGGGCTCACACAGCACCATAATTCTCTCTTCTACAAAAGAAAAATAGCTGATATCACAAAAACTCCTAAAAAAAAAGATATCTGTCTACTACTAAACCTGCTGGACAAAAGGTTTGCGATCACCCACCATTCTACTTCTCACCAGCCTACCCAATTTTGCTAGGGACTTTCTCCTCCAAGGGGGGAGTGCATCTGCACGGAAGTTTTCCAAACTTCCCTCGGCAAGTCTGACGATGACACCAAGCTGTGCGGTGCGGTCGATACGCTGGAGGGAAGGGATGCCGTCCAGAGGGACCTCGACAGGCTTGAGAGGTGGGACTGTGTGAACCTCACGAAGGTCAACAAAGCCAAGGGCAAGGTCCTGAACATGGGTCAGGGCAATCCAATGCAGAAAGAGAGGCTGGGCGACGAGCGGATTGAGAG
>JAVJGG010000058.1:3162872-3193215 GCA_035590195.1 Aviceda cuculoides
CCATCCCTGGCAGTGTCCAAGGCCAGGTTGGATGGAGCTTGGAGCAACCTGGTCTGGTGGAAGGTGTCCCTGCCCACAGCAGGGTGTTTGGAACTAGGTGATCTTTAAGGTCCCTTCCAACCCAAACTGTTCTGTGATTTACCCTGCATGGGGACCCTTATCCCAGCACAGTTCCCCAGCCTCAACAGCTCCGCAGCTCAGCTCATTGCTCAGAGTGTGGAAAGAGGGACTGGGACCCACCTCTGGCTCTTTACTCTGCCTCCTGCCAGTAGAGAGTGACTGCAGGCAGTGTCACCCCAGCTCCTGGAGACGGAGGAGGGAAGAGATGCAAGAGGGATGGGTTGCAGGAGAGGACTAGGCTAAGCAGGTGACATGAACCATGCCCATGACTAATGCCAGCACCTCATTGTTTTGGAATCTCAAATTTAGCATTGTGATACCCCTGGTATGTTGGTTTACTTTTCCTTGCCACAAAGTTGTCTGGAGAAAGGAGCACTGGAAGAACTCACCGCTGCACACAGACCATTCCAAACTATGGGATAACCTGTGCAGCTGCTTTCTCTGTCTCTCCAAATTTTATTTCACGATATAGCAAATGTTATTAGACAGATCCTGTCTACTTCGAAACCCCCCTAGGCAACTTTCTGAGATGTCACTTTCTGGCACTGGCAAAGCTTAAAAGCAAACAATAAAATTGACCCAAACTCTAAGGGCTCAGTAAACGCTGTCTGTGAGGGAGTGGGAGAGGAAGGACCAAGGGTGCAGCTACTGCTTCGGGTAAATGCAGCCCTGCAGTATTATCAGCAGCCCCGCACAAGGTCACAGCCTAACAGCAGCTTTGAGAGCAGGAGGAAGAGTTTGTTTGCTGTCTGCATTTGCTGTTCTAACGGCTGCTTCTTCCTTTAGCAGAGGGCAGCAGGCGGCTGGGAAAAGTCTAAGGATCACGCTCCAGATCGCAGCCTGCCTGCTGGAGCACAGCGTGACCCACAAGAATCTGGAACAAAATCCAGTTGAGCGCTGCGGAAAGTGCAACAGCTTTAATGAACGCTGCATGGATTCATAAATGCTAGGCAAAGCAGAACTGATGTCTGCTTGGTCTCCGTATGTGCAAGCGTGTCAGAATTGCTCAGTTAACTGGCAAACATCTTCAAATGGCACAATGTTAGCCTTCCTGTTCCTCTAAAGGAAGAATACCTCCACATGGTTGAAATCCTTATAATTAGTCACGTTCTCCTCTCAAATACTTTGATGCAACACAGTATGTAGATACTGTGAATGAACGCCACCCAGCTTTCATTCCGCCAGGGAAATTGTGTTCTGCAGATACAGAATTCAGGTATGTTATTTTGAAATAACGTAAATTTATTATTCCGCAGTAAGTGCTCCTTACCAAATGTCATGTTACAGACTAGCTTTTTAAAAGTAACAGACCCAAACTCGATAGACTGTCTTACCCCTCTGCGCTGATAAGCCTGAATACTGCACTCTTACATTCACTTAGCGGGAAAGTCTTGCCACAAAGCAGAATCTGGTCAATAACTGGTCTTTTCAGTTATCACAAACATTATTTCAGAGAACTGAATCATGCATCAACAACGGTAAATAATTTTGTCAGTAGGCATGTAGCCTTGAGAATCTTCCCACCCTATCAAAACAGATTTCATCTCTTTTTCAAAACAACTAGAAGAGAGAAACCTAAAAGCCACTGTTCATAAAATAGAGGGCAACACCCATTTATTTCCTGTGTGTGGTGGAAAGCTGACACCAAACCTGGAAGCAGCTGCTTCTTTTTACAATTTGCATATACCCATGCTTAGAGTAGGTTATACAAAAAGCATCAGTGACTCGTCTTCATGCTAGAAGCATTTAACTACCTACACAAAGATAGTTAATGTCAGTGTCGGACTGTGGGCTTGCAACGGTTTTAACTGTTTAACAGACTAGATAATTCTGTCAATCACTGGAGTGAAACAGCTTTATACAGTTGCTCCTAAAGACAATTTGCTCAACCTAGTTTATCTTCAAACCCATATTCTTAAGGAAAGTAACAGTTAGCATCAGAGCTATTCCAGTTCAACACAATTTGCTCTACATATATAAAAAGCATTGATTTATACAGAACAGGAAGCGGGCAGATATGGGAGAGACCATGGCAATTTCCACAATATTATGAAGGTAAGGCAAAAGAAAATAACAGAGAAATAACTTCCAGCTTCCTCGGCAGATCTGGGATAAACTTATTGAACTGTCACACAGGACTGAACGGAGAAGAGCCAATTCAAAAGCCTGTGGTAAAACCTTGGCTCTGCCGAAGTCATGGCAAAACTCCCACCCTGGCAAGACCAGGATTTCATTCATGAAGCCTGACATTTGGGCTACAGATTCTGCATTCAATGGGAAGGTGCTGACAAAGGAGGAGCGGTTTCTTTGAGCAGCAAAGACCGCCCTGGATATATTCTTCTAGCCAACATACAGGAAGCATTTCAGAGCCAGCAGTGATTTCCAGCACGAGAAAAGGATTTTAGGTGTACTCTCCAAACATACCTGTAAGTAATGTTTTCTACTAATAATGCATAGTCCACCACCTAGCACTCGTATCAGTCCATACTAAAGAACAGGCATGTTTAATCAACAATGATCAAAGGCCTACGTAGGAAAAATGCTAATGTGCTGGAAGGAAGAGGAAGGGCTTTTGGGTCTGAAGAAAGTATTTCTTAACATCAGTAAATCTTTTCCACAAAGCTTTGAGTACAGAAGGTTAAAATGTGAGACAATTTGCTTCCTCATTGTTGGTTATCTGCTCTTTACATGCCTTTTTTTTTTTTTTTAAATAAAGTTGATAGCCAAATAGATATGTTTCAGACACATCAAAGTTCTTAGGAGGAGGAAGAGGAAATGAGCAATTTTCAAATTTTTGTGTCAGATCTTTTCACCCCCAACAATGAGTTTTACATAAGACCTTGAGCATGACTGGCTTTGGAAAAAGCACTCTGCCATCTAATACCAAGAACTCAGCTGTAAGAGTTGACCATTTCACATTTGTCAGTGCTGTGGAGGAAGTAACTCAAAGGACACTTGAAAAGGGGAACTTTTAAAGCAAGAGCCTGCACAGGAAAACATGTCAGAATTATCTAACTCCCCCTGCATTTCTCCCCAGCTTTGGCATATACAGACTAGATGGTTTGCAGTATGCTCGTGTATTTTGATATTAATCAGAACATCTCTGGATCTTTAACTACTTCATTGATTACACGGACACAAAGGGTGTTTGAGTTGCAAAGCTCAAACTTCACAAAACAGACTTGAACTATGCAGGGCTGAAGTTACTGTGAAAAAAATGGAGGGGAAAACTACTCAAAAACAGGAAAGGCCTTTTAAAGATTGCATGTGCACTTGGGCTTAAATGCCACTGAGAACACATGGGCCACTGAGAGCATCTGCCATCTACAGCCCCAGGCAAATATCTGAATCAGTTACTGTTTGGTAAATTTCTGCATGTGAAGGAAAGGCAAACATTCATGGATCAAGAGAGATGTACACACAATAGCATTGCAATTTTTGCCTTCAGCCCACAAAAAGCATGAGAGTATAGCAGGTCCTGAAAGACAAATATCTACCAGGGGATATGTGTCTCTCTTTCTGCAAAGTGTGCAACATCATGCTCTTACTAACTTCAAACACTCCAGAAAGTTGTGTCTTCTGTTGCTAGTCTCTTCCCTCCAGTTGAGGCTGCCTGCTTGTTTGTAGTCTCTTTTGACACAAAAGTTAAACCATTTTCAGTAATGGCTCAATTCCTGTTTTACTTCCCACTGATATGTTTGAGTGCCTGTACTGTCACATACTGGGTATTTAGCTCTGGGCATGGTAACATCCCACTGAGGAGTAGGCAGGCTCCTTCAGAAGATGGGAACTTAAAATTCCTTCAACTAAATCTGCACAAACCCACCTGGTTACAGCTTCATACTTCCAGAACAAGTTTTCCAGTCTGGAAGTTAAGCCATGAATTATGCATTTAACAGCTGCTGTCAAGTTTCATTCTGCACTCTGTGTGATAAATCTTCCTGACAGCATTTAACATGTTTTAGTACATTTAAAATGGAAATATTCAGAAATCATGTCATTTCATATTTGTGTACCGAACACTAATACAGTTTTGATGGAGTTTAATAATTTGTTCTCCACAGAGGAGCTTGAAGTTAAACCACTTACAGCACAACAGTCTCATCACCCAGGTTATATCTAAAGAGCATTCAGGGTATGCGTTGACAGGACTGTAGCAGACTACGCAGTATGTTATTTTCGAACTAGCAAGGGCAAAACCAGCCAGTAAGATCTTGGGGCATCGATTTACCAACAGAATAAGAGCCTGTCAACCCCAAGGGGCAATTTCAGTCCATTGCTGAATGACAGGGTGCTGTGTTCTGACAGCTACTGCTACCCACCCACTCAGATGCAGGGAAATTCAGGTGCACCTGATGATGCTGATTATCTCCACTAGCTAGTTTGCTATACCAAATGATGATCCAAAGCCACAAAGGGCACATGGGTGGGTAATGCTCCATCTGCACCCGTGGGCTGCACAGCACCTGTACTGCTTCGTGGGGGACCGTGCACCACAGAGCAGCATCAGCAGTGGTGAGGTTAAGGCCTCTTAGCAGCTCTTCACCTAGACAGACAATGCTCCAATTTTTTCTTCAAGACGAGCGATCATGCCAGACTCCAGAACATCTTGCTGTCAAGCAATAAATAGAGGTGGCATTAAAGCATCTGACAAAAATGCTCACATCTGTGAAGGCTGACAATTAACATAGTCCTGTTGTCAGTAACATCCTCATCTGCCATAAAGTTTATCAAGTCATACTCTCACCTTGCACTCCTGGCAATACAAAACATCTTTATAAGACATTAAGAATTAGGAAATGTTGGAAAAACTGTAAAACTGAATGCAAAGCCTCAAGCTAAACACCTCAGCATCTATGTCTGATGGAATTATACAACATGACCACTTATACTTTGATCTTTTTTTTTTTTTAAATATATAGGCTTATTTATTTTGTACAGCATTAAGAGTTATAGAAATCCACTGAAATTCCATTAACACTACAATTTTGTTTGTTTGTTGTATTATTTGGCACTTGCAAAAAAAGAGAGGAATCTCCACATCACATACTATTCCCTCTCTATGTATGAAGACAGAAAACAGTATTGCCATATGAAAATTTGTACCACTTCTGGAACTCATACAAGTGAGGTCCAAACCACGTCAAAAGCAAAATTTTAAATTCTACTCATTAAACTTCAGAAAGACAGCTCAAAATACCAGAATATCAGAAGGGTTATTACCCTTAATTTCAAATCAGTCCTCCTGGTCTCAAAAACGAGGCCAAATGTCTCCTGTAACTGGGCATCTGAGAACCATGGCACCCAAGATCACTACTATTTCAATAATCCATTGATTTTTAAAGCTGGTTTTCAGTTTCTGACTGTGCTGATTTGGTCTGCTTAAAACCTGGGTATTTCCAGGCTTTCCATACAGTAAAGTCCTACACAGGCTTATCGCCGTCATCCAGTTCCTTTCATATCCCAGCCTAATGAATTAAAAAGAATTAGAAACCTGGTCTCTTTGATAGGTTTTTTCTGGGGTGTGGGGTGGTGGTGTTCTTAATTCCTGACTCAAACTTGTATGACCTCAAGCAAGTCACATTCTTTCTGACACTTATTCTCACTGTATTGAAAAGTGTGGGAGTGACAGTAGCTTACCTCAATATGGTGCTCTGATGCATAACTAAATAGACATGAAGTGCTCTACAACATGGAAAATAGTATTAAGGTCACTGGCCAACAAAACCAGAAGTAAGATGCAGGAGTTCCCTGGCACGTGGCTCAATGTTTAATCCACTAGATTATGTGGCCAATGGGGACGACTGCTAGAATAAAACTGATAGTTGGCATATTAAAATTGCTTTTTCGCTACTAGTATTTGCATGATTCACTGCAAGTGTTAACTACTTAAAATTTCTTAACTTATTTTCCTTAAAATTGGAGAAAAACTGAATAACATTGCATAAATACCTATCATTAGCAGAAATACTTTTTTCTCTTATAAATGAAAAAGTGTTTAGAAAAAAATACTGAGATACCACAAATGTGAAAAGACACAAACACAAAACACTCCTTCATTTGGCTGTCTTCACTTGCATAAGAATTCACACAAAATATTTACAAATCTGCTCCCACTATTATGGAAAACAAAGCCCTCTTGCAGACTCCTTAACATAAAGGCTGTGGAACATCTAAGTAAATGGATAAAATCAGAGTGCTGTTCGTATTTACACTAGTTGTAATAAACGCTTATCATGGAGCCCAGAAAGAGCTTTTAACAGTTGGGCTCTTGTAAAGATACAAACAGTGGAAGTGATAAAATGTACAAGCAATCAAACAGAGAACATGCTTTCCAGCAAATACTGTGCTCCTCGTGCCTCCAAAAGCTAGAGCTGCCTGCAAACCTTTCTGTTATGAATTCACAGCTTACATTACCAGTGCTGCCCTAGAAAGCACCCTGGTCTAAAAAGCTTCCACAAGCTTATTCCAAGTAAATATTGTAACAAAATAAACAATGCAGAAGCTTATCCAAATATTGGCCTTCTTCAGCTGATAAATTACAAAGGGAAAGTTTTCATATCCTGCAGGAAATAAACACTAAATCCATTGTTTTAAAATCACTGTCATAAGAGGCTTTGGGGTAAGAAGAAAGGGAGACCAGGGTAAACAGAATAGACCTGTAAGTTAAAAGGCTGTTAAAAGCCTTTCCATCACCCCTGGCATTGAAATGTGGCATTAAAGAGGATCAATATTTTGCAAGAGAACGTTACAGACTGAACAGGCTGTCATGACGCTTTCTTTGCATCACATGCATAACCATGTATTATTTGTCTCTTCAAACAAACAGAAAACCTAACCCTGAATGTGTTTTCACGTATGCTTCACTACACACAACCACGCGACACGTTGGAACGAGTGTGCGTTTTAAGTGGTATTTTCTGACCTGGTATGTGCAGACCTGCACGCAGACTGAAAAGACAAGACACTACTTCCAGCCCTACCACACAGCAGTATCTAAGCAGCATTTCCCCTTGCATTTATTGGAGGCTGTTGCAGAGGTCAGACATTCATGTCTGTGGCCTCCTAAGCAAATACTGTGGTTCAAAAGTGACCTGCAATATATACTTACAGGAAAAAAAAAAAAAAAAAAAAAAAAGAAAAATAACTGATTTATATTGACTTGATATAATGCTACACCATTTTAAATTTCTTGCTTTGTTATAGTGACTGTTTTCACAAGACCTAATACTGTAACAGAAAACAGAATCTGCTTCAGAAGAGAGTAAGTACAATAAAGGAATCTCACTGTGTACCAAAATTTGCAAAGTACCAAACCCTAAATGGAGCTGAAGTGATATAATTGTCAGTATTTCCATGGTTTGCAGCAGGGTCTAGAAATCTGGCAGGGAGTGTATTTTTCATCTGAGATGTACTTGTCATTCCTGTGACAACCTGCCTACATAGTTATTTAAAACACTACCTGCAAATACTATTTTCAAGCTGTCTCTGCTCCCTGAGGAATCAACAGTTATTTATATGGTTTTGAAGTTATTTGATACTTGAGATAACCACACCCCTCCCTGTATCAGTGACCCTGATAGTTCACATAGTTTTAATTATTTCTGTAGGCAGAATCCTGGCCCCATTGATTTATGCACACTTGTAACTCACCCTACACACACAAGTTGCAAATGTCACTGGAACCTAAACCATACTAATGAGCAGCGCTTCCTTCTTCTAGGGAAGCAACACATCTGCTCTAGAGCCATCGAACCCATAAAGCTGCCATGGTCCTGTTACAAGTGCTCCTTTTTCGAAGATAATCTCACCTGTACTTCTGAATCAGCATCAACATGCTGGAGTTGAAACCAGGTGTCTCTGTTATGATACTTCTGCAGATCTTCTTTCTGTATAGCTACCTTTCCTGGAAATAAAACAAACCAGAAGCACAGTTTAAGACATGGTATAGCTCCCCCAAAGTACATTTCCATCATAAGCAATTTTTAAAACAATGATTTAAGGACTGTCCTATTCAAGAAAGGCTTCAGAGCAAAGAAAGATTTCTTCAGGGCATACTTCTTCACACAATACAGAATTCTTTCTGATGAGCAGCTTTTTCCACTTCATATTGTGAAAGACTTTAAAATTCCTAACGTCATACTCACCTAACAGACTGAAGCACTGGGCTCTGTGGATAAGCTTGCAAGTATGCTTATAGTGAAAACATCATTATTACTTCTTTGACATGACAATTAAACTTGTGGGAGGAAAAGCTTGAAAGTTGTTGGAAAGAGATTTGAGGCAGATGTCTATTAACAGTCCCAAACGAAAGCTCCATGCATGGGGTTTTTGCTAACAATATTTTAGGATGAGGCTTTTCACTATATAGTTTTGCAGGAGAAGGGCAGCAACTAGAGATGTCAAGTCACAGCAGATTCCCAGATCTGCATTTTGAGGCCCTGTTGACCTACTTCCCTCCCTCAAGTCTTGCAGTTTTTGTATTCCGCAACCCAGAGGCACCCAAGTACTACCCCTGACTGTACAGAGAAGAAAAAAAAAAAACAAAACCACTGTAGAGCTTTTCCCCTTACCTTTTTACCCCCCCCTTACCCCTACCAAATTAGCTGGTTTGGTAGTTATGGCAACAGCATCCAGTTCCATGCTGTGAACTAATGTACATGCACACTTAAGGGCTAATATATATGTAAAGCTGAAACCCTTATCTTGCACAGTCTCTCAAGGCATTATGTAAAGCACTCTCTCAGGGGTAATGAAACTTTTTCCAAGCATCTTTCTTTGTATATACAAAGCAGAGCATGGCATGCCTGAGGAGCACGTGATCCTCAGAAAGCAGCTTTGGGCTGGGTGGTTCCTCAGGCACCCAGCAAAGCAGCGTATTCAAAATGAAAGAATCCAGGACGGTCAGAGACGTTCACGAGGCTCGAACAAGCTGGTTTTTGGCAATGTGGTTTGGTAGCAGACTTTCTCTGCTAGAGTTGCTTGCATACAGTTTGCAACCACTGCTTTGCTACAGAAACACAGACTTTCTTTAACCAAATCCTGCTAGATAAAACACACCGACGAACAGAGTCTTAATGGGAAAGAAATTTCCAAGGCTTCCCAAACGCATGCAGTTTGGCCAGAGGTCGGTAATACATTACTCCAACAAATCTTAACAGAACATATTTAAAAAAAAAAAAAAATCCATACAATGGAAGACTACAAAAACAGCAAATACAAAGCATTCTCCCTTCTGAAATCTAAAAGCTTATGGAAGTCCTAGCAGTAAGTTATTACACCCTTCAAATTTTGGTCTTTTCCTTTAGCTGTTGTTGGATGGCTCTGCCCAGCCCTCCTGTTTGCTGGGCTGCTCCATGCACCCTGCTGCAGCTGCTCTGCGTTCTTCTGTCACCCTCAGGCTGCTTCTGGTGACAGCTTCCAGATTTCCAGTCCCAGTTGCTAAACTACTCTGCCATCCTTCCACAACTGCCCTCCGTAGCATCCGCCAGATTTTCTGCTCTAGCTTCCACAGCACAAGTCTTGCTCGTTCTGCCCTCAGCGCTCTCCTCCCCGTTTGTCCTTTAGAGATTACCAGATCCATCTCCTGGCAAACACTAAACTAGAGATTTACGAGCCATATTCACTACCAGGCTCCTTATTGGATATGCAAACGACTTGAAACTTCTTAGAAAAGCAATAATTAAATTACACAAGCCTACAAAATAATATGGCAGGAAGGGTAAATAAGACAACTGAACTGCGCTGAACAGAGGACACCAAGTCACACTGCTGAGAATCTCTGTGGCGATTGCTGTGTATTTTCAAAACTTCTACTTTTATTCTTCAACCACAGCAGTTTGTGGGCAACCTAGTTTCTCTAAAACATTTTGAGAGGAATTCATTCAAACACGTGACCTTCTAACAACTGCTTTGGACCTCACTTGAAATGGTTTACTTTCACTGCTTTCTATCCTCATCGTACCCTTTAATCTCTTGCAGAAATCCTCCCGGACTACAGCGTATCATGCACTTCCCAAACACCGCTGCCCGTAATCAGTCTCATTCACCGCCACCTCCCATGCAGGCGACGTCCCTGCGGAAGATGCAGGGACGGTTTCAGCAACATCCCCACCTGTATGTGGTATAAATGGTGTTAACCACTGTGCCCTCTTTCAGCAGGGAGTTCCACTGCTCTCTACATCAAGGACGGCAACATAACCCGGATGGGCCTGACTGCACTGTCAGTACGTAATTGCAGCAAAGTGTTTGGAGGCAACGGTACATGCCTCCAGCTCCGAGAGGGTTAACGTGGTGGTACAACTGTTTTCATTAGGAAACTGTTTGAACGGCACTGTTTGCTCTGCACACAAGCAAGTCTTATTAACGAGTGAAACTTGTTGACTGGACTGGCTAGAATCCAGGGTTTTTCACTGCATACCAAATATGTACTAGGAAAAAAAAAGGGGGGCAGAAGGGAGAGTAAAAAACAGGGCCTATGCTTCAGCTAGTCTAAACATATACAGAGGCGTACCACTGATAGGGCAGATTGTTTGATCTGCCCTATTAAACAATTTTCTGTGTACAGGAGCGCCCTGCACAATTTCTGTTCATAGCTCTTCGCCGGCACCGGCCACGTCCATACGCTCACCCGAGCCACACTCCTCCTCCTCACCGCCAGGCCCGCGTAAGCCACAGTGCAGGTGCTGAGCACGGTCAGGTCCTGTCCTCCTCTACACAGTCACCGCTCTGCCACCAGCTGACCTACGTCTGACCTGGCTCGAACAACTTCTAGCCTCACCAGAACTAGGTTAAATCTAGGCCAACAATCACGAGCTGTTGGCACCTGTCATTTGACTGGCCACTAGGCGATAAGAGCCTACAACCCTCCTTGAAGATAAACCTGACACACGAGGTCAGAAAAGTTTACCGCCACTCATTTACGGGACGTTTTCCTCTTTGCGGTTCTTCAGCGTGCTCCCAAACTCAAGCCTGTTGTCCCGTGCTCTTTCTCAAGGCTTGGGTGGCTGCCAGGCAGCGGGGAGAGACTCCAAAACTTGCACCCGAGGCACCCGGCCGCTCCTGCTTGTTTCCTCAGAGCCGCCCCCGGCTGCAGAGAGACTGAGACTGTTTAAGCTTTTAGACACTGTATGGGAGGAGGCAGGAAACAGCAGAACATGCTGAACAGTAAAGGTGTCCTTTCAAAACTTAGTCAAGTTTACATTTTAAGAAGTTCAGATTCTCAGCAACAAGACCAGCAACAATGAGGTAAAAAGCATTCTTCTCTTCCGAACTGATTTCACTCCGAAGTCTGACATTCACCAGGACCTCACATTTGGGGAGAGCATGGAAACCCCACACACTCCTGCATGTTTTCCACCCATACGGCAGCAACTTCCCTATTTCCCCCCAGTTCAGAATGAACAGATCTTCACTAGCATACTTAAATCCTAAGCCCTGTGTTCAAAACAAAGATGAGACATGCCCCACCTGATCCCTTCCTTCTGTGAATCTCTCTTTAGAGAAAAGCAATCTACCAACAACCTGTTATTTCAAACATGCGGCCAGCTCACAGGTGAAGTTACTACTAGGCCCCAGATGCTCCTAAGGGTGCAAATTCCACTTTATGATCCCTGGTGTTCCAAGTGACTTAAGAGCCTCCTACCTTCCCCATCCATGCACCCCTGTCCTTGCAGCAGGCTGTACTGAAACTGTTGAGGGATCAAAACTAAACTATTTAAAACACCTGAAAAGTGATCCAACAGTTATTTTACAGAACCCTAAAACCAGAGCATTTCAGGAGCTCTGGTATCTTCTCTTTAGGTTATCTTTATCTTGGAATACTTGCATAGTGAAAGCCACAGAACTTTGCATATTGCTGCCAAGTGAGCTGAAGCAATATAACGTAATATTTTTACTACAACATCCTCCATTAACACCAACTGCAGTATAGTTAATTTATAGCAAAGGGTTAGGTCTGAGTCACATATTAAAAGGCCCCAAACGCCTAATTAATTCAGGCTTCTCTCAGCTCTGAGCAGAGACTACTTTGCCTCCTATGTGCTGCAATATTAGGCAGCAAGAGGACCTGGAAGCTAGTTCAGAAGTTGCTTCATGCTAGTATATTGAGTGCATTGACACTGTTATCAGAGAATTCATTTAAAATAACTGATATGAAGATGCACAAGGAGAGTCACTTTCAATAGCTGGAAAGATGAAGGACAAATCGGAATCGATTTTAATCAACATTTTAGGCTGTGAAAGCCTTATGAAACTTTAATGACCTTGAAATCTCCAACGAAGAAACACTGCTGCTATTCCAGACTACCTGGAATTTTATAGTTATATGTATGAAAGGTTATTTGTCAAAGTACAGAAACTTTGCAAGACAAAAAGGGCTAGACCTCTGCCTTGTTCAAGAACCACACAAATTCACTCACCTGTCCCATAACATGGAAAAAGATCGAAACAAGCGATCTCCCTACTTGAAGATTAGAAAGGTAAGGACGAGAATCAGGAGCACCATAAGGCTTCAGAGCCTTAGAAGAAGCAGAATGGCTCCCTCCCAGATCCTGTGCAGTGCACCATGAAGCACAACACTACTAGACCATCTGCTACGATAGGTAAGAATTAGTGGTGATAAAGGCAGAACACTTCCAGCACAGCAGTGGTGCATCCTACACAGAGTAATGATGTGTACTATATTCATGACCCCAGTTTTGTTTGGTTTTTGAATAACTAGTCCAAATATAATATCACTTATGAAACCCATTTTTTCCCTTCATAGGATTTATCTTGGATAATAATGCAGAGAAAAACAGGCTGTTGATGACATAGCTTCTATCCTTCAAAGAAGCAAGCTGCAGCATTGCATGGACTATCCTCTATCAGAGTAGTTTTGCTGGCCACAATCCTAAACATATCACCCGGCTTACACCACAATTTCTACTCTCCCTTCATGTTAAAACAAAACAAAACAAGAAAACCCTACTCAACCACACCTCTGGTATCAATTCTCTGCCAGACGCTCTCTGGGCCCTTAAAACGTCCATACATTTGAGAAAGGCAGTACAGCCCGTAGCTCGTTGCCATGGGAGAGCAGTCCTAAAATCTCGACTCGCAGTCCCTGTTGTCTGCCTCACAGTAGGCTCCCAGACCCTGAGCGTGCTGCCTGCACTGAACAACCATCTCCATCCCCTCCACCACCAGCCCCTTCCAGGAACTGCCACCAGAAACCACTGCTACTGCGTCTTCTTCAGAGTCCCAGTCTTTGCTTAGCTCAGGCAAGGCATAAACCAGAGACTGCTTAACCTCTGCTAGTGTTCAGTCAAGTACTTGCAGAAAATACAGAAAGCCCAGCTCAAACTATAAGCAGTCAGAGATAAGCTGGGAGGATGGATCTGTGGTGATATTCCAAATACAGATAGCGTTAACGCTGTCATTTGGTAAAGAGGAGGGCTGCATAGAAGGACAGTCAAGGTTCTAGCACATCATGCTCAGTAGTTTTGTTTATAGTATGTATACTTGCAGGAGGAAAAAGGAAAAATACATATTTTTGAAAGCTCAACTTTGTTTTCCTGCTTTTGTGACCATCTGTTATGTTAAAAGGTATTGTGAGTGCATCCTAACAATTTATTCTATGCAGAAAGTATTTATTTTAGGCTTTCTATGCAACTGTAGAGAAACTTCTCAGGATAATTCTAGTTTATAGCTTCTTGAGACTTGTCACTGTGGGACAGAGTCATCTGTTTCCTTTATTTCATTAGTAGCTATATTTATACCATACTGAGTAGCTATTATTCCCATGTCATCCAACAGCACATCATGGAAACAGTAAACCAAGTTGTGACTGCTGCCTAAGCCATGGTCGGGGTGGAAGAAACAGAGGAATGCAATTTTCTATTAAAATCCTGATTTCTGCTTCACACTGTGTTGGAAGATCTTTACTCTACTTAGCTAGCAAGACACAGAGCTTAGCAGGGATGATTCTTTTTCAATTTTCTTTTAAACCAATAAAATAATCAAAAGGTGATGCTTCAGCTGTATTTGGCAACAGTTACCCAGTAACAGTAGAGAGTTTGCTTGGATGTTTGTTAATAAATGGTAGCAACTCCACAGACATACCTCTCAGCTTTGGAAGCAGTCATTAACAAAGGCATAGTCACCTCAAACAACCTTCAATTCCGGGGTGCTTTCATTCTGTGAAAGTGTCCGTGAGCTATGATTTAGTTCATCTCCTTCAGTCCAGAGCAGCTAAATTTAGCTACCTCCAAACAGAAATTTGCTTTATTGCCTCACTTTGCTTCAGCTCATCTAGTGTTAAGCAGGAAGACAGTTACAATCTGCCAGGATACAGTGTTCACAAGAGTTTAAATTTGTTGCAGAACACACCTAATAACCTCTCTGAGGGTGACCTACAGCAGTTAAGTTATAGTAAATGTAATTAACAGAATCACTCGCTAGCCTTCTCCCCACTGGCTTTCTGCTCCTTCATCAAAGAACTTAGGCATTTCACATGCTTTATTCAGTACCATTCCATCCGTATCAGCACAGCAACCAAGCCTCCCCCTCAGTCAGGAATACCACAAACTTCGAGAGGAAAGTTCTTACTCCCCAAGGCAGTACAAGGGCCAAGATTGGATTTACTCTTCCCCCTCAGAACTTCACAGAGGGTGTACTGTGGGGGTCCATCAGAGGGTCCATCTCCTCAGGTTCCTGCTTAACACAGATGTTAGCAAGTCAGTTACAGGCATCTGTTACCAGAACAAATGAAGTGCTGGGGTGAAAACAAACAAACAAACAGACAAACAAACCAACAAGAAACACCCAAACATCATTTACGATTTAAAGAGAAGGTAAATAATTGTGTACTTGTCACCTGAAGGGCACATGATATTAACTATTCTCTCCCCACAGTGCTAAATGACTTGGTGTGGCACATTTCCTGTTTTTTAACCGATCTGTATGTTCGAGGTCACAGCCTGGCAGCCTAAACTGTTCATTACACACCTAGAGAATACCAGCTCAGGGCATATTGTGGAGATAGTTTTCTTCACTAAATCTAGCTCAAAGGGTGAGAAAAGCCTTCTGTCCCACTGTATTGGCACAGTTTGCCTCATTTAGTTTTCAGCTTTTTAGAAACACTGAATATCAAAACATAATCATTAAAGAACATATATTTACATTTGCCTCATTTAGCAGCACTACTATCCTAATATTCCTTCCACTGCATCCAGCCAGAGGTATCTTTTTCCCATTACTACTGGAGGGGTACCAACTGACAGTTTTTCAAGTTAATCCCAACTCCTAATGTTTTTCTCATTGTAACAACTAGATGGAAATAGCTATCCTATGTGTTGTTGTTCCATCAAATTGGCCTGCTACTCCTATTTGATCATTTGGAAACAAACAAACAAATCTAATTTTAAATGCAATTTACCATTACTTTCAGTAGTACATTTCCTACTCAAAGCATCTCAACATACTATAATAATTGGTATATAAATTCTAGCCAGTAACAGTCAAGACATAATATCGATTAAACACCTTAAGACTAGTTTACTTCCACAGTAACTGTGTATTTGCTACATTTTATCTAAAAAAGACAAATTGTCTTTCAGACCCAGAGCTCTGCATTTTCTTCATTATATTTGCATTTCAACTGACATCCAAGATTCTTCCAAGACACAGTTGTTGAAGAGTTGTATCTGCTTAGCTAATAAAATCCTAGATGACTTCGCAAATTATGATTAGGGAAATGCAAGCGTAATAAACAAACATGCAAACTCGAAGATATCTTTATCTGCACAATCCTCCCATCCTGTATGTCAAACTACTACAGTAAGTTCCAAAACATATCTGCTACACATGTGCTCCAGTTTCTGAAATTTGTTTGGTTCTCCTCGGAAGTTTCTGTCAGAGGTTTCAGGGGGTTCTTATTTTTCATTTTCTTGCCCCCTCTCCTTCCGCTTTTGGTGGCTTGAGCATTCTCATGTGTCACACATTAAGTTGCATTTCGGATGTTAAAGAACTTGCCATCGCAAAACTTGTACTTCATATTTGAATAAATAAAAGCATGCCTACTCTGAGCTCCAATCACCCTGGAAATCAATATTATAACACCAAGAGAAAGTTCTGGCAATACTAAATAGTGATTCAAAAGGAACTCTTTGCTAGCCAACCAACTTCGACAAACAGCTATTTGCCAAATTCTCACCATTTTGACACACATGCACTCTGTTCTCTCTCTGTCTCGAAACCCCTGCCAAACCAGCCAAACAATCAATGCAAACAGATGTCTTAAACATACCAGATCACACAGGAAACACAGGCAAATTCACGAGCTCAGTAACATCTGAGCTTAAAACTAATCTCTCTGGATGGAAGACACAACCCCCAACTCCCTTCTGAGAAAGTTCATTGCTGGATAAGCACGGGAAACCACATTTTCTTCAGCAGAAGTGTCTCATGATGACATAATATAACAAGCGATCTCTGTAATGCAAACAAAGGGCCCCTATTTGCAGAATTTGGCGCTTCAGTGGAAAAGAGCTTATTCTAGCACTACTCTGACCAAACTTTTTCAGTAGGGAGCTCTTCCAGACCTCCCTTGCTCAAGCCTCTTAAGACTGAGATGAAGATACACATAGAGCAACTATTCCTTTTAAATATTACAGCCTTTGTTCCAATGAAAGAGTTCCCTTTCTCAAAAAAACTCCACTGTTTAGCTTTGCTGCTGCTGACTCCTGTTCAATAGGAACTACTGAAAATAACCACATGCAGTTACTCCAGAGCACTGTTCTCTTTCCAGAACATTTTCCTCTTACAAGCAGAACTTAGAGTCAGTATCAAAGTGGCAGTAATTCTGGATTTTTTTCTTCTCTCCATTGCTATTTACCACACTTCCACATCTTTGAAATGCTCTTCAAAATATGCCTGTGATAAGGAGGGAGGGGAACAAAGCGAGGAAGAGGGGAGAAAACTCAGACTACAACAGCTTATATGCACTGTAAAATCTCAATGTAGACAGGTAACACTGGAGGTTTTGACTTTTAGTGCTACATCAGTATAGTAACACACCAGACTGCCCACCCATGGATTCTGCAAAGCATACAGAAGTCAGCATTGCCTTCTCCTGAAGAGGTAGTGAAAAATAGAAACCTGATCAGTCACTCAAGCATCCAGACAAAAGTTTCTTTATATCTTCTGCCAGTCCTTCTTTTTCACAAACTGCTCCCAGTACCTTTAAGACAAGATTACTCTAGCAGATCCTGAAGAGTTCCCCTCCAATGTCAGAGCTTGATTATTAAAACAGGAACTTCGGAAACATGGAGAAAAGGAAATAATTTGCACTTCTCTATCTGCAATCTCATGGGTCTGGTTTGCGTTAAGTGTTCAAGAGACCCTTGTCCCAAAAGAGGGAGCAAAGCCCTGAGCAAGAAAACTTCCATTCCATGGCCTGTTCATGGGTCACTGCAGCTGCAGAAAACCGGTGACACACAGGAGATCAGATGAGGCAATTTCAACCATGAAAAACTCATCAGTTGAAAGAAAGAAAGTATTACTTTTGCATTACAAAAGGAAACTAGAGATCAAAGAGACCAAAAAGCTTTCCAAAAGCTCACTCAAAAAATCAGAAACCGACCCCCTCCTCCCCAGGATGCTAGGTTTCTAGATGCTGTACGCATATGAGCTCAGTTAGGGACATAAAAAGAATGACAACCCAGTTTCCTAGCTCATACGTAAAACAGTAATGAAAGAAAAAGCTAGTGACTGCGCGATAAAAAAGTGTAACGTAAAGATACAGACGAAGAGATCTGCACCACCACCCCATGCACTTCAACATAATGCACTTTACAGCATTATATGAACTGTTGCTCAACATCAGACAACTTCCTCATGACAAGCTCTGTCAAGACATACACACCTCATTGATAGCTATAGTCATGTTATACTGGAATTAGAAAAATGGTAGTCATGCACAACTTACTTCAAAAGTAAGAGATGAAAAACTGAAAAAAATAAATCCAAACAGTTAAAATGACTTAAAGTGGAAAGTGTTCCCCTCAATAACAGCTAGGCTTTTACAAGATTTTTATCCCTGAACAGATAAATAGAGGGTCATACAATTTGCTGCAGGTGAAATACATAGCAAATAATATCTGGAAAAGCAGAGGTCTTACAGACCTATTCTGTAGGCAATAGATAGTATCAGATTTGCTCTGATACTCTCTATAAAATTCCGTCATTGTTGTACTGTGGGTAGCTATGACCAGTAGCTATTACTCTGCATGTCATTATGGTAGTCATAGTTTAACAATACCACATGCATAACGAGTCCTGGAAAACTGAAAGACTAAAGACCTTGCATTTTGAAAAAAAATCACAGTAACAAATTATATTGCCAACATTTAGGCAATAAGGCACTGTTTATTACAGTTAAACTATAATCCACATTTACTATCATAATGGACAGCATTTATTTCCCATCCTCTTTTATAATATGTAATAGTGAAGGCATTTTTATCACTTGATAAAAAAGGACAATATTGAGCAGTACTTACCGCTGTCATCATCAGTCCTATCAAGACCCCTCATAAGACTACATATGATCTAACAGTTAAAATCCAAGAGAAGTAAGCTGCAAAGAAAACAATAATTTATGAACACATACCTATGATGGAATCCCTTCGAAAAACATCTCTGTCAAAAATATAAAATGACAGATGGCGAAAGGTCCGAGGAATTTCACAGTAAAAGTCTTCTCCATAGAAGGGGCTGGGTAAACAAACAAAAAAAACAAAAAACATACACATAAACACACACACACAAAAAAAAGAAATTAGTGTTGGTATCCTGGAGGAGCCAGCCTGTTTATACTTCACACCCAGAATATCACTCTGGACTCTGATGGTCTTTCCTGCCCATGAATGTGCACCTCCAAGCACTGTTCCACTTTGACTCTTCCCAACTATCTTAAACACCCACAGAACAAGATTTCTTAGTGTGCAAAATGAACAGATACTTCTTTTTACCTGGAAAACAAGTGTCCCTAAACAAAGAGGGCAGAGACCACATTATTTGTTTTACATAGAGTGCCTTGAAGGGTGGTGGGAGGCCCCCGCTGCCACACTATGCTTACAACAGACCATTACGATAGAGGTCACAAAACCATACACATGAACATGATAAGCCAAATACAGCATGGTTCATGCCACATGAAAATGAATATATATATATTTTTTTATATATATATATATTTCTTTTTTAAAAGTAGTTAGTTTGTTTAAAATAAAATACCTACAACCATTGCCTCTCTTCTCATCCCCTACAAAGTTTCTTATTTAAAGTCAGATTCAGTCAACTGATGGTAACTAAGCCTTGGAGCTGGCACAATGCTTGTTACCTGATAACACTGCATATCTGTCTATTTTTGCTTACTGGAATTGTAAAGAATAAATTCTTCTGCAGTAAGACCAAATTTAAAAAAAAAAAAAATACTATCTCAGCATGAAAAGCTCTAGAGACTTAAGGGGCTTTCTTTGGATCCTACCAATTTAAATGGGAAATAACAACAACAACAACAAAAAAACAAACCTGAGACACCTAATAGCAACCCTTTCTGTTTCTCTCTGTCAAATTATATGGTTAAGGATTTACTCCCAAGAACTATAAGCATATATCAATATTATTTATTAATTCATGGGTCTACCATTTTACACAGACTTTTCATTCCAAGTCACTCATGCTTCAGTAGACCTAAATGAGTGGATGCAACTTGAGTCATATGGACAAACACAGCAAGCACTGCAGATGTAGAGTTAAAAATAAATCTAATTCCAACAGGCCAAAAGCCAGCAGGTTTTTTTCTTCCCCTTTTATACACAGACCTCCTTATTGTCTTGGCTAAGCACAAAAATGGGAGACAGAATTGTGCTGTAGTTTTAATCATTATTAAAGGCTTTTTATGTTAGAAAATTAGATATCCTAAAATTATTAACAGTTCCTTGCATTAACTTCAAGTTTTTCATCATTTTGTCAGGAGAGGTCATTCCCTTGGCTTCTTTCAGGATATTTTACATCACCATACGCTTTTGCATGTATTTCTGCCTACAGTAAAAATACACTCCTCCAGAATTGCCACATTCCCTCAAGAGCTAGCTGACAAGTCTCACTCAAAACACACACAGGCACTGCAAATCAGCTAACCACTCTGTATTTGAAGGGAATATGCCACATTAATTTCACGAAGTCCAGAGACATTACTCAGTATTCAGTAAGAACATAATTTAAATCACTACTCCACCAGCCACGTGGAAGAACACATACCGGATAAACAACAAAGCCCAAGGCATGCCCACAGGTTAAACTTCCACCACCGAAACGGTTTCCCATTCCTTGAAATAAATGCATCCAGCCGCAAGTTATGGCAACCACCGTGAGCCCCACTCAGTCATCCCTACTGAAGGCAGGGGAGAAAAATCTAACAGCTGGAAACAGCAGCTGGTTTGACTGTTTGTCCCAACCGCCCGCTCCGATTCAGCGCTTGCGGTTATGTCCTCTTTACCCATTCTGCTCTATTTTATTTGGAATCACAAATCCAGCAGCCACCGCTTCAGACACAAAATACATGAGTTCTTTGGTACAAAGAGCTTCTACCAGACTGGGAATTATCTGACTGTCCCAGTAGCCATGTTTCTGCTGGCAGCCTCGAGGGCCTCGTTCTGTGCTCATCATTTGGTGCAAGTTTTCACGCACAGGCTTAACCCAAGGGGGCTACACAAATGCATAAACATTGCCCAAATATCTAATGTATTATACATGCAAAACACTTCTATCATTCCGAGCCCTAATACTCTGTTCAGCCATAAAATTGTCCTTTCTGCTGGAAGAACACGACAGATGAATTTACTCACTAATGACCTTAGAATGAAATGAAACTTAATGAACTGTGGATTATATACCCAATCCTCTATCAGGAATACAAGGGAAACTTGAGTATACTGGAAGTCTAAAGGCAACGTAAATACAAGTGACACTTATATTCAGCATTCTTTAATTCAGCTCAGCTGATTCTGGGGGAAATAGCAAGGAAGAGACAACTGGGGTCTTTGGCAAGTCCCCTACTGATGTGCGTCACTGGTGACGGTCAGGGGCAGAAGATAAGTAAGACCACACTACAGCAAAACAAACACAAGGTTCAGAAAAGCAGAGTGGACAAAAGGAAGCATCTAGCCCAATACATGGTATCCGAGACTGACTAACAGAAGAAGTGCTACGAAGTCTGACTTAGCCATGCGGGGACCACATCTGGTCACTACTTTTTGGCACAAGCTTATTAGCCTGAGCAGCGCCTGCTGGCTGGTACTCTTCACAGGATACTTTATTTGTGGCCACTGTCAACAGAAGAGAAGCTTTGCTCTGCTTTTGTCTTCGCCCCTCTGAGATCTTGTACCCTTTGAAGATTCATAACCTCTCATCAGTCAGGTAACACTCCTGACTGCGTTCTTAATTAATATAAGCAAGCAGATTTCCAATACAAGTGCTCTCACTCTGCACCGGATAACTAGCCAACAGAGTTTTAACTGTAAGGATACACATCATGATAAATCTGATATCCCCCCGCCCCAGTCTTGTGTAGCTCTGCAGAAACAGTATCTTTTTTCTGAAGGAATCACAAGTCACTACACAAATGCTTCCAGCTTCCACTTAAATGCGTGCTTTTCCTCCATGTATCTCTTCAGAACAGTACTGGCTTTGTCTCCCACCCAGACCTGAAGAGCAAGAGGTCGCAGCAGTCAAACTCCATGATTTATTTCCCAAGCTAACTTATCTTGAGCGTGAGCCCCAGGGCTCCAGAATGGTTTTTCCAAAAGAACAGCTAAATCCCTCCCTCAGCATACCCTCTCTCCCAAAAGCCAGAATTAGTCTGATGGGGCTTCAGCGAGTACTTTTATTTTGACATAGCAATTAATAAAAAGCAGCAGCATCTGTCTACACAGCCCTTGGGAGCCTGACAAGATCCTCCAAGACAAATACTAGAACTAGCCTAGCTGAAAACTTGGGAATCTTTCAGAATCAAGTGAGTTCAGATTCAACTTCCAGGTTTTGAGTTAAGCTTTCCTTGTAGGTTAACCAACCCTATGGTCAGCAGAAGTTTTAATCACTCGGAGGAGCAGAAATAACAAGGGTCCCCTCCCCAACCTTGCAGCAAAGGCTGCACATCAGTATGGTCCCAATGGAAGAGCACGGACAAGACCAGTGTTGTCATTATTTCATTTTCTTCCGGACTTCAAACAAGTGACAGGATATAAGTGCTGAGAGCAGGATCATGCAAGGACAGAAAGAGCGGACCTCCACTGTAAATGCAATTGAGCTCCTTCCAAGCCGACTATAAAAGCATCTGCAAACCCACCTTCTTGAGTAAAGACTACCAACTTTAGAACAGTTTTACTAACATCTTTTTAGTTTTGCTATCACAGCGATGAGAAGAGTAGCAGTGCAGACATCAGCTACTCTTTAGTTATGAAATGGGGCTTGCTCCTCAGTCACAGCTCTTGTTACTCCCCCGTTTTCCTGACAGGATTAGAAATTACACAGAAAGACCTGTACCAACTTTTAACTCCTTGCTCCAAGCTTTCAGGCACACAAGGGCCTGACTCTGTAGCCTTCTACTCCACATACCCTCACTCACATCCCTTTCTCATCTTTTCCAGTACATACCCATCACCTTGCTATGCTCTACCTCAGCAATCCTTTTCTCAGGAAGCGTGGGGCTCTCTTGATGCACAGCTTTTATACAGCCCCTACCACCGACACGTACACTCATCAATCCCTTGTCGCGACAGTTTCCCTAGGGTGCTTCCACAACTCACACGACAGAAGACGCAAACACAAAAAAAAGAAGACAAGTAAAAGCACAAAGAATAGTGCAATGGATTTGAATCTTTGGGTATACCCTCTCCTCACCAAAAACTTGCTTGTTCTAAATGCTGATGGGAGCAGGAATATCAGGAAATCAAACCCAAAAATTCCCCTCCAGGTACTATTTCACTCGCATACAGCTATATAGCTTAGAGCCCTTCCCACTTCAAGGTATCTAGTTTTGAATCTCTTTAATGTGTGTTTTGGCAATGGATATTTTCAGGAGGAGACAGGGAAGGAGAAGAGAAACAAATTACTGCGTAGATCAAGTGGAATGAAAGCAAATAAGGAAGAGAATCCTCATTTCAAACATGATGAATGGGAACTTCTTCCCCTACAAAAGGTTCAAAATTTGTTCCTTTTCACATTTTACTCAACTCCACAGGCATACTTGCAACTTTAATTCCATACCTTCAGATATCTACTGAAATAATCACAAATAACATTAAACGGAGAGGAAGAAACTTTATAAAACAAATCTCAAGTGTAGAAACATTTCTTCAGCTTCAGGCTGCGTTGCAAAACCTCGTGCTTGTTTCTCAATACTTAGGATTTGCTAAAGCAGTTTTGTTTTTGTTTGGCACCAGTACTTCAGTGGATGAAGTGAAAGAGTTGCACGATGAATAATAATGAAACCCCTCAAACCAGAATTCTTTGTGTATGGATTTTTTTTTTTTTAAACTGCTTTTGTGATTGAAAGTAAGGACTATTAACATGCCACAGACAACGCCACATCCTCTGACTATTTTAAAATGTTTAGAAATACTGGATTCATCCTGCTGCATGAACTGAAGACCAGAGTTCACATTGCCATGTGAGCGGGAAGCAAAATCAGTCTGTACAAAGGAGTACACTTGTTTGTTTCTACTACTAGGCTTTTTCTACTACTTGGCTAATACGTTTTATACTATGCTTTGCAGTGTATGTAAAGGGAGTGGGACAGAGAAGAGAAGGTTTATTCAAAGCAGATACAGCAAGCCAAGTAAAATCTGAATACACTTCAGTCTCCTACTAGATAGAGCTACAAGACAACAGGCAAGTAAGACAGGCTCTCTAAGAGCCAAAGTTGGCAGATGTCATGGCAGCTTCCTTACACAATTTATTAAAAATACCTAGTATTATATTTGAAGCATGGATTTGGCAGAGGACACACAGCAACAAGTATGTGGCACAGAAGGCAATGTCTAAATCCAAACATACCACTTAAGCTCACTGTTAGAGTACAGGCTGCAGTCTTCCAGACATCCAAGTTTTTCCTTGTGTCACTGTGCAGAGACACCCAGATGGACAGTGCTGTCTTACAGCCACGACCACCCCTACTACACAGAGAAAAAATAAAGCAGTGTGCATTTTCTCAACCCTGTGCTCAGAAGGGAGAGACAGACACACGAGCTATAGTTATCATCCTCACTTGACAGTTGCTGGTTTGGCTCAATGAGGCTTACGGGGATTATGATAACTTGAAGCAGCAGCCGTTTGGCCCCTAGTCACCTCCCAAAATATTCTGTAAGACGACACACATAAACAGCAGAAGTCACATTACAGCTGCATTTACTTTTTTTTTTTTTTAATCACTCAAAGCAGCCTACAACACCAACAATTGTTACTCATACGGGTAGCTTTTCGTGTCAATAAACGCTCTCATTCATAAACCCTGCCTTGGGTCTCAAGGCTCACTTCATTCTTCTCCTTCCATTAAGTCTTGGTTCCCTTCCTGGCACCTTTCCCAGCTGTATTACTTCCCTACACAACCATACAGTCCTTGCCTTCAATACCGTACCTGACCAGGCTGAAGTTGTACCCATACCCATCTTATCCTTTTCCCTTAAAGGCTTGGGGCATTTCAGAACTGAAGTCTATCGGTATTAGGGATTCAAGGCACGGTTAGATGTAGTCAAGTGCAGAAGACGGCAGGCCGTGGCACAGACGGCACGCTGAGGACTGACCTGGGAGCACGCAGGAGAGAAGCTGCAGAACATGCCACAGCATCCAGCTCAAGGTCTCTTTACTTAAGGCCTCCAGACTGAGGAAAGCTTTTATTTCAAGGAGGTGAGCTGGCAGCATATGGAATATGGAAGTAACTAATGGAACTAACTCAGATATAACAGCTAATTTTGGCAACTAAGGGAAACAACTTTGCGTTTAAAATTTGGGAAGTGGCCTGCATCCAAGATGTTATCAGAACAAGCGAAGTTTAGCTATGCTTTCATGAACTCCAAACATAAGAAAATAAAGGGTTTAAGCAAGCATAGAATTAAAAAACAACAACATTAAATATGGCATTAGATTTACTTAAGAGAAAGTTCTGAGCGCTACTGATTGAATTTGTTACCTGATCTAATACTAAAACAAAGACACAAAAACCTCTTGTGAAAGAGAACACAGCCTTAACTATGAAATTACAGCACATTTCACTATACACTCACAAGAACACTGCAGACTTCTAGTTCTCACTGTTACCTTTGCTGGAGACTAGCAAAAAAAAAAAAAAAAAAAAAAACCCCGAACAAACAAAAAAATCAAACCAAAAACCAAAAAAGACGGGGGATGGGGAAGTGCCTTTGGCTTCATTTGCTGTTTCATTCAAGCTTTGATCACTATGTTTAGCACGTGAAAAATTCCTCAGTGAAATAGCGAAGAATTAAATCACAGACTCAAGGCAGTTTGCTCATTTCTTTAACGCACACAGTCAGCCATTTGATTCTTAACATACAACAGTTTTTGCCTTTATTCATATCCTTGAAACAAATTTAGAGATGTCACATTCCTTCCATTCTTCACCTATGATCTGAGAAGCTGCCTTGATTTCCTGTTGCAGCTGACACTGCCCTTTAAGTGAATGGAAACACTTGATGCAAACAGCAAAGGCAAAGTCAGTCTCAACACCAACGAGCCAAGAAAGTTTAATCTCAGGGAAGATCTGTAGCTAGGAACAAGTCCTGGATGGTGGAACCTGAAGTTCGAAGCTACTCACAGGGGAAGCAAAATAGTTGGTTCAGCAAACAAAATTAACAGGCAAAATTCTTGTCAGGCTGTCTACTGGCAGCTCAGAACTAAAGAAAAGTTGTAGATCCGTGCATTTAAAAAAATAGTAATTCTCGCACGTTCCTTATGACATAAAATACTTAAGTCCCTTCATGTACATGTCTGCTAGGTTATATGGAATGGATCCAATTCTATTCAGTGCCTTTGTGGATGATGGTAATATAAATATTGAACAACAAATACAAAACAGAGAAACATATTAGATCCTGGCTCTAACTGACCTCTCCCTCCTATCTTATGACTTGCATGTGACCTTCTTAGAATTTACTAAAAGCTTGTGCCAAGGAGTTTATGAAAACAGTGCTGCTTGAAGAATTCAAGATCCTCTTCCCGGGAACCTGGAGAGCTTGCTCTGACCAACCCATGTGTTCACTGTGCTTGTCCAAAGATCCCCAGAGAAGTCGGATGACTCTGAACTGCCCCACAGAACTACTTTAGAATTGCTCTGTGGTTTCATAAAGGCCTGCCCGTGTTGTAACCCTTGACTTGTTTCAGTCAGACACTACCAAGTTACCCTCACAGCAGCCCTCGAAATCTTCTAGCACAAGGCAGCACTGCCACCATCCTGTTTAACAGAAGCCCACAGAGGCTGGAAGGCAGGAATGATTAAAGTTCCTGATTCTAATTTATAAGCCCCACCTGACTGCTGAACAGAGGAGCTGAGGTTCACCATGCTGGCTGCTCTCAGTTTTTGAGATGCAAACTTAGATAAAAGGCATCAGGCTCATAGAGATTCTCTTCAGAACACCAGTAAGTAAACCAGACTGGGCAACAGGATGTGCTGGTTCAGTTCTTGGAGTTCTGAATGATTCATGCTTTGTTGATTTAAGAGGTTACTACTCTCAGCTGTCTTCTCACACCTGTGCCACAGCCTAATAAAATAAAAATCTGTTGCAGGACAGAGCTCAGGGAGGCAACTTCTTACACTGTCCCAGGATAAAACACAGGAGATCATGAGTCAGAGTCTGAAGGCTCTGCCACAGATATCCCAAGCAAGCCAGAATTGGATATTCATCCAAGCCCCTCTGGGAAGGAGAGGTAACTGCTTCCTTTCTCACGTTTGCCAGTTCTATTTAAGCTTTACATCAGGAGAAAGTCTGCCTGGAAAGCTCAACTGAGTAAAAAGAAAAAAAAAAAAAAAAAAAGGCAAGCAGCCCTTGAATTCCCAAGTACACAAAACAGTGTTCAGCGTGACTTTAATTATAAGGCTTTTCCTGCAGATAAGAAAGTAATTTTATGCAGATATGCTGGAAAAGATAAGCTTCTCCAGGGCAAATCTGAGTGAGAAGACATTTCAGAGTCAATAGTGCTAGGGCTGAATATGAAACACCTTTCAATTCAGACATTCACAAAAAGCATCTTATTTTCCACAGACTACATGAAAGTAAGTTTTTGAGCCTACTGGAAGGTGGGGGAGTCACCAGTATGAGTGAGAATACAGGCCATTCTTAAAACTTACTTTCTAGCAAGCCACCCCCATGTCAGCCATGAAGCGATAGGAAGTAGAAAATGGACATGACCAACAGAGCAGAGCCGGCGTTCTCCCCTTCAAACTGCAGTCAGAGGCTGTGTCACCCCCTTCAGTGCCAGCCACACAGATGTTCAGGCAGGACTCAATTATTTTAGTCATCCATTGGCCCAGCTTCACATCCCTGCGCCCATCTAACCCCGCACAGCGCAGCAGGGATACCTCCGAAAAAGGGACCCAACACATGCTTCGCTATTACATTAGCAGGCGCCTGGCAAAGAAACACTGTACATGAAAGCAGGTATTTCTCTGCTTCACACGAATTACATGGGCCTTAGGGCACATAAGCCTCGCCTGCCCAATAATTCACAGTTACTCAATGGGTTGAATCAATTTACAAACAAGCATTAAAGAATGTAACAGCATGACTGGCTCCTCGGCTATGTGCTCATCTCAGTGTCTTACAAAAAAACAATAGGCAACTGCATAGGGGCTGAAATCATTGGAAAAACATCTTCCTCTGGAATTCTATGCACTTGTTTTAATAGATGTAAACACAGTCATAAAAGATGAAGTAGCTCTTTGAGTATGCCTCGCTAAATAAGAGCAATTCCTAATCACAGATTGGGAAGACATCCCAAGTTGTAGCATTCATATATTTGGGATTTTTGTCTGCTTTTCTTTTCTGCAGCAGAAAAACAAGGACAGAGAAACACCTATATGGATAAATGCAAAATTCAGTTGATATCCGTGTCTGTAAGTGGATATATAGGGACTGTGAAGAAGCAAGTTTTTCAGAAATAATACTTGCAAATAGAAGCTCACAGAGGGAAAAGGCACACTACCACTGAGAACAGGAATTCACTGGGAGAAGAAACAACGACAGAGGAGATGATCTTTTGTCAACCTTTAGTTCAAAGAATATAGGACTGTAAAAGGATTTCGAGAGCTCATCTGGTCCACCACTGTTCCAAAGCAGAAAGATGCCCATACTTTGGTCAGCACTGATTATACAGAACCTATTAAAAGCCTTCAGCAATAAATATGGAAAAACCAATGCAACCTACGCCAGTGCTTCAGAATCTTTAACAACAGAAAGATTTTTTCTTCACAACAAACCTTAAATTGCAGTGGGGAAGGAATTTCAGGTTAAGTCCATCATTACTTGCAATATCCATACTGGACATAAAAAGCAATCCATCCCTCTTACAATTTTGGGGGGCATTTGTTGTTTGGGGGTCGGGGGGGGGGGCATTGTATTTTTTTTTTTTTTTAATATGTATTTACATAGTTATATCTACCCTCATCCCTCTTCTCTAGGCTAAGCAATTGCAATCTTTTAACCTTTCCTCACCAGTTATGTTTTCTAGACCTCTGATCGTTGTGTTGCTTTCCTCTGAATTCACCTCAATTAATGAAAAGAACTTAGCTCCACAGGAAACCAGAAACCTTCCAGTTCTGCACAGCCTCAGTGTACCTCTTCAGCTTTATAATGATATCTGAAGACAGATGGAATTTTTCCCACTGAAGGAATTACACTTGTTGCTTATTCCTACTACTAAGAGTTTATTTTCTCGACAGAAAAATACTTAGATTAGTTCAAGGAAATTACATCAGCTATTCTTATACCCCCCACTCCCCACCTTCCACTTCCCTGCAAAGCACTAATGATCATCCAGCAAAAAAACCCCACTGTGCTACTTCTAGTTGTGAGCAGGGGGGCTACAGTTGGTTGACCCAGCAATGAATTTTAATGAGTTAAAGTCACTCTTAAGAGAAACAATTAGTTCAGGGACACTGCATGCAAGTTATTGTAACAACAACAAAAACAACAGCATACAAATCAGTCTTTCCTTTTTCACTTTTTTTTTTTAATATAGTACACAACAAACAAGAAAGTGTTAGCATCATCATTCTAATTATGTTTAGCCAATCTAAATGCCTCAAGAATTAGAAGTCTCCATTATGGACCCCAGTACACCGTATCAGAACACGGGATGAGGAATAAAGACTGAAAGACATCAAAAAAGTATGGGCAAGAGCAATTAAAGTGACTTAAGGGAATAAATCCCACCTCGAGCTACTCAGACTCATATTCTTAAATGCATTAGGTACTTCTGAGGGGATGGGGTCTAGAGCTATTTCCTAAAGTAAATTATTTGCAATAACAAGACAAATTCTGAACTGTATCACTCAACTCTCACTCTTTTCCCACTTTATATCTTAAGTTATAAAAACTTGACTGTTCCATGCTGTTACTCTAGCCTCAACTCCCAAAAAAGCCTCACTTGCCAGCATATATATATACACACCCACCCTGATTCTCTTTATTTTTTTAATGTTTGAGGATTTCCAGGAGAAAGCGTTTTTAAGTTTTGCTACATGCTTCTCATTCTGCTTCATTCTACATTTAGCTTCTACAGTCTCACAGGAAGTGTCCAGGATAATCAGACAGGCGTCTTATGTTTAAGCCTCTCCTTTCAGTTGCAGCCTCATGACAGGGGAAAAAACCACCAACAACAACAAAAAAAAACCCCAAAAAACCCAACCAAACAAAAAAAAAACCTAACTCCACCCATTAGAGTAGTTAGATCAGTGCAAAACACCAAGCATAGACAAACACAAAACGGAGTTCATTGCTCCCTTCTAAGCTGAGATCTAAAAAGCTTGGGGAAGTTCAAGAACAAATATGGCAGAAAGAAAGAAGCACTGGCTTAGGAAAATAGTTAATATGGCTTGCCTTGGTGAAGACATTTTCCCATATACAGAGGTAGGAATCATGACATGAATAGTTCTACCACCAGTGTT
>JAVJGG010000058.1:3193282-3219894 GCA_035590195.1 Aviceda cuculoides
TAAACAAACCTAGTAAGCAGAGAATGAGAAGAGTTAATAGAATGTGTATACATGTATTTGTTACCATAATGACTTCTCCACTATTTTGGTCCTGAAAACCTCCTCCTGGTCCAGGTTTACAGTACAGTAGCAATCCCTCATCTTGTTTGGCCCCGGATACGTAGGAAGATTTTTGGCTTCGCCTAAAGACAAGAAAAAAAAAAACCCAGAAGGATTACACATTAAAGACTCATCCATAAATTAGTCATCTGTCAACTAATGCAGTGTCAGCAACATGGCCATAGCAAAGTATTACGCTGTATTTTTCTTCCCAAATGTGAAGTCTCTATTAAACTTAGCAGCAGTATTCTGTTTCCAAGGCAGCAGGTCCTGACAGTCACTGAGCTTAGAGCTCAGCAGTAGCCAGCAACAGCTCAACAGTTTGTTGCATCCGATTTATTTGCACGTATTTGGTGCATACTGCTTCCTTCCAAATTTGTGTTTAGGTTTTGATCAGTCCTCCCATCAGATACCAGGAACACAATACAACACAGTAATAAAGCTTTCTGATACAGCACACTGATTTTATCCTAAAGACACTACCAGAACACAGCAAATGAGGACTGACCCCCAGCTCAACCACTCTGCACAGATATGGAGATGGAAAACAGTCACTTTAGTTACAGCCTTTCACCACATTGGACTTCAAAGCACTTTGATAAGGTAATTAGCACTTGAAGCTGCCTAAGGTACTGTGCAAGTCATGAATATTCTTTGTAATAAACATTTGTTTCAAAACCGCAACAAGAAACATTTACATATCCTATATTTAACCAAAGAGAGAGAGAGACAGAACTGAGGAACTAAGGGTAGCCAAGAGACTACAAAGACTACAAAACACGAGTATGAAACGAGAATAAAACCACAGCTTTCCCCTCTACATGTCCATTAATAACCAAAGCTGAGCACCAAATTTCCTTGGCAGACTGATAAAACTCTCAGACAGGAAACTGGGTAATGCTCCTCACGGCTTTACTAGAGCACCTTAGCACTACATGGATGAGTGGTTTAATTCTAAAGACAAAACTTAAAACTCTCAAAGAATGACTAAATGCAAGTCTACAATGCACATGGCCTTGTTTACCTTCACTCTTTCAGTACCTGGAAATTACTAGCACATGGGAACTAGATCATTCTCTCCTGGTAAAAATACAAGGAATAAAAATAAAAGTCTAAAACTAAAAATGCACAGACCAAGGGAACACATGTTTGTTTGCCAGTACATAAGGGAACTCTAAAAGACAGCAACAAATACAACTTTTTATCGGATGTCTGCAGCTCAGCTTAAGTGCATCTTACTAGACACATGCTTTCCCAGTCTCCAGCTCCCAAATAGCTTTATACTATTAACAGAATCATCTTGCTTCTTTCAACCCTACCTTCAGTAACAACATACTTTTTCCTTTCTGCAGATTTGTTCAACAGCACTCTGATGCATGTGCATGTAAATACTGAAGAACTACAGCAAGGAAAGATCAAGCCAACCCGCATCCTCAGCTTTAAAGGAAAAGCATAAAGTGACACAGGACTCCATGTCTTCTGGCCTGTGATCTCCTTCTGGCACACTTTTGCTAACCGACTCATGACACGCTCTTGGAAACGCCACACGTCCACACTTCTCAAATGGCCTGTATATGGGTGATCATACATGCATACATTTTCTAAAGCTAACCATGGAACATACAAAGAGGCATTGAAAAGGGACATGAAAACATTGCTTCAGACAGTAAGGCCTCACTTCAGAGTTCTGCTAATTAAGTTTGCTCTCTCAGCTCAGCTGATGCAACTTGATAGCACTCTTCCCACTTCCTTCAGAGTTGCGAGACGTTGTATAAAAAAAGCTGTCTCTGCTGTAATTCAAAGGTGTGACTGGAACATCTGTTGGCATGCCCGATGTGGCTTTAAATTAAGCTGAAGTGTTAGCAATAGTTTAACTGCAGCAGCTCTAGCCAAAAATATATTGAGGATTATTGATGGCTCACTCAGCCTGCACTGAATTCTACTCTGCCATAGTAAACCTTCAACTTTTACTCATATTAGTCCACGTTCAAGCAAGCTACAAGTCAAATGTACCAGCCTCACACAGACTGAGGTCTCTGAGTTTGTCTCCTCTCCCCAAGTATCCAAATTTCTCTTATCTATTCTCACATTAAAGTCACATGAAACCAGCCTCTCTTCTGGATGACCGAGTAAAGTTCCCCAGAGAGAGCGTGTGTGTCAACAGGAAGAGTTTCAATAGCAGAACGATAAGGAAGTCTTCCTCTGGGGCTGGCACACCATTCTCACGGTTCTCCCAAGAGGAGACGAAACTTTTCAAGCTCAAAATTAAACCAAAAAATATGCAGTTTCCCTTTTTCTGCACTCTTCTACTTCCTACTTCAGCATGAATGCACACACACGAAACCAATTCCGGATTTTGTGATGTTGATTTCCAGTTTTCTAATGTGCACAATATTCACTTACGCTCTTGAAGTTAATACTTAGTCACGTAAGAGCCCTCTTTAAGAACTGTATTTTGAAAACTCAGTTCTCCTCTTTGTTAAAAGACTTACAGTAGAAAAGCCCACAATATTGAAACCTAAATGCAATGTAAAGGAAGACACCATTTAGCATTGCTAGAAAATGACTGCCTGCAGTCTGTACAGCAAATTAAAGCTCACCGCCATCACAATATTAGAAAGTGGGGCACAGAAGGAAGATAGAGGGAGAAGGCATTTTACAGTAACTTCTTTCTTCAAACTGGAAAAAGGCCCTGAAACACCACTGAGACTAGAACAAGGGACTAATTGACCAACCCAATATATTAATCATGTTACTGACTTAAGAAGGAGCTTACAAAAAAAAAAAAAACAAAAACAAAAACCCAAAAAACCAAAAAAACCCACAAAACAAAACAAAACCAAAACCAACAACAACAAAAAAAACACCACCACGGTTTCTTCCCAGCACTGGCACCAGCCAATGGCTGTTTAGATTCCTCCAGCACTGAGCAGTTGAGAAAGAAAAAATTGTCAAGCTTTCAAGCATAGCTAAAGACTCAGCCTTCTACCCAGGCATTTTATGTCAACAAATGTGCTGTTAGAGCTTCAGTTGCTCTTCAGATTCCTCCAAGACAAAAACATTCCCTCTGTGGCACTGTTTTGCCATCTACAACGAAGCTGAACAATTTGTTCAGTATTTTTTTGGTTCTGCTACTACCAAAATGAAAAAACAGAAAGCCCAGAATATTTGATACAATCATGCACCATTTCCATATTCTCAACAACCAGAGCTGATGAGATCATTTAATTTGGGCAAGAATTTCATCATTTAACCCATCTGTATAGAATGTATCTTCATCAATTGTATTTTCAAGAGGCAGATCCACTCCCCCCCCCCTTCATATTTGTGAAGTACTTGTATGCTAAAGAATTTGGACAGGGTTTGCAGACAAAAGGTCAATACACTCACCTTCAAAAACCCTCAGTTTTCCACTTCTGCTAAGAAGAAACAGAATGTTTAAGATTTCCAAGTCCTTGACAATTTAAAATACACGAGCACTTTGTTCTGGAGCATAAGGCTTCCATTTGGAAGTAGCAGTGGCAGAATAATCAGTTCAAGTTTGCTATAGCTTTTCTATCTATCCTTGCACTTCTACTATACATGGGTCCTAATTTAACTGTGCGAGGCACTCAACACAAAGGAGCTGATTTCAACTATGGAGAAGTTAACATTAGGTATGTTGGACAAGTCTTAAAAGAATAGGCTACACAATTCTGAATACTTCACTGGCTTGTTACCTTCTCCCCACGACCACTGGGTTACTACAGTTGAAAAACAGACTACCGTGGCAGCACAGATAGCTTAGCTTGAGCTAGGCACAGGGAACAGGCTGGAAAAAGAGGAATGAATATCTCAAAACCATATTCATCTATCATCTTGTTCCTTCCAATGTTATACATTCCTGCCCTGCTAAAACACTAGCAATAAAAGGGAAGCAAGAAAAAAGGGCTGTTGTGCATACATGGCAGAGAAGAGCACTGCTTGGATGCTTGGGAGCATAACTGGTAAAAACAAGAAAAAAAAAAACTTTGAAGATGTTTCTAGGAATAAACAAATGTATACATACATGTATACATTTCCTTAAGGTTTTGACACCTTAAATTTTTTTAAGCATCTAGTATTTTTAATTGAATTTAGATATTTGACATTGTGTCATCTTTGCTTTTGACATATTTCCTCATATGCAACTTTCTGAAAAGCAGAGAATGCACAAAAGCCAGACATTATTTCTACCTTTTGGAACAAAATTTGCTACTCCCGTGCTTCTAAGTATTGGGTCACCAGCACACATCTGCCAATCTAAGTGCATTAAGGAAAGCTTTGTAACATGTCAACAAATTTAGCTTGCTGTCTTCTACCAGCAACGTATTTGATTTTATCAAGATAGCATGGGAGAATAACTTCCCAAACTATTTCAGAAAACAAACAAGCAAACAAAAATCTACCTCCAAAAAATAAACCCAATAAGAGCAGCTGAGCTTTCAATGCCACAGTGTTTGACTTCAGGGAGCATGCTGAAAGACTTGAATACAAAAACAAAATACCTAAAATCTGAAAAGGGCAACATATCCAAACCAACAGCAATCCACTTTGGTTCTGCCATATTCAGGAAAACACTCTCCTAAAAAGGTCGTAGGCAAGCATGTCAAGAGCAAAACCAGAGCAGCAATGTATTTCTGTTCTCCCTTAAGCTCTCTATACCAACAGAGATGCTGGACTCTGAAGAAAAAAAAAAATTCTCAAGCACTCATTTCAAGTTTTCTTTCTTCTGAAAAAGCATTATTCCTTCAACATCCATAGATCAAGGAAAAACAGAAAAAGGAAAACGTGTGTACACACAGAGCTCAATTCTCTATTACTATTCATGCTTAAAAAGCTCCTCATGCACAAACCCCAGCATATATGTAAAATATTAAGATGCCAGCAAGTTTACAATCAATACTTAAAGTAATTTTAATTCAAACAGAAATATAATACCATTCTATATCAATTAAAAGATGCAGAAATACCTAGAAGCACATAAACTTTTGTGCCTATGCATGAATTTAAACCAAACAGAAACAGTTCCATTAGCACTGAATATTGAGAAAGCAATTCTTTTTTTGCAAGGTGTGCTTTTTGAGGGTGAGATGGGAATAAAGGGAGGGGTATGACTGCAATATCTCAGAAGGGATATATTTAAGATTAAAAGGGATTATTTTTTCAAGTGGTCATAGTTAGAAAACATCTATTCACAACAGAAACCAATTTAGTTACTAAACAGCCATGTGATAATTACACGAAATTAACATAGTGTTTGAAAGCAGAATATAGTTACATTCGTATATAATTCCTGTATGTAGACATACTATGTCTTCCTCTCAGAACAGAAAGCTTCAATTCATTTTTGCCTTTCCAAATAAGAAAACGCAATAAATAAAAAAAAAAGTGAAGTTCCAAGAACTGGTGTACTGGTGCAACTATGGAGATTATGCACGTAGCTTAGTAGTCTTATGTACTTTTGTAGTAAACTAAAAACACTAAATGCTTTTTAGCCAGTATATGCCAAGTGTCAAAAATGTTCTCTCCCCTCCACTTACATATATAGGTCACACAGCCTGAAAATAAGAAAAACACATGAAATTCATAAATATCTAATAAAGAAAATTGCTATATTAAAAAAATAGGATTTCTTTCAAAACAGATGTGGCTAGAAACACTATTTGTCCAACAATCTCCTTGCTTTAACCGTAGGTATTTACGTGTGCATACACATGCACGCACGCACACACACTTTGCTCTCATGGAGAGACAGATTGCATTAGATTTCTAAACCAGGTCAAAAATAGCCATCTGTGAACAGATTTTGATGATCTGAAAAATGAGATTTTTAGATGACCTGTTCTTAATCTAAGCCCTTGCCTGCCAGCCTCTTTCCACGTGAAATGATCATCACATTAGAAGACTCCAGGGAAAGCACTTCAACAAAACAACGCTGACCACCCGGGCCATCGCAACACCCCCAGAGCAACCTGACAGCACAGCCAGCGCTGCTTCAGCAAGTAACCAGCAAGGAAAAAGCACACTGTATGAATTACAACTTTTTAGACAAGAGCTTCACATGGAAACCTTCTTGGCTTAGGGGCAATAAGCAGCATCAACCCCAAATCCTTTGGCACTAAACTGAAGACCACCACCAGCTGGTATCTCCGTGTCAAAAAGTGCTTATACCTACTTAGATCTAGTACTTCTAGTGGAGTTTTACTGCCTGCACAGCCCGGTGACAGGAACATTTGGCATCTGTTAAAATCCCTTCTGCATAATCCCCTTCACAAGTATACATGGTGCCATACTACCACCCTTTCGCCTCACATGATTCAACTTACTCTATACCAGTTAGGAACCTTCATATAGATCTTCTGGTGATCTAAAACCTGTTCCCAGACAGCAAAGACAGGCCTTTCTACCAGCTGTAACAACAGCTAAGCCTAATCAGCTCTAGCCCCCACAGTGGACAGACTCAGATCTATCACTCCGAATGGCTAGTAGCCAAATTCCCTTTCCTATATGCGTGTGATCAGACATCCCAGTTCTCCTTTTGCAGCCCTGAAGGTTCAATAAACCATCCAAATCCCTTGTCTTTACTGTTCTGGGCATAACAGAAGCGGCCAAGGGAATTTTCATTGGAGAGCACTGAGAAGCTGCAGGCTGACAGCCTTACTTTTCCTGTAAGAGGCAACAAACGCCGAGGAGGCTCAAAAGATCTTGTCGTGATCTGAAGTACTTAAGGGCTCACAGCACAAGGGCTGTTCAGTCAAATCCCAGGGCTGAGAGCAAAGACATCTATACAGCAAGTTCCATGAGAGCTGCTTGCAAAATTAAGGCTTTAGTTTGTACAAGAAGAGAAGCATAATTCTCCTCAACTCATTAACGTAACTGGTTGCATGCTACGTGCCAATATAATGGTCTAACAGCAGGAATCAGGTTTCTCTAAAGATTCCCTTGGGATGGTAACTCAATCGCACAAAATAAAAACTGTACAGTCCAGCTGCTTTTTAACAAGACTGAAGCTATTTTGTGCAAAAGGACACTTTGAAGAGATCATTTTAAAGTAGGATACTGCCAGGAAAAGGTGTTCTCAGGGAGTTTTCATTCGAATTCCATTTTCCTGTGGCACTCTGGGGTTCGCATTCCAAGTTTCTTTGATGTGACTTTCTTGTATTCCTGCAGAAAAACCAATGAATTAACCAAACTGTCTCTCTATCTGTGTCGATACAATGTTAGACTCTGCTCCCCACGTGCTAATTTTCAACCCAGCTTATATTTTGAAGATGATACTTTGCATCAAGACACATCTCATGCAACTTCCCAGGTGCATTAGATAGAGGCTCTTGAGGGTTTTTCCTACCAGTTTCAGTGATGTAGGGACTGGCTACAGACTGTTCTGTGTGAATTGTGAATTCTGAATGGTGACCTTCATTTAAACTGGTGGTTTGTGCAGGTTTTTTTCGTAGTTTTTGTTGTTGTTGTTTGAGGCGGGGGTTTTGGGGGGGTTGGTTTGGTTTTCGCTTGTGTTTGGTGATTTTTTTTTTTTAAAAATTCAGGCTGCAGGAGGGGCAGAGGAGTTCAGAGGAAGTCACTTCAAACAGGCTATTCCATCATGGAGCTGCACTGGGCAAGCAGCGAGCAATTTCAGCTATTTTTAGAGGAACAGTATGAGACAGGAAATAAAAGCAACTGATTTACAACATCAAACAAGACGTGACCGAAATCCAACAATAATTCAACTGTTCCCTTTTGAGAGTTCTTGTACTTTAGGATAATTTAAGATAGTTGCTCTATAGTAAGGAGCCTAGTCATTGCTAAAGAACAGAAGTAATGTTCTCAAAAACATCAGCATAAGCAAAAAGAAGTTTCTGTGAAAATAAGTATCTATTTTTACCTGCCTTCATTTATATTATTCACACGTAAAAACAAAAGCCATGTGACAAAAAAAAAAAAAAAGAGACCATTTTTATCTATGTACATCCCATTTTTTGTATAGGACAAAAAGCTATAGCTGTGTGAAAAAAACCAAATGTAAGCAATGAAAAAGGAATTATGTCCTCTCTCTTCCAGGACATTAATCACTTCTATCACGACAAGTGACACTAAGATCTTTTACAGTAACATGAAAAATACAAATCCACCAAAGGTTGTGTTTTGCTTAGATTACAATCTAGTAACAAAAGAAGCGATTGCTGAAGAGTTGAAGCTTTACCGGCAATATTAAAAAACCATAACTGTTACCTCTAATGATTCTGTGGTCCACAATTGCTCTTTCTAAATATGTAATTATAAAGCAACATCTTCACTAACCAGAGTTTCTCAGGATACAGTTCAGATCAAGTTCAGTTTGGCCCTTTGGCCCCACAGTGTTCAAAACCACAATAAAACCTCGCTATTGAGAAACAAGGTGACTCGCAGAACAGCGGTTCAAGGCAATCTCGAAAACCACCTAAGATTTAGGAATTAATTGAGCACGGTGTGCTCCTCCATATTCAGAACACTCTTCCCATTACAAAATTAATCACCATAAGGGAGAGAAAAAGGTTTCAAAATCTCCCCGACTTGCTTTATGTTACCCTTTCTTCAAAAACAGTGAAAATAAGTACTTTCCTACAAGGAGATCAAATTCATTTTTCCATGTAAAGATCCAAACACAGAAACATCCTCCTCCAAACTTGCAGTAATTAGCAGCTTCCCTTAAACTCAGTCACAGGCAAGAATACAACTACTTCAAACTTCACATGGTCTTGATATTTCATTAGTCCACATATTCTTCATTTGTTCCTTCATAGGCAAAGAGCATCATATGTACTAAGGAAAAATGTAATAGGAAATCCTTTGAGAACATTGTGATCATAACCAGTTCTCAAGACTACAAATATAGATGTATTTGTATTATAGATGGGTTTTGAATGAAAACATTAATTTAAGGGAAATTATTACTTTCTAGTTGCAGTCTTAGGCAGCTGACAAATGCTATGTTGCAAACACGCCTCTGTACTGAACAGAATGCTCAGATTAGGACATTATCTAAGTCATCCACAATATTTGTTTTGCTTTAGTTACTGGATCTTCATTTACAAAGCACTCTTTTCCAGTAGAATGAAACAAAAATAAATCTTGCTTCTTAGTCATTCCTAAATTCGGTGCCTTATATGATCTACAGGTGACTTTTCCATGCTGGTGGACTTTAAAAACATTTTCAATTACCTCAAAGAAGGATTTATTTCACTGTTGAATAGCCTGTATTGCACAGATGCATGCTGACAATGCACAACATTTTACATAGATGCTGCTAATTGCTTGTTGCTAGCTTGTAGTCCCATTAATCAAACAAAACCAAAAGCATCTCTGCTTACAACATTTTAAGACACTTAGAAGTATTTAAGCTTGACTAACAAAGTGATCACTTGCCAGTTTGCAGTGCTGTGCAATTAAACTCTTAAGGCTGCAAAGAAGCAACGATACACTGCAACTGATCTACAGACCTATTGATTTCTTTGTGGAAAGAAAGGGGACAACATGCCTCTAGTCTGAATCCCAGACTGCTTTAACTACTGCCACCAAAGAGTTTGCCCCAAGAAGTTCTAGAAGCAGCTACTTACAGAATATCCACACATTGACAGAACTGGACCATCGCCATCCAAGATCCTAAACATTCAATTTGCCACATCAGCGAGCTTACTAAAGAATCACTTATTTTTAAGCCACATCAGCAGAAGATTCCCAACTTCTCATTGAGTTAAAATTTTCAATTAGAAAATACAGTTGAAGACAACCTGACCTAGGTATAGGAAGGAAAGGACAATGTCAACTACCACTACCTTCTGCATTTGCTCTTCGCAGACTTCCAAATGCTCTGACGTGCTGAGCTGTCACCTCCACTCGGTCACTCTGCAAGCCCACCAGCACAGTTCCACTGGGTCCAATGGGGCTCTACAGAAAGACCCGCTATAAGTCCTTCTGCCTGGACTGCGTGAAGATAAAGTATATTGAAAGATATAGTAGATAAAGTATATTGACATAAATTCAGGTAATAACTTCTCTCTGAAGTGCAAGCATTTCTATATAATTCCATCTCCTCAGCTTCTTAATTTTTTCTTGTTTTCAAAGGACAGAAGTGTTTTTGCCACTCAAATATTAAGTATACTTCAAGAAAAAAGGGTATATTTTGGCATGAAGAAAAAGTACTTTCATAAAGTCATAAATCAGAAGCAGCTAAAAGCTGTCTAAAAACAAACCATGCCATCCCGCCTTATAAGAACAACACATACAACATTAGCTAACCTCTCAGTAGTTTCAGATTTCTATTTGGCATTATTATATAGACATTACCATTTATTTAAGCAATCAGTGTTCTTCCCGGGTTCACATAAGGAATATTCCTTCACCCCCTCTGGTTAGCGCTGTTCAGCACCCTCTGTTGTTAAAGCGGTCCTTTCACAGCAGTCAGACTGCTCGACCAGCAAGCTGAACTATAGCGGACAAGCCATGTTTCCATCCTCCCAAGGCACCTCTGCCGAGGCAAAAGGCAACCAAAGATTTCTTCACAAGGAGAAAGGGGAGATCATGATGATGATACAGGAACACACTGATGGCTAGAAACAGTGTTTAGCAAGTTTTAAGAACATCCTAAAATATTTTCAGACCTGTTGACAGCAGAATAACAAAGGAAGTATAAGTGTAGGAAGTAGTATATGTGACAGGGAAAGTAAAGAAGTACTGAAGAAGTGAAGAAACCATTTTGGATCCAAATAGGCCACTTCACACTGGAGTGAGGGGGAAAAACCAGAAATAAAAAAATGTTAAAACTGTTTTTCAGTTTCATACAAATTGAAAAGTATTATTAAGCTTCTTTCCTTATGAGTTACAGTGTAACAGTAATAGTAAGGTTTCCCCTTTCCCAATAGCATCTATTCTTCACAGTGCCAAAATCCATGCAAGTCCAAAATACACGCATATGGATAGACTTAAGCTTAAGTCTTTGAAGGTTTCCAAGTTGCAAGCTGACAGCGCACCAGATTATTTTTAAATACGAGCTGTAAAGTTGTACCCAGAAGTCTAGGGCAGTATATGGGACTGACAGTGTTGAACAAAAAACTCTAAAAAAACAAACGAGAAAGCCCCCTTCCAAGCTCCCAGTCTCCTGAGAGGTGGCAGCTGGGGGAAGAATCTTTCCAGTAAATGAAGTTCACACACACAAAGGAATACCTAAGCATTCACTTGTTCTTGCTTGACCTAAAGTCACAGGGTCAGGTCCCCACCTCACAGTAGACAAGCTGGCTCACTTCAGCTAAAGCTTTATCCCAACATACTCATCTCTGCACCAAAGAAGTAACTGCCGAAATACAGGGTCATGTTGTGTTCCAGAGGAAGCCAATGCAGTGGGAGCAAATGAACTTCAAAGAAACACAGGTCTATTTTATTTCAGTGGTTATTCCTATAGAAATGGGAGCAAGATTCAAAAATAAATTTTGTTTGCAGGTCGTCATGCAGAGGCTGAGCGTTTTTCAAAACTGCCAATAATTTTTGGAAGCTGGGCATTCCCTACGAGCTGCTTGTCCACACCCACGAAGTTCATCCAAAGTCGAAGTTTTTGTCTGTTTAGACACTACATGCATCTGTCTCACACAGAATGAAAGGAAAAATAAGCATTTGAACTAATAACGGTTGTGACCAGCTGATATCTGTAAAAATCAGCTGAAAATTGGAGGCAGAACACCACCACCACAAAAAGCTTCACACCAAAAAAAAAAAAACCCAAAAAAACCAACAACAACAAAACCCTCCACTCTGCACTTTCTACAGATAATCTAGTTTCTACCCTACTGGTCTGCACCTTTGCCTACTCCATGAGCATCTTCCTATCAAAACACTGACACTGTTAGCAACTTACAAGATGGAAAATAATGCTGTTCAAAAGAGCCAGAATCAAAGTTTAATGTGGAACATTAATTCATCTTTCCTTCTACTCAGGCTTTCATCTATGAACTAAGACAGTGTTTATACCCATTTATTTCAGCAACTTCCAATCCTCCACCCTGTCATAACCCTGACTCGCTCTCAAGGCACAAACCAGACAACGCTCCCAGGGATACTCACTGTATCCCTGGGATATTCAGCATTCTGCACAATGTAGGTGCCTGCATTAGCATCCACTGTTCACATGGATTCCTGCGTAAGAGGGTTTGGGGCACAAACCTAACTGCTTTTCTGAACTGTAATTTGAATGCGCTCCTCTCGCTGTCCGTTGACCAGACAGGGAGCCTAGCCAGCTAACATCAGCGTCCAGGTTAAGTGTTTACAACCACACAGTAGATATTTTTCCCCCTCTTCCTACTTCTAATCTAGCCACCTCGTATTTTCTGCGTGGCTAGTCTTTCAGACTGCTATTTCCCACAGTGAACCATCACCCCTAAAATCTTTTAGTACCAAGATAAAGAACTTCAAGAGCCTTCGTAACAACATATCGCACAATAGGGACTGGAAACTCTGCCACTGTCCTAATGTTGTTTGAAACCTCCATCAGATCTTGCCTCCGTCAAACATTTCCAGGTACAGATAGTTCTGCAATAGTTCTGCAAGGAGAGTTTATGCCCCAAATACTTCAAGTCCAATTCAAGTATCATAAGGGGCCACCCGTGTTAATAATTTTTATTATTACCACTGTTCTTTTAAATTTGCATGTTTCACAAAGTTCAAACTATTAAGACAATTGCAATGTAGTTTTTGCTTTTAGCAGCATAATGAAAGGAACTCAAGTTTGAGCTAGATGTACTTTAGCACACTGAACTACTTTAAAATCACCTGCCTTATAGACAATTCCTTGCTAGTACCAAAAGTCCTGAATTTAATATGCTAATTTCAGTGGGAATCCAATAATGTATCAGTTACCATGACTACAAAACATTTCTCAACATAATGATGCTGCTGAACTCAAAGGGCAAGCAGGGGAGGGGGGAAAAGCATGTAACTGGTAAGCAAGGCATCAACCTGCGGTGCATTTTATTTTTTAAACAAGATTTCAAACAGTGACTAATCTGATTGCCCTGAGAGGGGGAACATCACATGAATCTTGGCCTGAGGAACAAACCTAACCAAGAAAGAATGACTCACTGTGGAGGCAATGTGATGAGAACCAAATGCTAGATTATCCAACTTCAGTAACTACAGGAAGAGAAAAAACATTCACTTCTTCACTCCTCAGCATTGAGCACAGATAACACAGGCACAATACTGCAGAAAAACAAGCAAAAAACTGAGCATAGTAATTTATTTCTAATAGTCATTTATTTACTTATTTATATCAAAACCAGAGTTCAGAAGTTAGTGTAGCTGTGTGCACCTAAAACATGTCACTGGTATAAGCAGCTGAGATTTTGAAGAAACATCTAAGCCAAAACCACAATACTCCCATGAAATTTCTGTAAATGCTCATACGATTAAAATCCGTATTTACAGGGAAATGTATAACTTTCCATGAAACGTCTGCAATCCAGCTGTTGGGTTTTTATGCAAAGTATAAAGCAGGGTATTAAAAATGGAAAGTGACCTACTTTCCCTTTCTAAACTATGCAAAGTGTTAATATAATGAAACTCAATCGATGTTAGTTTTCTTTAATTCTTCTAGTTTCAGTTTACAAGTTAGTCATATCGGCTGCAGAAAAGGGGGCGAGCAAGACATATTGCCTGTAAAGCACTGTGGAAATACCAAGTATTTTGCATACTTACTACTAGTGACAAAGCAGAATTCATTTATCTATACAGAAGCGAGGTATGTCAAAAACATGAACAAGAAGGACAACTGGAAAATGCTCTGAAATACATTCACGAAGTTTTATTTTTATAAGCATGTTCAGTTCCACAAATCTGTAACACAGCACAAACCTGCTCTGACTTTGCTTCAGTAGCAGAGGTCCAACCGTAGTGAGAGCTGTACCAACATAGAAGACATTCTCTTCCTTGAAATGCTTAAGCCTATGCAAACATCCAGACATGATAAGGGAGGATTAAGCTTTAAAAAGGGAAGGGCAGGTGAAGGATATTTGACAGGATGGAGGTATAAAGGCACAGCATTCCCAAACACAATGCAATACAAAATATATGTAGAAAAGTGATGTTAATCTTAATTAAGAAGTCATATACTGAAAACTTCCAAATCAAACCAAGGTCCAACTTCACAGTCTTAGGGCTGACAAGCTAGTTAATGACAATGGTTTGCTTTAACAACACACGGGCAGAGCAAGCACTGCAACTCAGCTTGTTCCTCAGCCAGTAAGAACAACACACCCAAGTAAGTTTAAACTCACAGCTTTAAATCCACGGTTATGGGCCAAAACTACTCAGTCACCAAAAGGCCACAATACACAAAGTCTCGGTCAACCCTGTCCTCAGCAGTTTACAGAGCACACCAAGCAGGAAACAGCGATAACTTACCCACACACACACATCAACTTATAGTTCATTTTTCAGAGCCCAACAGAAGCAATACAATAGACATGTTTTTGTTGCAGATACAGCATGTACTAGCTTTATCACAAATTTGAAAATAAAAAGCAAGAAGTCCTTTCATATTTATTCAGAGGGTCAAGTGAAGCTATGGTATCACATGCAGCCAGTGCCAGTAAGTATCTATAGGCCAAGCTACACCTGTGCAATACCTGCTTGTCTTCAAATAATCTCTTGAAACCCCTGTGCAAATTCGTGGTTTACAAAAGAACAGCAGACTGGAGTCGGGGAATGCTTCTGATAATCATATATAAAATGAAGTCAATTTCTGGATTGTATCACACACTTTCACTGCCTGTAAGAAAGTTCCTCACTGACATTTACAATAAGCAGCTGCAAAACTTAAAGCATGTAAATAGACATGCCTATCCAAAGACTAGTTGTTGAATAAATCAATGCCCATTTTTACCTTTTAGGGTAGAACACAAGTTACATACAGTAGGTGCACACAAATCCGCGTGCATGCTGTAGTAATTTTTAATGCTGGGGGATAGGGATGAACACACCAGACATTTGGCTACCAAAAAAGACCAATGCTTCTTTACAAACGTCACCCAAGAATGGAAAGCCATTCAACTTCCATTAACCCCTTACTCATTCCATGTAGTTTCAAAAACGGTCCATAGGTTTTTACAAAGCAATGCCACATGGCTGAGCTATTTTGCACAAGAAGTTTGTATTCCCATGCAAGAAGTTAGCTCTTTTGGTTGAATAAGATCTGGATTCCATCCCAGTTCTGCTGCAAACTCCATCTGTGATTGTGCATAGTAAGTCCGACAGCTAACTTCTGTAGTTGAACTACCTCCCTCTCTAGCACTTCACACTCAAAATACAGCTTCAGATCCCTCAGATGAAAGGTCGCATCGGAATATTGCGTTACAGTATTTGCTAATGCAACTGCATGAGATGTTGTAGAAACTGCATTTGAGGGCTAGCTACAAAGAGGCCAGCAAAGCCAAACCGCAGCCTGACCAACACGCCCTACACCAAAGGGCTCTCTTGCACAGCAAGTTCAGATCAGCGTCCTCTCGGTTTGGGAAGCCTCTTGCCTACTTGTGAACAGCACAAGCAGGGGGAATCAAACACAAACCAGGATTTACCAACACAGAGTAGAAGACAAAGCATCTGGTCCTTTTAACAAAAAGGTGAGTCAGACAAACAGCTCCCAGTAACCACGACAGGAAATATCTTATTGTTAGCAGTGCATACTTCCAGCAGTATCGTCACATACATAGAGAGAGGAAAAAATGGCTCCCAAAGGCTTTATTGTGGAAAGAACACCAGTTCGGGCATGAAAAGGGTACTGTATATGTTGCAAAGCAACCTGGCAAAAAAACGCTTCATGACAGAAACTACTTTGATAGGAAAGACACTCTTCGTGGGAAGCTGCCCGAGGTATACTGTACCGAAATAGAGAGGCAGAGGAACTCCGAGTGGTAAGAAGGTAGGCACATGGAACAGAAGCACAGAGTAACGCAGAGAGAAGCCCAAGAACAGTTCCCACTGAGGCGTAAGTTCACCTCTGCATACTCCAGCACCGTTACATCCCAAATAATCATGCCATAACCACTGCCCTGCTGCCAGTTATAGATTTATGAGATCTGAAGACAGACACTGCCTTCCCAGATGAACCATTTGTCAATACGAATGTTAAAAGTCTTCAGCACAGGAAAGCATCTGTTCTGACTTTTGCACATCTTTTGATATATTTGACTAGTGGGGCTTCTGCAAAAGAAACTGCTTGTTTCTTATCTCCAGGTCTAACTTGTTCTGAAATTAAAGTACTCCCGTTGTAAATTCAGAAGTGAAGCAGGGGATACACCAGCAAGTGGGAAAACAAATCTAAGTTCACTATTCAACCAAAGAAATGGCTTATCTTTTGCAAAGATAAACAAAAATATCACTCTTTAAAAGAAATAGATACTTAGGTGACAACATTCTGGGTCCCTGTTATTTGCTTATTTCCTGAGAGTTTTTATAGTCATTAATCAGAGCTTCTCTCTTTTGAAAGCCAGATATAAGAGAACTGGTTTCTGCAGTAGTATGTTCTTAGCACATACAGGATATTCCTCCAGAGACAGCAAACACCATTTAATAGCATAAAATTGGTAGGAAAGCTCTAAGGCAAGTATTATAACTGATTTTTATTATTAAGTGAATTGCAAATTAGTGTCGCTTATTTTCTTGGACTTCGACACACTCATCCTGCTCCAAAAGAAAAAAAAGAAGTTGAGGGGGTTTTTAAGCAGGGAGCAGTGATTTCCTCACCTGTTTCAGTAAACACTGTAGCTTCACAGCCACAAGCCAGCTGACTGCTCCTTGCCCATCTCCCCCCACATGGTGCGACCACAGATGTTCATGTGCTACACGAATCCATTTTGCAGAACAGATCACGTCAGGCGAGAAGAGACCTTGTGCAGCCATTAGCTCTGGCACAGTGGAGGTTCCCAACAGATTCACACCGCAGACATTTGCCTTGTTGCAAGAGGTGGGACAGCAATGAGAGCAAACAGGACAGAGCTTGTGCAGCCACATGGTATTGGACACGTATTTCAGACAGGTTTACGGGATGCATGCTCTTGGAAGATTTGAGGCTGCATTCTCACAATTACTGGGGCTACGAGCTCACTTTCCAAGGCTACTCTTACTAGTGTTGTTCTATAATGCCATCATCTAAAGGTCACTCAAAAGCAGCAAAGCCTCTGACAAAAAGAAGCCTCTCCACTTCCAAAAAGATCCAATTCAATCGGTCACCATTCTTTCCTCAACTCCATGCTCCCTGACCACCACTTAATGCTCTCTGCCAGTTAGTCTCCTCCACTCAATTTACTGTTGAGCCCCCTTACTTCAAATAACTATCCATCCAGCAAAGTTTTCCAGACCTAACAAGATATTGCCCTTTGATTTAGATAGACAGCAGCGAAGAAAGCCAATTGCGTGAAACGGTACTAAATCTTGTCCATTCTGCAATGCTTGAGCTCAAATAAACTGATTTAAACTTGTTTTTTCAAGGCGTTCTTTGAGAGTCAACTTGTCTATTTTCATTTATCATTCCCTTTAATTCAGCTGAATCACCACTGTGATTGAAGCTTACATTGTACATCATCTCTTTCATGAGGTCACTCGCTCCTTACCAAAATGAAGTCTAAAACACAATCAAGAAACCCACAAGGTAATCGTCCACTGACTACTTTAAGTGCATCCATACCCTGCTCACCGTCAGTAACATTTATTCTCCATCTGAGCGCTATGTATTTTCCCAAAAATGATACTTCCTGTAAGCTTCTCGGGGCACATTTGCATCTAACTCTGCACAGCTGCATACTATCAACCTAAGAGGCTGTGTCACTGGCTCTCCATCTCCAAGGCTTTCCCTGAGGTCAAATACAGCTAGCTACTGCCTCCGCTTGATCAGCAAACTGTAGTTTGGCATGGCAGGGCCATGAGTTAGTTTTTACATTACACCACCAGCTTCGGTCAACTCCCCAGCTGCCCGCCCATCGCTGCACTCAGAGGGCAGAAGCAGCAGAGAACAGCCCCTCTACAAGATAACACACAGTTAAAGCAAGCGAAGCGTGCCCCATTAACACGGATCTCTCCATTCAAATCCAGCTATGGAGGAGACATACCAGAATCACTGCATTACCAAACTCATTACAGTTCCTACCGTAAAACCGCATTTCCCCTCCTAAGTGGCACATTTATTCACTCTGATACACATGCAAGCTGAAGGTACACAGACCCATTAGACTTTATTAAAAATACCGTCTTGAGATTATTCACAACAGCTGTTTCCTCTTCAAGCTAGAGGAAAACAGATGGCAACATAACAAGAGCTAGATAATTTTAAAAAATTAACTCTAAAACATGACACTTGTACAGGATGTCTTCCGCTCATGCATCTCCAAATAGTAAAAAAAAAAAAACTGATTAACATATTAAAAAGAAGGGCAGAACAAAGAATACATCAAATTGCACAGAAAAACTGCAGGCTGCATAGAACCCTAGATCCCAAAGCTGTTGCTGTAGATTCTCTACAACAACACTCAGAACATAGTGCACCTCCTCCCTCAAACACCTATAAAGCCTGACGGCATCAAGATAGTGCAATCACAGGTGTGGAGAATAGGGGTGTATTCTTTTTAATATTCATTAGCAACTTCAAGATTCACAGGTGTGGAAAAGAGCAAGAAAAATATTTAAAGTCATACTAATTATCCCTGTGAACATAATGAGGGGATTTTATTTGTGTCAGTCTGGCACCAACTGCAGCCCATCAACTGCATTTCATGCACATTCCATACTCTTAAGAGTAGAATATAAGAAACTATAAATACATCACTGTAACATTTTAAACACAGTTTGAGGGAGACCATGTATTATTGAGCTACTGCATGTTGAAACAACTGTTTAAAAGTTTCCAAAAATTCCTACCAAAACAGCAGTATTTTTGGACAGACAGCAATGAATACTCAATTGATTGTTCCTTCTACAGGACCAATTTAGAGCCAAAGGAAAAATTTCGGACAGAATTGAAAGCTATGCTTCTGACCACCTACTTTAAGGAAACACAAGGTTCACAGTAAGTGAAGGGTTTATCTTTTTTTCTGATATGCTTAGGGCTGAAATGCAGTCTGCAGTAGACCCCCTGAACTACCAGCCCAGGTGTCAGGATCTACTAATGTCTGTGGGACTCACATTTAGAGTAGTGAAGAAAACAATGCTACACTTCACCATTTTTCTGCACAGACTCTTTCCTGGAAGTGACTACTCAGTGTGGTATACATTGAAGAACTTAAAATGTGCATCGTTTTTTTCCAGGCAGAAGAATTTATTTATTTTAAAAACCAACAAAGTAGTCTCTGCCAATCCAAACATCTTTCCAAACCCCACAGAAGTTCCACAGAGAAATAAATACTCCCACTTCTATTCTCCTACTCCATTAACATGCCAGGTACAAGCCTCCACCACCTATTATAGCAACATTTCTAAATAACTAGAAATTAAATAACCAAAGGAGTTAGACACCAGCAACAGCAAAACTGGTCCAAAAGAAAACTCACATTATATGTGTGTGTCTATTCATCACACCACCACACCCCCCCAAAAAAACCCAGACAAAAAACAAACCACACACAAGTTGCACCAGATGGCTAGCACATTTAGAAACAGAGATGGTCCTAAACTCATCTCTGGATAAACTCAAGCATATCATTGACAGCATAACCCAAGCTATGGTCCCTGTGATTCTTCCACCTATAATGTTTAATTGTAGTAATTTGTAGCCAATGTGCCTCAAAACTGCAGCGCTTGTGGTCGCTAAAGCATACATACACACTGAAATACTGTTCTCCATAATAATATATAGCAAATAGATATAGCATATAATAATAAAATATATGACATTATACAGGTAATGATGATATTATATAGTATATTATAGTTACATAACTATGGCAATATATTTTTATATTTTATACCCATACGTGCAACTTTCAAGCAACTTAACTTTGAAACTCTGTTCAGCTGACATTTTAAAAACTTTAATTTCATTTCTGACATTACTTATTCTGCTCTTTTTGATACAGCTTTATCCGAGTTACAGAATAGCGAGTTTTTTCTTCTACAAGCATAATCAAATATCATACGATGCTAATCTTTAAACTAGATCATAAGTACATCTGAAACGTCTGGAATAATGAAATTGTTTGGAGTATTAAAAACCCAAGCAGTGAGGCAAACAATTACAGAAAAAAGATGTTTCCTTCCACGCCATTTTGTCTTTCTGACCTCCATTCAAAGGGTAGAAGAACGTTGGATTTTGCAACTTGACCACCCTGTTATTCAGTGTATTTGTGATCTCAAGCAAGACAGTGAAGTCTCAGACATGCTCATGTACTCTCTAGCTGTGACTGTATGAATCAACTTCCTCTATTTATGGAAAGTGGGTACTAAATTAACTCTTGCCTTGGCATTTATCATCTATAAGCTTCATTCTCAAATTCACGGGATATCCTCCGTGCAGCACAGTCTGCCATTCCAACTAAGTTGTGTAACTCCTGCTGGCATGGCTAACCAAGGTTGACACATGTCCATGTTGCGGAGGAAAAGAAAAACAACACACCCACAAATCATTAATCGCTTGCAAACCATAAAACTCAAGTAAGTGGTGTTGAGACTGTCATTCCCCATTATCAGACCCACACCCAAACCTGTTTAAATTGTACCTCTTCCATTAGTTTGCTCCGTTTTGTAAAGGCAAAGTACATGTAAACACATGTGTTCATAATTTGTCTTGTAGATTAGAAGCTATATTTCCAATCTTAAACACAGACCCTGCCTTGTTTTCTTCAGGAATCAGAAGTTGTAAATGCTGTCAGTCAAGCTTACATTCAAAAATGAAAGAGATGGGGCACACGTACAGTTGATAACTGTGAAATAACCACCTAAAACAAATCTGCCAAGGAATCCTATTACATCACTGAGCTTTAACCAGTTACAGCATACTTGCGGGAATGAGAAGGACACCTATTTATCAACAAGCTTCCTTCTTCACTCATCCCTTTGCTCCCCTGACAGATCCCCATTAAAAATGCTCTATGACAATCACCTATATCATTTGGGTTATCTAAAATAAAGCGCTCTCACTTGTTATCATTAAGAGATGCAAATTACCAACAGCTCACACCCAGCAGAAGATGCCTACTGAACAGATAGTACAGCTCTGTGGTCTTCCCCACTGGGAGGAAAAAGCCACTTAACCAGATAAGCATGTCCTTTCAGCTTCTCTCCACCTCCCTGCAGCACCCTTCAGTTCAAAGGAGTACCTAATCTAACCTAGACAGCGCCAGAATCAGCACTGCACTTAACTAAAAGAGCTCACATAAAACCCCAGTACTAACAGTAGAGCCCTGCTATAAAGAAACATTCAATAACTTATTGTACACTTCTCGTGAGCTCTCTCTGCTTCTCAGCTTGGGGAGATCCTCTACCACTTTCTTTATATGACAGTTGTGAAAATCTTTTCTCCCCACCACCCTGCAACTGCTGTCTCCTTACATCTTTGCTTAACTTGATTCCCTGTTATCTCCCTGCCCTTACACAAGCAAGATACCCTGAAACATACAGCAATGCTTTTTGTCCTGCAGCAAGGAATTACTAAACTCACACAGTGCAGATTTTACGTGCGTCTTAAGTGAAGATAAAAATCTGAGCAATTTGATTATGCAGAACAGGCCTCAGATACATTTAATAATATTCTCTAGTACTTTCTAAAGTGAATCTTCCATGATAAGCATTCAGACTACAATTCAAAATATTTTGCATGAGTTATCACTCACCTTTTCTGAAAAAAGATTAACACAGATAACTTCTAGCTCTTTTAACCAGGGAGAATTAAAGAGGAAGACTGAGGCACCACATGCCTATCTACAAAGTAGTGGTCATGACTCTCCCTTCTGTGGAAGCAGCACACTGCAAGTATTGCTGCTACAAGACACACCACTGTCTTTCAAAGCAGGAGGAAACCCAAATGCAAACAGAACTCTTTCATCTCAAGCCCAGGTCTGCAGGGAGAACCACTGGTTGAGCTCAGAAGCTAATTTTTACACAACCCCTCTGTCTGTTGCAAAAACTCCTTCAATATAGCTCCCACAGAAATAGCGCAGAGAAGTCTAAAAAATCCTTCTGGGGAAGGGGGGAAGAAAAGAGACAGGAAACAAAGGAACATTACACTAATAGTTCTCTTCTGCTAATCAACAGAATAGTGCTGACATGATGTAAGGGCAGACTTACCACAGCATGGAGAGAAGTAAGAACATGCACCAGAAACTTCACAAAAATCAGACATGGTTTTCAAACCACAGAAAAAGGGAAGAAGAATAAATCAGTAAAATAATGTCATAGAATGAGAGCAAGATATTAGCCAAAATACATGGATGAATAAAGGGACAAAACACAGCTGCAAAAAGTTAAAGAGGCTTCAAGAGAATTTTCTTTCTTTCCATCCCAACAGTCCAATTAGCAATCATTGTTACATACTACAGCAATAGCTACCTAATACCTCCTGCCTCCCACACACTCCTCCTTATCCACAAAGAGCTGTGGAAATACTCGCCTTGCAGTGTAAGCCACAGTGACTTCAAGAATCCCAATGGGGGGTTGGCTCCCCTAGCATACAGGATGCATTTTATTGCCACAGTTAGTGTTACAAAACAGCCCTATTTTCTGTTATTGCATCTGCACTTCCTCCTTTCACCCCTTAGGATTCCCACCGTGGCTACCCCAGGATCAGGAACTGCAGATTTTCTGAGATAAAGGCTAGCCCAGATAAGATCTTGCCAAAACACCAGTGGTGCCCGGGCCCTGAGCACAATCTCCCCCCGACCCCTCGGGGGTCTGCATGCCTGGGCTCAAGGCCAGCTGTGACACCGTGCAGCTGTGTAAGCTCACGTCAACTGCTGGGAAGAGAGCAGTGGGAGACAGCCTCACTGGGCACCCTTCTCCACTTCAGAGCTGCATTCCAGCTCGGACACTCGCCCTTGGGCCTTGCCAGAGCTATGCAGCCGGTTTGTCTGTCCCTGGCCATTTGCCTTAACCCATTCTGACACTGAACTGCTGATTTAATTTCCTGGTGTTACCTTGGACCTTCCCATCACTACAGACTTGTCTGGTGATCACCAGGCTCTTGGCTGACCCTGGTTAACGTCACAGACCTGCTCTACTCTTGTTTGGCTGCCACAGGACTCCCTGCTTTGCTGGCAAGATCACTGCCCTGCCTGCTTTGCTGTCACACTCAGCTTCCAGCTTGCCTTTCTTTACCAAGTAATCCACTTTGTGCTCCATGACAAGCGTGATAGGATGACCTCGCAGCTTAAGAGCCACATTAAATTCATCTTTTGTTCATTCAGTTCTGCTCTAAATATTAGTAAAACATCCCCCTACACCAGCAGAGCACTCAGAGTTCTGTTACTAAGGTCACAAGGACCACTGGAGTATTTAAGTAATCACTGCTATCCAGAACAGGGCTACACTTGTCAAGGCTAAGCAAAAGGTTATATCTGAAACATGAGCGACCAGCAGCTCTTCAGAAAGGTAAGCAGCAAGAACATAAAATGGGATTTATTATTAAGGCCATAGCAGACTTCTCTACATTGTTTAAGACTCCAAGCAACTAGAACAGAAGTTACTTGCACAAAACAACGCTCTACACCACGACTGGGACCTTTACATGGCAGTGCAATGCCAAATTTTGGCAATGCCAAAATACTTCCAGCTTACAGAAAGGCAAAAACTGGTGTTAAACCCTGCAGAAGAACAGGAAGAATCTGAACAAGCTCTGCTGGGGAGGAGCAGAGGGAGGAGGGGTACACAGGGGGAAGAAAAGGGAAAGCAACAATTTAGTACCGGTTTCTTAATAATAGCTTCCTCCCTAGTTTCTATTCTCCAGACCCAAACAGTCACTAAAACTGTTTTCTGCTAAATTCTTTCTGCTCTCCTCAAGTGTTTCAGCTAAAACAGCTAACATCAACTCAGGAGAAGTCAGCATGCCCTGCAGATGTCCAGATACCAAATTAAGTATTAGGCAGCCCTTGGCTTTAGAATAGGAACTTAAAGCAAAGTCCCCAGAAATCCCAGAAAATAGAAATCAGCGTCTTTTCCCATCCTTGTGAGAGCTATTTGCTGTGGTATTGCATTTCATTTCCCTAGATATGCCAGGCAGGACTTTCACTGCAAAAGCCCTACCAGGAGGATGCAGAAGGCATTTGACTTGAAGTGCAGATTGACAAGAACAGGATCTTGAAAGGAAGGAAACAAGACTTGGCTAGGCAGAGAAACAGAATCCTGCTTGTCCTCCCCTGTCCCTTCCCTTAGCAGGGCTCTCACCACCCTGGGCACTGCTTAACCAAAAGCAGGCAATTCCACCTCTGCGTACAGCTGGGAGAGCTGCCTGCGAGACACCTGCCCTGGATGTCTCAGCAGGGGGAAGGCACATCTTGAATCAGGTAAGCAGCAAGCAGGAAGACTGCCAGAGTGGAACAACGGTGCCCAGCGTGCTATTCCCACTCGAGATCCTTGCTGCTTCTACAAAATTGCCTTCCAGAAAAATCTAGAATTAGATTCAAATCGGCACCATGACTGGTAGATACTGTTTTCCTATCCTGTCCCCCACTTAAGAGAGTCAGCCCTGCCTTGGAAAAGGCCGAAAGATAAAGAATTCCATCGTATGGCAAGGAACGCAGTGGAAGAGCTCATCAACAGCACGAGAGCAGGTTTTGAACTGAACGTATGTGCAGGAAGCCACGTATTCTGCTACAGGAACAGAATAACTGCTCACTACACAAGTACCACCCATCCCGAGGACTGAAAGCAGCACAGTGTTTTCCTTCTATATGTTGCTGTAGTGGCAGGAGTTTTGTGTCCACAGAAGGATCAGATCAAGGTTACAATAGACAACCCTCATGATGGTAAACCCCAATTTCATGTGTTTTGACTCTGGAAGCTCACTGGTGCTTAGTGCATGCAGGGGTAGACAATGCAAACCTTCCAGATACTGGTTCCAGCTGCCAGGAACATGAATGAAGACGTATGTCTGATACTATAACATCACAACGAGACAAGTATCCAAGGCTGTCTTAGAGGCAGAACAGCAGCTATGCATTTCAGTGACTTTCCTAAATCAGGCTGTCTTCCAAATAAGTAGTATAAAAACTCATTTACCATTAAGGTTAATTAGGCAATTAATGAACTGAAAAAAAATTACACGTGAGGAGACTGTAAAATGAACTAAGTGGGCCAGGTCAAACTTACAGTCTAGCATCCTGAAGCTTTGGGGCTGAACCATCCAATCTGGATTACTATAAGAGTACAAACCAACAGGATGATTACACTGTCTACAGCTGAGCTGTAACTGCTGATAGGATTCTGAAGCCTTGGCATAACTAAAGACCTTTTAGAGGCACCGCTAATACCACAAAAGACTTAAAGCAGCATCCTCTTGAGTTAGTTTCAATTTACAAAGGCTTCAACCTCCTTCCCTTTCTCCCCTAAAAGCCCTCAATCACAGCCCTACAACAGAATTTGCATTGCTCCCCATCAACAGCCAAGTAAGTGCTCCACTCCTCAAAGAAATACTTAAGCATACTCCTGATAATAAGCTATTTTGGTCTAAGAATTTTACTTTAATGTCTGTTAAAAAAAAATTAAAATCCTGATTAAAATAAAGCCAACCCATTGGCCCAAAATGATGTTTTGAAGCTTTATATTGTCATCACCTTCATCCTATGCTGGCTTTTTTTAGTGTTAATCTCATGTTCTCCAAAGAAAGCTATCATTCAACAAACAAAGCCCTGCAAAGCAAAAAAAAGTCTAGAACATACTGGCTGGGCTACAGCTCATCCATCCCACACCCTGCTCCTCCCACAGCTATGAAGGCTCAGCCCTGCAGCTCAGCTGGTTTGAGGTGCACCATAGGGGACAGAGAAGCAACAAACACCTTGTCAGGGGCTACTGGCCAACACAGACTGGTTCTCCTCTTAAAGGACGTCTGCAGCAGGTGAGCTGCACGGATCCCACGTGTGATTTTCTAGATGTGTTAGCCATTAAGACACTCTTTTCTCCCTACCGTGCCCAGCCTCATTCACTATACAAATTCTAACCTCGGGGGAAAATTATTCAGAGGGTAAGGCACCAAAAAAAGAAGTGTGCATCCATGTCCAAAACAATAACAAAAAGAAATATCAAATAAATGCATGACACCTGCACTAGAGCAAAATGCTCCATTGTGCTTTGCTTCTGTCCAGACCCAACCTGCCCCAATACAAATATCCCCAATTCTATCTCCCACAGCCTGATACCCCAGAAGATATGCACACTGCAAAACATATTAGCATTTTCATCATGACACCAAAGACTACCAAATGTTTTACCGAGGATACAACAAAAGCACTGACACATCACCACCACTGCCTCCTCCAAAAGCACAAAGGGAAACAAAT
>JAVJGG010000058.1:3219904-3231554 GCA_035590195.1 Aviceda cuculoides
CCACCTTTAAAGCACAGCTACAAGGTCCTGCCTTGCAACTGACTCCATAGTCTGAAGGGAATGGGTGGAAGCTCCTGTCCCCATCCCACATGCTGGAGTTCTGGAGAGCAACAAGGGATCAGACCTAGCCCCATACCCAGTATTTCCTCCAGGCAAGTCACCTCACAAGCAGTGGGTCTTTCAGATCACATTCTGAAGCACCTAGCTAGCTAACCCCACACTGTACAAGAGGAGTTTTGGTATACCTGCAGCCTGGCACTAATTCACAGACATGTAAGCTCTTATTTGGTTCCAAGCCCTTATCCAATAAGATATTCACACATGACCCCATTTTATTCTGTCACTGTGCATGGTCTGTTAAGTACAGTATTTGCTCCTACACAGTTCCCAAAGCAGCGTGCATGGTACTGCTGAAGTAGGGACCCCACCTTACAAGCATTTGGTACTTCTGGCTACTGCCAAAATCAAACAGCCACCATACAAAAAAAAAAAAAAAAAAAGAAAAAAGACATGGAGTTTGACATGGTACAACTATACCCAAGTAAGATTTCATGGGAGAAAAATACATTTTCCATTCCAGAAATTCACTTTGCACAAGAAAGTAAAGCCCATATTCAAGAGCATGAAGGACAAGCTACCCTCAGGACTAGTTTACCAATTCCCATTACCAGAAGCAGGGCATCAGCATACCAAAAGTTTGCAGGTGTTATCAGGAAACTGCAATAATGACAACATATACAACATTTCCCAGTAGACTATTACAGAGACCAGTTACATTTAATACTGGAGCTGACTTTAAAAGTTATTCAGTTAATATTTCTTTACTTTCAAACCCACAACTTTCTGGAACACTGTCACAGAAGCAGGTGTCAAAACACACTAATTATCAGCCTGTTAGAGCTTCTCTTTTACTGAAGTTGTTTTGCTCTATTGCAACATCCCAAGTTCCCCCAGGCACTTTTTATTCCCTGTCAAAAACTTCTGCCTCACCACTCAAAAACAGATAGTCGGGAGGAGTATTGGTCTGAATGAAAATTAGCTTTCATTTTTTCTTCTCTCTCAGGCAATTTTGCTTAGTAGGCCTAAAAAATAAGAAGCCACGGGGGATAAGGGAGAGAATAAGCATACCACTTACACTATCCTGAAATCTAGTTCCTTCCAATCCTAACAAGCAACACCAATTTCCTGAAGTCCACTGCAGGCACCACCCCAGAGAGTACAGAGGCTGGCTCTATACTCCAATATGAGAGGGAAGAGGCATAAACAGTTCCCCCAGCTTTAGTCAGGGTGGATTTATGACCACTGACCACAACCTCCTTTCTCCATCATCATCTCTGAAGCACTAATAGTCTAAGCCTATTCTGCAGCAACTACCTGGAGCTCCTCTCAAAACACTGTACACTGCTAGTGGGAACTCTGGTGTTTGCACTGGTCAAGCAGAATCACCCAAGGGCTGCTGGCTCACAGTGTGCAGCAAAATTAGCTACATGGAACAATCTACAAACACAAGGTAAGACTAATATTTACAGAAATAAGAGTGGTGTTGGTCAACTCCTACCTTATATTTGGGACAAGAAGTGCTAACAGCACAAATGCAGTTCTTCAGGTATCTTAACAACTTGACATTTGAATACCATGCAACATCAGCCAAGGTCCCAAATCACTACAAAATGCGACTCCAAATTTCCAAAGAGGAACGGATCAGAAAACATTTACAGAAGTAGCTGATGGGTCCCTTCTGCTTACCTACTGTGGACTATTTTACACAAAAGTCATAACTTAACCATTCATGCAGGCAAAACAACTCCTCCTGATATCAGCAAGTGAACCAGGTTAGAGTTAACGTCCCAGTGCTGCAGGTAAACATGTTCTGAAGGAGGTCTCTAGCACCAGACTTGGTCTAGGCTACCGAGAATTTGCCTTGATCAAGACAGGGACCTTACTGACAGTGCAGGGCACAAAACTTACAGGAGCACAGCTCCTCTCTGACCTGAGCAGAGCAGGTACGAGTTTTCTAGGACCTTTACTGCCTCCCTGAAACAGAGCACAACACAGCCTTAAAGTAACAATAATCACCTGAGAGCAAAGTAACTTTGGTTTTACCCAAATCTCAGCTACACTGAGCAGCACTGTTACTTTTATATAACTGCAGAGGACCCCAGAACCTTAAAAAAAAAAAAAAAAGTGTGCTATCTTACACTGCACCCATGTGATCTGCTGAAAGACAGATTTCAGACAATTGCTGGAGTTTCACAGTTTTGCCACTGCTTTTGCATACCTTGTGGGAAACAAGTAGTATTTCCCCCGATTTCCCTATAAAACATGGAATAAATATAATGTACAACTACCCATATGTACCATCCTTTTTATGTAATCAAGTTTCTGTTAGGGACATCTTAAAAAAAAAAAAAAGTCAGAAGAAGATAAGCAACTGGAGTCAGCAGATCTGCAAAAACTGATCTGTAGAGGAGTGACAGGTCTCACAGTGCTAGCGTTCCTTGCTTCTCTCTGCTAAATTACATTAAAAGAGGCAGCTAAAAATAAAATAAATATTTCCCCAATATTAAGTTCTCCATGAGAGCAAATGCTGCCATTTCAGAGATATTCCACAGTTCAAAAATGGAAGGGAAAACAGCTACTGCATTTCTAAAGAGAAGAAACAATGCTTACAATGCAAGCCCCATCTTAATAGCAGGTGTTTTGCGAAGAAGCTTCTAAGCATGTATTGTACCACTACAGATCTTTCACAACTCCAGAGAGCGTGTAGAGAGCAAAGCTATGATCTCAGAAACAGCACTGGCAAATGACAACAGAAAGGCCAACCACTGGACTATGAAGACCATACCATCCATTTGTTCTGGAAAACTTGGGCCAGCCACTCAGATACACAAGTATTCATAAAAGCACGATTTTTTTCAGGTGTTTTGTTCTTAGAACAAAACACAGTCTTGGAGGGGGGGGAAGCGCAATTCCATTAGACCATTGCATCCCCTCTCCTAGTCACTATTAGGGATCTGCAACCATGCAATCCCAAACAGTAAATCTCACTTAAACATTGCTGGTTTGAAGGGAACGAATTGTTTTTGTTTTAGAAACACACAACTCTCACATTGTGTCATACTGTCAGAGCTCAATTTTCCAAGGTTGTGTTCACATGTTCTGTAGCAGTCACCAGCTTTTCAAACCAGAATCTAAAAGCAACTGTAGGATGTCACACCCTGTGTCTCCTGCAAAATAGATCTAATTTTCCATTACAAACTGGTGATTGTTCATGGGCAGGGGGAAGAGGAAGAGAGAGAGGGAGACTAAGAAAGGGAGCTTTTATACTATCTACCAGATTTTCTTTTTCTTTTTACCACCCTCCTGCACACAATTCTACAAGCTGAATGACTGCCAGAAGGGAGAAAAAAAAAAAAAAAAAAAAAAAAAACAACAACAAAAAAACTATTTTTCATTTAAATATCAAAACAAAACATCTGCCAAGTTTCATGATACTGTTCAATCACACCATTAAACACAAGGAACATACAGCCACCTTTAAGAACTCACTCAATGCTTTAAAACACACATCTTAGAAGAAGACACCAAGAGAAACAGCTTTCAGAATGCCACACTGTAGTACTGAATGGAACAGGAAATGAGGAACAAAGAAAGGAATTTCATAGATTCCAGATGTACTCTAACACCAGCTGGGAAATACAAGCAAGAATCAACTAAAGCCTTGTAAAAGGCTACCACTAACTGTTTTCTTCCAGAGTTCTTGAACAAAACTAAGTAGCTGTAAACAATTTGTAAATAGAAGTATTTTTAGAAGAAATTGGAAACAGTAGTAAAAATAAACTTCTTCCCCTCTCTCCTAGTTTTAAGGAGTTTAAAACCCAGCCATCAGTGCATCTGGTTTTTGGAGTTGCTTTTTTAAATAAAAGAACTCTGTATAAGCAGCTATAACAGAAGCACAATTGTAAATAAAGTATTTCAAGTTGTCAGTTTTTCAATACTTGGAATATTAAAGCTGAATGAAACTTGAAAGCAAAGAAAATCAAAACAGTAAAGTTGATTTATACTACATGCTTTCTGTGTAACTAGAACAGAATGGGAATTTAAATTTGTAAATTGCTAAAAAACAAGTTACCAGTCACGCAAAAACGTTGCTCCTACAGCTATAAATTAAGACGTTAAACACTCTAGGTCAAAAACCCTGGAGACAGAACTCCTTCACAAGTTCAAATAGCCTTCTGCTCCCTGCGGAACCCAATGTCTCCAACTTTTTTCATTCCTTTTCTGAAACAAACTCAGTCCTTTCAACACAAACTTGTTTTAAATGGATTTTGAAACCTCTGAGTAAGAAGCACAGTAAAAAAAAGACAAGTATATTTCCTCCTAAGGTCACTGTAAAAGATGAAAAGAAAGTTTAAGCGTGCATCTTACAGAACACAGACCTGCATTCATAGAAAATCCGGCCTCCTCCCATTATTGCAGAAATAGGTGTTCTTCCCAACTTCAAGGCTTTTCATGAATTTGTTGCACATGGCAGAATTGAGACGCTTAATCTCATGTTCATCCACCTACTACCAGCTTATAAAAGTACATTATTATTTATGCAAATTAAGCACTGCATCAAATGCTACCTGTTCAAACCTACCAGTCATTCATAAGTAAGTGAAACACTCTTCCTTTTACCATCACGTCCTACTAATCCATTTTGGTTAATGGCAATGCAGTCACACAGTTACATACCCCAGCAGGTGTTGGGCTAATGAAGGGATCTTTGTTTTGCCCCAGTGCTCCCTGAGAGGTAATAACAAGCAAACACACAAGTCTAGTCAGGTAGAAAAACGGTAAGACTTCTGAGGTCTGGAATGAAAACTGAAGAGCAGAACTCTTAATGAACCTCAGAAGTCAGGCAAGTCAGATGAGGCTGTAAGTCTTCAATATTGTGTTCTCTCCTCAACAGAACTCAAAAATACGGATATAAGATACACTACATTTTTTTTCCCTTTCAGACAGAAAATGGGGGGGAGGGGGGAACTCAAAGCCCTTCAACTTTCCACTGAATCTTTCAAGTTTTTACAGTTGGCAACAGTCCATGAAAAATTTTGAGAAATGAAAATAGGAAAAAAAAATTTCCAGTTCTTCATAATTTTGGAGGTTCACATCTCATTCTGCAAAACTTTCACCCAGAGAAGTCTTCTGTAGGAGGAAAACAACATGTGAAGTTTCAGGGAAGTTGCTTTCCCTTGGTAGAGGTTAGGATAGGAGAGGAAGGAAGTTAGATTTGTTTTGTTTTTATTCCAAAACAAAGCTGTTAGTTGGATCCTAAATTCAGTCACCAGTCCACTATGCTGAAGAAATCAAACAGGCACTGCTAAAGAACAGATACTTCATGACGTTTAATAAATACTGCTACAATCAGAAGGTAAGAGAGCTATTCAGAATGTGCAAGTACATGATCAGCTTTTCAGTTTAATAAAATACAACCTGTTATTAACTCCAAGCATATCTCAGGATTCTCCTTGATTTAACCACAAAATAGATAAACCTCTAGTACTAAAGGTTTAAAAATACAACACTAAGACATACTAGTGCATGTTTTAGCCATTAATATATGCCTTAAGTGACTTGCTCCCCAGATGCATTAGTAGTCCACCAACACACACAAACATATTGGCTGAACATTTGTTGGTCTGAAATCTTTATAAGTAATCTAAATGTCTGATATTTACACCTTTTATAGTATTCAGCAAAGACTACAATCCTCTGTCTTTCTTCTAGGCTTCTTGCTTTCACATGGGGAAACTAAGATTTACTCTCCAAACACACCAGTTTGCGGAGGATTTTTTTCACAAGTAAATTGTCACAACATGAGAGGTATTAAGTACTCCTTAACAAACCCAAGTGGATTTTTGCCTCATCCTCTCCCCCACCCTCTCCAAGAGAAAAATTGCTACGAGCTACGCAAAGACTTAATTCGGCTCTCACAGGAGTATAACTATTGGCTTCAAGAGAATTATTCACAAATTACACCCCTTTAATGGAGAACAGTCAGTCCTTCACCAGTCAGAAACTAAGGAAGGATAGAGGGAATACCTGAAGGCCTATTTGCAGTATATAGTGTTTACCTGCTCCAAGAATTTTAACCTGATAGTATACTATCAAAGGTATTTTAGGAGTTTGGGGGTTTTTTAATTGTATTTTCTAATCTTGCTGTAGGCAACACCCTTCAGTGTTTGCAAGAGAAGGTCTCCCTTAAATGGGAGCATCAGTGCAATAAATGGCTTCGTATGATAACAGAGTGTTCGACAGCACATCAGCATAAGTAGAAGTCTTGCTGTGATGCAAAGAAGGGATGGGGAGGTTCTGTTCAAGCATAAACATGATAATCAACATTAGGTGCCTCAGCTTTAGAAGACAAGTGTGCGATGGAGAAGCGGGGCAACACGTGTCAGTATTATCAATTAATACCAACTAAAACACCTAAACTTTCCTAAGCAGCTAAGGCTCCCAAACTGAGTGCAAGATGCAAGTAGTTCTCAGGTGGAACGTCAGAGGTCAGTTTGTCAGATTATCCTCTTGGTGGTCTTGCCGGAGTTTTCACATTTGTTCTCCAGAGCAGTTGACCAAGCCAGTGTATATCAGAGGCTAACAAATACAGCATCATCAAGAAAACATGCACTAATGACGGGAAGCGGACTGAAGAGCATAGAAATATTCAAGCAGCCTCATGACACTGCCAGTATACACACACAAAAGCAGGGGATGCATCTGCTGTCCCCTCAACCTGATTTCCCAGACACACACTCCCAGTCAAGCTTCTGATGCCTGTCCAGAGACAGCTCTGATGTTCACTTGAGCGCACAGATTCAGCTCGCTAAAACGGAATAACGCAAAACCCAAGAAGAAAAATAAGTTGCATTCTTTGACCCTGCTTTGCAGATTGAATTGGATTTTTTTTTTGTCAGCCAAGGAGCATCAGTTAACAGCAGGTGTGTTTGGGGTGGAGGGTGCTAAGAGTGTTTCATAGCTGGGAGCAAGATGAGTAGGGAAGGGGAAAAGCAAGACCTGCCTTTTCACCAGCAACAAGCTACTAACATGGGTTAGCGTATCACAATGCCATGCCTTGGACTGCGTTTACAAGAACAGGATCACAAAGCAACATGTGAAACATGGAGGAGAACAGCATCAGGCAGAACAGAGATAAAAGCACAGGAAGAGAAGCTAATATTGGTATCTACCTGACCCGGTAATTTCAGAAATAGAAGTTTGCTTTCAACCACTAATACTAAAATAAAAAATAAGATTGAAAAAATCTCACAAAACACACCACTCTGAAGAGTTATTCAATGCAATGAAAAGTTTTCAAAAGCATTTTCTGGGAAACTGCAAAGCTAAGATATCCAGTGCTTACATAATGTCCTCATGTAAGAGCATTTGGTACTGTGACCAGCAGATAATCACTCCAATGAGAAGACAAGAAAACACTATTAGTTCTCATGAGAGAGATTAGAGAACACTTTTTTTCAAATGTACTAATTCCAAAAGAGGACAAAAAAACTAGAAAGTTTGCTTCCTGACATCAGAGGCTCTGCACAGATCTGTTTAATGGTTTCACTCCTATGAATTTACCTCTGCACACTATAAAAGCCAAGTCACATTGGCTTCCACTGTCATATAGGAATCATTTTTTACTTAAAAGAAAGTTAAGCTATGGATAATTTGATGTCAGGTTGGCAGCCCCAAACACAAGCATCCTCCATTTCTTCAAATTAAGTTCACTGGAGCATTTTCCACTGCTACCTTCATTTCCTCCTCTCACTTGCAGAAACTATGCTTCGGTCTCCATTTTTTGCTCCTTACAGTCCACAAACAGTCACAGCACTCCTTCTCTAGAAATAGCACTGGTCCCAGAACTTTTCCACTCAGCACACTGAACACAAGTCAGTCAGAACACAACCAACATCAAATTTAGCAGAGTTTGAAATATTGAACCAGCGGTGAAAAATCTGCATAATCTATTCTGCACCCTCCACAGCCTGTCAGACTCAGGCCTTAAATAGCATTGCAGTCAATCAATAACAACGTAAGTTGCCACTGTTTTACCTACGCAACATCAATTTAAGGCATATGTGTTAACTTTTTAGTGTGCAGAAATGATTTTGAGAAGTCTTGAATATATTCAGGGTAAGAAACAAATAACTTTTCTTCCTTTCTTTACTTGTTGGTCCACTAACTTTGAAACAGGAAAAAAGTCATTATTATCTTTGTAAGAAACATTTTATATTTCCTAAAGAATAGCTTCCTAATATAGGTATCTACATATAGATAGGTACCTGGGAAAAATTCTCACCTTCTAAAAATACCTAATCAACAACCTTATGCCCCATTTAAATGGGGATAAATCCTTTTACAGTATTATGCAGTGAGCATATTTAGTTATACTTACTTCTACAAGTAACCACTTAAGACAAGGCGCTAAATCCCAATCGATGACATTAAAAGGGACATCTTCTCTAGGCAAAATGGATTTCCCTGATCGACCTTAGAATCATTAGACTTAAGGGAGGCCTTAAGTTTGTCAGAGACAAGACAGTTCCTCCTTAACCTTACTGAAAAGCAGAGGCATCTCTCAAGCATTTATTCCCTATCAAGTTTAATGGTGGAAGTATATATTATTATTATTAACAGTACAACACAAGTCATGTTGTCAAGCAGAAGGACTCTCTTTGTAGTTTTTCCAGCCAATCATCAGCCATAGAGCCTTATGTTGTTTCCTTTCAGGTTTTGAAACACTGAGTCATGGAAATATCAGCACTGCACACTTCCTCAAAGTGGCAATCTTATAGGAAGTGTTTGTTTAGTCTTACATGACACATTGTTTTGTTTATGTATAAGGGATTCCGGTAAAAATAATTTTTAATTGAGGAAAAAAAGACAAGAGGACAACAGTTTCAGCTATGGGAAGCCAAAATAAATCAATTTCAAATAGACATTGAACAGTGCATTCATTAGCATGGCTACTACTTTTTTTCTTGTTACTGTATGTTACTTCCTTGCAACAGACAAGAGCAGAAGTAGCCAGGCCATTGAGTTCTTTCAATTAAACAAACCACAAAACAAACCAGAAACTGGACAAGAGGTATCACAGTAACAATTTCTCTTAACACTTCTACCCACAATGACAGAGTTCACTTCATTGCTCCAGAACTTCAGTATCTCAATAGACATTTTTTGGAAGCAGCACATTATTGGCAGTGCAATGGAATGAGGGAAACAAACACTGGTTCCCAGGAAGCTCAAGGGTTCACGTTTTCAACAGATGGCTCAAGCCAAATCCAACCATGATCAGAACCACCACCACTCGGAATGGGGAAGTATTCAGGAGATCTGGGATATAATTACCCATCTAGCTAGATATGGCTGATCCTATGCAACGCATCAGTCTCAAAAGGACAAAGTTACACCAACAGTAGAAAACGCCTTCATTTACCTGCAGCTTCTTGGAGATACAGGACAAGACCCAGCCATAGCAACACATTCCATGAGGGCATTCAAACACTTCTACGCTACAGATGTTTTGCACGGTCTGAGGCCCCCAAACTGCATCAGCCCCTCTATTAAGGAAGGCACGCCACCGCGGGTGCCCCAGGCTGATCTCACCGTGTGTTTGCACCAATTCTCCAAAGCATCAGTCCTACATCTCAACAGATTTATACTGAGGCGTACCTGTGCCCCCATTCACAATTTGCCAGCAAAGGTGCTACAGAGAAGGAAACAACTTACCAGATCAAGCACAGAATATCTGAAAGTCAGAGATCAGTCAGAGCTTGGCCATGAAACAAGCTCCCAAAGAACAGAACTGACCACTTCTAGAGCATGATAAAGCAAAGCAAATCAAGATGTGAAATTACTTCTCCTTTAACCCATGAAAAGATTCAAAGCCTCCTGTCACTAGAGAAGAGAGAAACCTACAAGATACTAGTGAACAGGAAGCACCGAAAGACAAATTTACTCTTGGGAACAGCTGACAAAAGTAGTGTCCCTCCAATGTTCACCATCTCCTTTCAAATCCCTCCACAGGATTTTCTGCAGGGAGTCTACAGCCTCCATATACAGTTTCTTCAAGATTAGGATTGCTTTACAAGGCCTGTTAGATTAGAAATACTCCCTCAACCCATCAGAGCAATCCTGCCACTTCTATTTTTCTGACAAATTTCACAGAAGATAGTCAGCTACAGAAAAATATTTAACTTTCAAAAACAAATCCCAGAAACTCATGCTCCTGCCAGGAAAGCTGATGAACATGCCTTCAGGTACTTTCTAGTGAAGAGAAAGGAAGAGCTCGCTTTTGTGCATACCTATTATCGCCCTCTGCTGTATTATAGCAGAAAAACCTGGGCGCAGCTGCGCTCCAGAAAGCGCCTGGCATTATTCTTGCAGTTCATTGAGTAAAAAGACCTTCTGCTTAGAAGGCAGAAGTGAAGCACCCGTGTACCAGTGATGCACACAGCTTTTCCTACTTACTATCCATGCTAAAAGGTGGCAGGAATCCTTACTGCAAGCTCTGATGAGGACTCTGATAACTGAAGTCAGCAGTAGGATTAACTTTAGCCTGTGATTTAATGAGATTAATCTCAGGTCTTTTGCTACTGTTATTACCTTCGATCTCTTCTAGCACTCATAGAAATTCTCACACTCTAGTGACATCAATCATTTAGGTATGACAACATCACTGTTCTCCTCTCAAAAAAAAAAACCCCAAACCACCCAAGAGTCATCATCCTATATGTGACACGTGTTCCTGCTCCTTTCACTAAAAATCACCAGACAGGCACAACCTGCAATAGCATCACTTGCATAGTGCCCGAATTTCTCCCTTGCGAAAAGACCTTTTAGGGTTTTTTCCCCCCCTCTACCTCTTTGAAAAGAGCCAGAAAACAAGTCTCTGACCATACTTCATAGCCTTTCTGAATCTGTTTTCTGGACCTATAAAAGAACACAGAATCAACACAATTTTATGTCATAAAATCTTACTTCCTAAAACCTGTTATCGCCAAACTACCTGCTAACAAATAAAGAAACAATCCTCGCAATGGCCTCTTTGAAATGCTAATGCCACTATCCAATAACGAGATTTCCCATGCAAACTCAAGTTGCAGTTTTAACCGACGTGCCAACGGCTGGTTGCAAATCTGCTTTCACACGCACGGATATGGAAGTGCAGGCTTCTCAACGGCGTGAATAGGAAGCTACAAGCCCAACTCCCTCCGTACCCACCGCTAAACTTTTCCACTCCCCCCCCCCGCTCCCAGCCACCGTGCCCCATCCACGCCAGGCAAACGGCTCCCTCCACGTAGGGGTCCCATTCCGTCACGGAAACGAGGGATTTCCCTCCCAGCCGGCACACTCAGAACTCTGCCCAGGGAGAGTTTAATCTGCAGGCTGACATCTGTCGCTTACTTTCTAATAATGCGGTTTGGAACTCGATCAACAGCCAGGAGAAGAGCGAGATCGCCAAAGGCGAGCCGGAGGAAGCCGCGGAGCAGCAGCCTCAGCCCGGCAAAGGGCTGAGGCACCGGCTCCTTCCCACAGCCGCGTTTTGGGTTTTTTGTTTTGGTTTTTTGTTGGGGGTTTTTTTTGGGGGGGGGGGGGGGGG
>JAVJGG010000058.1:3233186-3269181 GCA_035590195.1 Aviceda cuculoides
CAACTCCCCTGAGGAGGCTTGGAACATCCCTATGCAGAACAGCCCAGGCACATCACACTTCGAGAAGCACAACAAAATGCCCTTTCTCAAGCCTGCAGCAAAAAGAAGGAAAAAAATAGAGAGAAAAAAACCACCATCGAATGCCTTCCCACTCTAGCTATAATTTCAGAAGTAAGAGAAGGGCAAACAGACTAAGGACAATCTATGCATATATTAAGAAGCTAGTATCGAAAGAACCAAACTATTAAAGGACAGCAAGAACTCAGAAGGCAAATCCTAAGCCAGCCACATGGAGTGTGAAGTCTGTAGGCAAGAAGTTGTCCAGGCAAGCTAGAAGAATACAGTTGCGCAGTCTGTCATTGCTTGAATCATGGCAGGTAGAACACATAACAAATTCCCCTTATTTAAAAAAAATGAAATTAAAGTGAGATATTGAAATACGTAAGAGCAAATGAACACTTGGGAAGGAGCTACAATGGCGGTGGAAGTCAGCTTTTAGGAAAGCCTGACGCATCTGGGTTTTCCAACACAGGTATGGGCCTAACTTTGAAGGAAACCAGCAAGCTCACAGCCAAAAAAGGAAGCAGTGTGTTATCTTAAGGAGCTGCCTGACTTACTGTGTTCTCCTTTTCTGCACAGCCAAGTGACATATGTAATTTGATAAAAATACTTTTATAGCAGAAGACTCTGAAGGGATTTTGTAAAGCACAGGCTTCCATTTACCAACATCCATGCCGTAATTCCCTCCTCCTCACAACTATATGCCCAGTGTCCTCTGTAACCTCATTACATTATCCCCGTTCCACCTACCATGTGTTATCTCTTCTCCATAATGCTCCCAGCTCACGGCAATACTTCAGCTCCTCTGCCTGCTGGTCCTTTGCATCCCCCATGATACCTTCAGTGCTCCCTGTCCTAATAACCTTCAGCATTTTTTTCACCGCAGCCCCAATTTCACCTGTCACTATACTTCCAACTCCTCTATTTTTGTCTCACCTTCCAGCTGGACAAGAGGCAACACAAGCAGCAGCCTGAACAGAAGCTACAAGAATTCTTATCGGATAGCTCATGTTTTAAGAAGGACATTGACTCAGACTGGTCAACCTGTTGTTGCCTCTCAGATGCTAGATGTGACAAACAAACAGTTTTGGAGTACGCATGTTGTACAGGTCTGTTTTAACACTCTGTACATGCTCACAGATAAAAAGGAATATACAACAGCTGTTGTTGCTTTTTCTCCTTCGCCACACATGCACACACCTTGAACATATTTGCACAAAATAAATACGGGCTCACTGAGTCATCTCAATGAAGGAGAAGGGCAAAGCAACTGTTATACATAATGCTGTACACGGGCAGAAACAAGGACTTGCAGCTGTAAGCAAGTGGATAAAGTTTAGCTAAAAGCAAAGGAAAATGGATTCTATTGCCAGGATGTCTATAAGCTGGCCCCAAACGAGCTCGCAAATTGAGCTTACAGATCTCTTTAAAAACACGTTATCTTTGTCCTTGTGGTGATTCAGTAACCAAAGAAACTTCTTCTACACACTGATACTGGGAACTGATAAATCTTCCGCAACAGCATCAGGGAGAAACCTGCTTCCATGTTCTGAATATTATAGATATCTCAGATAAAATATTTTACTTCTCTCCCTTTTCTGTGTTTGCCTTTGGTACATAAAGACTTCACTTGACCTCATTTCCCCATCTGAAGCTTTTCTCATCTGCAGAAAGTTGACCCCAAAGTAGTCATTTAAAAAAAAAATTAATTTTCCAATTCTCTTCCCAGCATTTGCTGCTGTAAGAGTTATGCTCAGCAGATACTCAACAGACTATCCTTCCCAATTTGCAGTTGCGTTCTTTTCAGACAGGCATGGTACTTCTAGCTCCTTATGTCCAGGAAACAAAACAAGGTATCTACCTATAACCTGGTTATTATACATGCACAAAAGCAGGCTCTACATAAATTCCCCACCCCTTTTTTGCACACCTAAATTTGCAGTCAGAGCCCACCGCTCTTAAATCTAATTTCATTTGACCCAGCATAAATTCACCCTGTTATCTAAGGTGACGGTTGTCCCCCACATCCTAACGTCAGCTGTTGCTTGCAACCTCTCCCGGTGCTAGCCCTGGTGCTCACAAGGGTGTGTGGTGAACCACATTTCTTGGTTAAAAAAAAAGTAAAAAATACACTGTCATGACTCCCATTTGTATATTATGAAAAACAAGAGACCCATAAGCCATGACACTTTGAAATTCATTGCCCAGGATCATAAGCAACCGAAGCAGAAAGTGCCCCAATCCAAAGGTGTGACTGGGGCACAGTGGCATGCTGGGCAGCTTGAGGAGTGCGTGCTTACTCACAGCTACGCTTCCAGGCTGTTTTTTGGGATGGCCTACCTTTATCAAGAGCATGGATATGACCAGGAAGGCTGTGGCAAAACTCAAGCGTAAACCCAGCCTTTTCTTTAAAACATAGTCAAGTACTACAACTTCTGCACTTAAGCATTAAAGAAACTACCAAGATGCTACAGAATACATTCGCAACAATGAGAACAGACTAATGTTAAAAACAAAACACCAAACCAGCAAAGAAACCCCTAGTAATTAAAAAAAAAATTACAGCAAGGAAGAAAGAAAAAGAAAAAAAAAAAAGGAAAAACTCTTTGACATGGAATAAATCGAGCTTCCTCACATAAGAACCTACAAATAGTTACTTGCGGCTCGCTGTGCTGTCCAGCTACTCTTCTGGTTTCCCACCAGCCCTGTTCTCCTGAAGCTCTTTGACAGTGCTTTCGTGTATGAGTGTGCTAGTTTATTTTCTGTTGTCTCTTGTTTTCTTGCATAAGGCTAAAAGCTTTTTGCTTCCTCTGTAATAAACATCTGTCTCCAAATCTACATGCCATAGAGTCCAACAATGCAAATGAAAGCAATGTTTCAAAACTCACATGAATATGTATTTTTAAAGATGTTAAATGCATTATAAGAAACAGCCAAAGAATGTGTGTTGCTTTTTCAATATCTCCATTGTTGAAATGAAACCTCAGCAGCAGCATATCACATGTGTTTGTGTGTGTGTGTGTACCCCAGATAACATGTGCAGGCAACATGAGGTTTGCAGCTGCTAGCAGTCTGATCAAAAAATCTAGGCAAAGTGAAATGCTGCTTTTTAAGATGTGGATGAGTCTGTTAATGACAATATCTTCTCCAGCTTTTCTTCATCCAAGCCATATGGGTTTATATTATCAGCTCTTCAGAGGATTCTTGGGTCTAAATTAGACTACAAAGAAGGTCATTTTCTGTGACTCATTTGTGCCAAGCAAGGAAATCATTTCCTCTCTTGATCTACATGATAGCTTTCTCTCGGGAGGAAACAGAATATAAGAAGCTTTCTAATCTCCTTTTGCATTATGCAAGAAACTAACAAAATATGAACCGACTGTCCCCTGGGTACCACAAAGCTGCTACCTATATTTTTGTGACGGAACAACGTATTTAAGACAAATCCAAGGAAATATCACTGTAACACAAAGTAAGACTATGATCTGATGACTGAGCAAGATATTTTGATTGAATTTTAGGAAGACATAGATAGTTTCAACTAATAATATCTATACCAGGCAGCTACTATCCATATAGAGATGCTGCATGGTATGACTACTCTGATGAGGGTGACCTAATAAACATTTATCCCTGGCAAAGTGAGTGGGGAAGCAAAGATGACTTTGGTAGTGCCTCTGAATCTTACTCCCTGACTGAGCAATAAATTTAGCCCTTGCAGTGATACCTTTCACCGTAAGATAGTAAAAGTAGTCTTTTTTTTTTTCGCTCCTGAAGTCCTAGAACCAACCAACTGGTCAGGAAAGGGCTGTGGTTCTTCTCCTAGTCTCCATGCATGGCGAAGTACGGCAGAAATATAATGAACCTATGTAAGTAGGAAATTAAGAATGAGTCTGTGATTACCTGTGTCTCCAAAGGATAAGAGTTTGCATCTGACATAGCTACAGAGGAATGAAGAAACAGTAATGAAATTGCTTTGTATGATTAGTCTGGCAGAGAAACACTTTGGCCATTACACTAAATGAAAGAAGGAAAGGAAGAGAACAATGACAAGAAGACAGTTTTAATTAGCAAAATGTCACCAACAGTGACAAGAAAGCACAGATTTCACAAAAATACAAAAGGGATGAAGTTTAATTGAAGAAGAAACATGGGAAAGAGTGGACACTACTGAGATGGCTGTTACTGTACGGGGGGGTTGTACCAGCATGTACATGTATGGTGCACTCACACATTGGATAAAAATAGATCTGTGCATCAGAAGCAGGAAAACTGGGGATTGCGCTGCAGTAACTACACTTAAAGAAAGCAAAGATCTCCACTGTGACCCCAGAGTACAGGAAGAAAAGCATGTCTACCTGTTGTTCTTACTACTTGCCTTTTTAACAAATCTCACATTTTTGCTGGTTGTTGCTGAACACTGGGCCAGGAAGAGGCCAGAAGGGGGAAAAGAAAAATGGCTCTAATTACAGGAAAAAGGGACCAGTGAGAACTGGTTGTTACAATAGCTGAGACAATACAACTAATTTTCATGTTGTATGTTTTTTTAATATTTTTATTTTTAAAAAGAGCAATTTGCTCCTTTAATTCTTGTACAACACTTCTAAAAATCTCTTAGTCTAGTGTCCTCCTAAAAAATGTAACTATGTTAAAATCTTAGTCATTTCAGCAGCAAGCACAGAATGTTCAGGATTCCAATGAAGTTTACCAACACAAAATACCTTCTGGTTAAACTCGTAGAAGCATTGTGTTCTGGGTCGTATCTGCTTTACTTGAGCCTATAAACTTTGCTTTCCTATTAAGGAACAAATCCCTTTGTCCTTCCATAAAAGATTATAATGTAATAAAACTGCATTAAGATCTTACAGGAAAAAAACTAAAACCAGCGATTGTATACAAGAATGAAATGTCATGAATTTTACTGCAGTTTAATACGTATGCATCCATTCCCATCTCTCCCACATTAGCCTTCTGTGGAACTGCTGTAACTAAGTGAAAACAGCAAATGATCTTGAGAAAGAAAAACTGAGCGGCAATGGTTCTTTCTAGTTTTTTTAAAACATTGGGTACTGCTGTTTACAATAAATATGTGGTTATGCAAGCAGGCATATAAACACCCATATTTCACAAGTCATTGCATATTGGCAGCCATAATCATCACTTTCATATCTTCTTTGCTTTTATGTCATCAGCTCATCTGCAGCCTTCTCCGTTCCTTATGAGGATTAATTTGACCACACGGGACTCCATCCTTGCTCTCCCCCTCCAAGGCAATGCTTCAAACCCCTCAGTTTAGCTGCACCAGCACTATCTCTTCCGAGGGGACCGCGAGGCGAGCTCTTACCCCGGCTTCTCCCTCATATCCACCCCGGGGCGCTGCACAGTCCCCCAGAGGGAAGCCGCTGGGAGTTTACTGCCAACATTTACCCCAAACCCCCCTAAAACAAACACTTCTCTGCCTCCCAGAGATGTCCCAGTTTTGTGCTATAAGCAAGAGATACATGACAGATGCTATGAAGTTTACATTGACTTCGAGAAGCTTTGCATAATTCATCCACGAGCAGTGCCGTGAGTGACACAGCTATCCCACACGCAGCTATAAACCCTGAACGGACTTTTCCATGTAGTCACGCGTTTACTAGGGGTCAGATCCTGCGGTCTTCCATTTGCTCAAAAATCCCATTGAAGCCAATGCTGGCGGGTCAGCTCGCAAATGCCACCCTCTCTCTGCCTGGTGAATAGCTCCCATTGAACAAACTGGGATTACTCATGTGTGTGAGTAAGTACTAACGAGAGCAAAAGGAGCAAAATCCGGTCCTCATTAGGGGCTTTGAATCTGAAAAAAACCCTCCCTCAGTCAGTAGTACCAGCCAGGCAGAGCAACTCTGCCAGGGAGATCCTACCTAGGAAAGGCAATGTGGTGCCATTTGGCACCATTCTTTCAGCAGGAAATTCTTTAAAGCATCGGCTAATTATCCAGGCATGACTGCATGGAGGAGCTCTCTCCCTTCACAGTACATGGGCAAAGATAATATTATACCATGAAACACAATTAGCCAGATGGTTATTTGGAGGTTTTTGGAAGAGAAGCAATTTCTCTGATCTGGGAGATAAAAAAATCAAAGCTGAATTAAAAAAAAATCATACCACACTTGATTCCCAAGTATTTAATTACATATTATCACGGGTAACTACTAATCGGCTCCAATTACACAATCTTATTTTATTGCTGTTGGAAACACATTTTTAGCCACTATATAATGCGTATATTTAAGTCAATAGCTGAATAAACAGTCTGGAAAACACATCATTTATACCCAGATTTGGTTACTAGCGTGATTATCATCTGCCACCTGCTGGAAATAGCTGTGATATCTCAACTAAGTACCACAGATGGAAGGTCTGGCCACTCCTCGAACAAGCACAAATGTCAAAGAGCAAAATACGCTCCTTGGACCCAGGAGCTTATTCCTCTTGCACTCAGGGGGACAGTTTAATTTGCACATGGGGGTGTTTACATGCATTCACCGAGAAGCCATAACATGACGTTGGTTAAAAAACCAGAAATTTAATTTGCTATTGAGAATACTATTATCTGCCCATGTCTGACCAGAAGGCAAGATACATAATCTGAAACTAATGCAGCCAGCTAATCCCGTCTCAGGCTGGCATAGTGCTCCTGCCACTCCGCTGGAAATGGCACAACTGCAGGTCCCCGCACGCCGTCCTCCCAGAGGATTGCTCCCTCTACCCAGTATAGTCTAGCATCATCTTTGAGCCTCATTTGAAGAGATTGACCATTCTGGCTTTATGGTGGCCCATAAAACCCTTAAGGCAAACAAAACCTGCCTGTCCAAGGCATCTGCTCTCACTCAAAAACAAAAAAAAAAGGCAAAACCCGAAGCGAGAGGGTTTGGACGAGGTATTCCTCAGAGCGCCAGAACCTTGTAACTTGCTGCCTCTGTGCCAGCAAACCAGAGTAAGCGATCCAAGTAAGCCAGAGGGGAAACCCAACGGCAGCGCTGCGAGACTCGCTTTCCTCTCCCGCTCGCCTGGAACAGGCCGAAGAGTGGCAGGACGTGCAGGTAAGACCGGCAGTTCTCGCCAGCGTGCTGGCTTACTGCGTCTGACTGGCCGACGATGGGACTAATTGTATTGGTGTAATTTTGCAGCTGGTAGGGAGAGAGAGACAGGTACAACTAGATCAGAGTTTCAGACCTTTTTTTTTTTTTTTCCCCAAAAAAAATCTTACCCAGGCCCTTAAGCAGCTGAATTGTGTGTGCCCAACAGCTTTAGAAGAAAAGCCCAGGGTTCACGTTTAGCTAGTGCTTGCATTCAGGGAAACAGTGCCTTTCTCTGGGTACCTTTCAATTCTTTCTGAGGGCTAAGAAGGAGAATCAAAAATGAACATGGGGATACAAGTGACTTTTGAAGGTTATCCAGGTCTGTGGGGTGGAGTGGAGAAAGAAAAAGAGAATACGCATCCAAGGAGCTAATAAAATTACAACTAATCCCTCATTTTCTCCACTAACTTGTTTTAGCCATTATGAAGCAATCGGATGTCTATAGCAGGAAGAAGCAATACAAGCCCTGAAAGCAATATAACAAATCTGGAACACCGAGCAACACATTAGCAAGAATTAACATTGTCATCTGCTATCCCCGTGCCTCCTGCGGAGCAGAAGGGCCAGCCCTGCCCCAGGTACGCACCGCTGGGCAGGGGCACGTGTGTCCTACCGCAGCGGGCAGCGTTCACGCGGGGGTCACTGACCACAGCCCCTTCCACAACACGCGTGCACCACTGCGCACACACCTACAAACGCACAAAACGACGCTTCTGTTGGCGTTTGCTTTTAGCCGAAAGCCTTTGCTGCTTCACAGTGCTTTTCCTTGTTTTAGGAGGTCGCTACGCTTCAGGCCCCTCCAAGTTTTCTCCTCTGTGCCGCTCTTAGGAGGCTACCACCTCTCTTCCAGCAACGCGGGCCTTGCCTGCACTGCCAAGTTGCCCTCATTCCGGCTGCAAACCTAACTATGCCTCGTGCTGACAAGCAGGCGGAGGTTTGCTCTTGCAAAGCCTGACAAAGGTTGGATGCAAAGAAGAGACCCACAAATTAAAAAACTGCCAGACAAAGAATCAGCAGCAGCCCCAGCCTGTCCACAGCAGCAATCTGCTCCTCTTTGCTGCAGCCATGGCTGCGGTCGTGTTTGCATCCAGGAAAAGGTTCAGTAAGTTCCCTACGCAGACGGGGCACGTGGCTGAATGCAGGTGCTCGCCTCGGCGGGGATGATGCGCCCGCCAGGCCAATTCACCCAGTCCTCCATCCCAGGACATGCTGGCCTCTGGCTACGGACCAGCTTTTCAGCAGCAACAGTCTGCTCCCAGTTACCTTCTCCAGGGCCTTCTGGGGTGACCCAGAAAATGCTCCCCTCCTCAGGCAAAGGTGGGGGACAGGGCCCTGGCCTCATCTCTGGGTACTCCATCGCACCCCTGCCGTAAGACCAGCCTTCCTCAGAAGGCGAAGGACTACTGCACAAGTGAACTGGCCTCGATGCAGGAGCTCGATCACCCTCCTCTCCCTCTGTGCCTTCTTCCCATGTTAAAATCACTGAGGAAAATCAGTTATCAGCACTAGTCTACTTAGCATTTTTGCTGCAGATCAAGGAAATCCTGGATCTTACCAAACATTGTCCAAAAGATTTCAAAATGTGTATGTAGATATAAACATATGTATATATAAATAAAACTCCATATAATTATGGCAATGTTTTTCCCTTCCTCTTCCTCTCTTCCCACCCCCTTTCCCTTCTCTCAATTCCTCAGACAATAAGTGGGAAACAACCTTTTCTTTTTCCCAGCCAAAAATTAATTCCTGCTGAAAGCTTCCATAAAGGGTCAAGTCTAAAGGAAGCATCTGGTAAATCTGCTTTTGTGTTGCAGCGGGAGCCACTGCCCTCACGTCCCCCTCCCTTTGCACCGCTCGGCTCGGCAAGCGCTCGTGCCACACCGGGAAGGGTTTGCTCTGCCGCACACGTATGCACGAAGACACCCCCTGCGTGACTGCGAACAGCCCTTAGATGGAAGCGGCTAGGTATGCTGCGTGCACAGATAGAACGGGTCCCACTCACCCCAGCAGGTTTTCCAGTTGCTTTTTTTATCCCCCTGACTACAGATGGACTCCAGCTACTCAGTCGGGTGGTTTGCCTCTGCGTTATACGATAAGGGTGTGTGCTCGCAGGGTCAAAGTCACAGCGTTGGATCCTATCATATAACACACTGAACTGACCAATAGAAAAAAAAAAAAAAAAAAATTGGCTTCTCTCAACATCTCCAAATGCCCATCCAGGGAAAGGCAATGAATGAGGGGGGACTGGGCCGGATCCTCAAGCACACCCACAGGTGACTCCAATCCTGCTGTTCAGTCTGTGCATGTGCTCAAAGTTGGTCAGAATAAAACACTTTATAGAATAACGTGGAGAATTGCCGTGACTTTAAAATAACCAGGAAAGCTGCCAGCAAAAAAATCAGCACTTATTTTCCTCTTCACACACACAGAAAACCTTTAAAGCTTTAGAAAACATACACTCAGCCTCTTACATTTTCTTACTATTTATACAAATTTCACAGCAAAAGCGAACAGTGGGAAAGACACTTCAGGTCACGGTGAGCAACAGCACCTCCAAAACCATGATCTATATTGGGGGTGCAGTGGGAGAAGAAGCATCTTCTTTAATTTATCCCGTAACTGGGCCACAAGCATATGCAGCTGCTGTAGCTGGCAGCTGAGCCAGCCTGAGCTCTTCTCCTGGCAAAGGCGGTGGGAGAAGAAAGGGCAGCAACTCACTAACCCTGCAACGTAGTTCAAGGGGGAAGTAACTCAGGATTCAAATTCCTACTGGCAATACCACCTGCAGCGCTTACAGCCCTATATATTATATGAACAAGTTTGCTTAAAAATCAGACCAAAACAAAAAAGAGACTAAAAAACAAACCCAGAAACCTAGGAGAGCGGTGGGGTGCTGAGACCTCAGAAAAGATGCTCAGCACACTCCAAGATTGCCACATTTAAGAAGTAGACTGGTATTGACCACCTTGCTTTTATGCTGCAGAAAACACAGTGCTCCCTGCTTTGTGGGAAAGCTGAATGCGTGCGTGTCTTGATATATAGTGGAAAATGCAATTTTTTGCAAAAATCTTCTTATGGTCATTATCTAGTTATTTCTCATCTGTTCCTCAGCAAGTACCTTTTGCTATTAACAAATTATATGCAAGTCTTTCTGCACATAACATGGAAATTCCCATGGCTATCACTTCATAAAATTGTATACAGAATAAAAAATCCATAAATCTTTATCTTGTAGAGCTAGCAGGTCCAGTCCTCTAGTTTCTTAAGGATACTTCATGAGACTGCTTTGACTAAGCAGTGAAATGCTATTCTAAAGAATCCCCTGTTGCAGCTGTAAGTTTAGACGGCAATTAGAAAGAAAAGTAGGAGCTGCTGTTCCTGCCTTCCAGCACCGTCTTCTGATGGAAAGGACCTGCTGGACCTCAAGGTAGCTCAACACAAAGACAGCCAAGTTTGAAACTATTGAGTTTTGCTTTCCTTACCGCAAAACAAAGCAAACCAAAACGCAGCAACAACAAAACCCCACCCAAACCCCAGTTTAGAATGAACGCACGCGGGGCCCACGGTTTCTGAGGGCAGAGAGAGAACAGACAACCACAGAGGAAGTTTAAAGCCACTTCCCTTCTGTCACAAATTTAATTCAGAAGCAGCTGGGAGCCTATTCCAAGTTACTTCAATTTCTTATTGAGCCATGTTTCCATCAACGTAAAAGTCTAAGTTTTCCTGATATTTTAAGGGCTTCATCAAAATCAAGGAAAAGATGATAACGGTGCTCTTCGGATCTGCCCGTAACATATCATTACACACACAGCATTTAAAAGACCGAGGCCAAGACCCTGCCAACAAATGAGGGCCTAAGCATTTGTTAGTCCAAGAGCAAACTACAGTCATATTAGTGTGCACAGTTAGATTTTATATATATTTGAAGAAATACATTTCAGCTCTGTACTCTTTATTATTTTTACTGACATTCTCCACATCTTCCTGTTACATTAACAGGAAAATAATAAGAAACCACGCAGCTGAAAAAAACCACTCTTCAATTCTCTCCATCATTTGTCTGAAAACAAGTGTTTGCCTTACAGCTCAAGAGTAGCATGCATCTAGGTCTTAATTTTATGTCTGCTTCTGTTGTTTAAGCACCATTTCACACCAACTATAATAAAAATCACAACCCTGCACCAACAGCCTTGTGCTAAAAGGGAATATCCCCCGGTTCATCCTCGTACAGACCCATTCTGGTCAGTGAATTTTGGTACTGCCAGTTCCCTCCTTACTTCCCAGCGCTTTTATATAATATGCCTTATCCTACCTGTTTTAAAAGACCCCACGACAGCTGCACGTTGTAATTCAAGATTTCTCCTCAGGAACTAGGGGCCACATCAAGAAAATGCATGAGCCAAAAGCAAAGTCCTTCGGCAGCCTGCCGGCCCCGGCCCCGGCGCTCCACACCAGGAGGACAGAAACACCAAATGAACTGTGTCAGCTCAAGCCCAGCTTTGGAGGGGGCCAAGCTGAGCTTGAAGGAGCAGGAGCACCTCTGCCATTTCGGGGTGGGCCTCAGAAAACACCTTTGCCCGTTCATCCCCCTGCCAAACATTGCCTACAAAGGATGAAAGCCGAGGTGGCCCTGCGTGAGAACCGGCGGTCAGCTTGGTAAATAACTGGCTTTTGGAAGTCTGTCTGAGCTTTCTGTAATTCATTAGCAATCAGCTGGCACGCAGATAAAGAAAGGTGAAAAGGCTGTTAAAAACTAGAACTGTTTCGCTATGAACTCATTTGCTGTGGCTTTTGAAAAGTGCAAACTTACCAATAGAAAAAAGTGTCTTAAACAAGTTATTGCAGTGCAAAAGATGACACCTCCCACTGTGGGTTTGCTCCGAGCATTACTGAGGCATGCCGTTCAATTCAAGGCTCGGCAAACACAGCCCATTATACAGTCCTTTGCATATTTACGGTAGTGTGCGAAGCATTATTAATAGCTTACACCGCCGTCTTGCCTTCGCAGCAGAAGGTAGGTCTGGTCACTGAAGCACAATTGGTAATCTATTTAATATATTAATAAAATACTCTTTGGAATGCTTTGCTATAACATTCAGTTCTTGTTTGGTATTCCTTAAATGTATTGTTTGAAATGCTACCACCAGCTATTCATTCTTTTTCTGAGCAGCGATGCCATGACAACCCCCACGTGACCGGCTACAAACATACCACAAGTCTCCAGGGCTTCGCTTTAGGAAAGGCTCAGACTGCTATTACTCATACTTTTTTTTTTTTTTTTTTAAAAAGCCCAGATTCAGAGATGCTTTATTTTGTGCAAGATGCATCAAGCCTACCAGCCACTTTTACCATGTGGCAACAAATACCTTCAGCTAAAATGGGACAAAGCAAAGTATGAAGAACACAAGAAAAGGGTAGGTACAACTGTTTGATAAAGAGCCGAGGCCTTCACGAAAGAATAAGCTTACCCAAAAAGGCTACAGCATCTCTCTACTTATTCTTAATACTGTTGTGAAAGCTACTGAGCAGCGATAAGGTGCAAGAGACACATTTTAAGAATATCCAGCAAATACAGGTATAGCTTTTGTGTCCATTTAGAGTTACCATAATGATGTTCGCCAAATTTAGAAGGGAAAATGATTCGGTCGGTCATCTGCTCCAGATCAGTAATAACGCAGGACTGCTCCCTCTTGAAAATCCATAAGTAGTGAATACCATCAGCGATGATTCAACTGTATTGCTGCCTTAGGAAGATTGTATCGCAATATCATTAGCTTTAATATGAAGAAATAGTTCTTCATTATTTCCAGACTGGGTCTGTTTCATTAACTGTATAAAAATATCTTCCTTCCTTCCTTCCTTCCATTGTTCCCATAATTTGACTTGCAGGTGGAAAAAAGTTAAAGATGAGGTAGAGAATTGAATTTGACATCTTTTTCTAACCAAATTGACAATATTGAAATAAATAAATAAGTTTCCTCCTGTGCCGATTAACCTCGCGAGGCTTACTATCATATATAAGCGTGGCTATTTAACCAGTGGCTCTTTTACAGCAGGGAACTGGTGTGAGCGTAGCTGAAATACTCTCAGCATCCGCTGTGCCTACAGAACTCTCCTTTGTTCAGCGCACAGAGCACTTCGTATACGCGCTAAGGCACTCAGAGGCCAAGAATGGAGGTTAGATATCATCACGATATATAGTGAAGAAATGTATTTATAGAGAACAACATTTCCCACGGCTCAACTGCTCTTGGGTTAAACACGAGCGGTAATTTCTGAGCGCAAGATAAGAGAAAGAGTAACTATCATGTTGGGCAGAGGATGGCTAGAAGGTACAGAATTTTGTTCCTTATTACAGGGTTCACGCACGGCTCGAGTAGCGACTAACGACGTCTCCCATGGCCAAAGAGCGGCCTTTTCAAGTGTCCCTGGGTTGGCACGCTGGCACGCTCCGAAATTCCCACGCCAGTCGCCCAGAAATTTCACCGTGCCTTCTGCGGGCAGGAATTCAGGCTCGCCGCGGCGAGCGCCAGCTACCAGAGCAGCGGGACCTGCGGGACGCGGTCCCCGACGGCACAGGGTGATTCAGCAGGTTGTCCTGAATGACACAGCGCGCGCGCGGCACGGGCTTGTGCTCTGCCAAGAGGGACAGACAGAGGAAAAAAGGTAACATTAAAAAAAAAAAAGGTACACTTCCTGGAGAAGACCCCTAGAAAGATGGCAAAGTTTAGGGGTAAGTTATAATTTTCTCCATGATGCAAAAGTACAAAAAATACCAGCATGTTTTTATGTGCACAAGAGCAAATGCTTCCGGTCTGAATATTTTTGTTATTTTCTTAACGGAAGAAAGGAATGGGGGGAAAAAAACAGTTGCAGCTCCTCTCTGCAACTTTCTGCATAGAGTTAGATATAAAATGGGTCCAAAACCACCACGGCTCTGGCAAGTTTCACAACAGAGATTAGGGTGGGCTTAAAAAATACCAGGTTTTACCTTTTACAGTTGTGCATATAAGGACAAGATGGAGATTAATCATAACACTTTCCAGAAAATTAGATTATATTGATATGAATTCCACTGAAGAAATTTTGTTTCTAAAACCACCTTTTGTTGGTTCAAGTCTGAAGCAGTTTGCATATCTATAAATCAAAACCAGGGTTTGCATAAATATCACATTTTATTCTTCACACCGGTGATTTCTACTGACTGATACAATAACAATCCTCTTTTACAAATTGCATGTCTTCTTAAAGTTATTTTTAAAATAACTTACTAGCATGATAATTTAAAGCACCTGGAGAAGCAGAGGAGATAGCAGAAGCCAAACCCACCAAAACCCTCAGAGATCTACCAAGTGTAGTTCCGCTAACCAACAAAAATCAGCTGCTTAACGTGACGGGATCTAGAGAGGACGAAGCAGAGCACCCTCATCCCCCCTGCGCTCAGGTGGAGCTGAGACCAGTTACCCCCTTTTGGGATCCCACCTCCTCGGCGACGACTGCCGCACAAAAGCAGCTGAATGTTTTCACAAGAAGCCAGGCGGTTCAAGTGAATTTCGGACAAAGCCAGAAACCGCCAAACGTCGTCCCTGTAAATGATTTACCCTGTTATAAAAGCAAGGGACCTGTCCCGGTCGTATTTACGGCAGGGCTGCCATCAGGGCTTCAAGCCTGGTCCTCGGCTCATCGTAAAGCTGCCACGGAAAGAGACGTGGAAAACTTCTGGACTCGGGCAGCGCCTTGGTCCTGCCCTGCTGTGTGGGGTTTGCGCTGGTGCTGGGCCTGCTGCTCTTACTGGGCAGACTCTTGGGTTTTTTAAATAGCAAGTAGTTCTCTCTTCTTTCTATATGACTGAGTCTGCCTGAGATGGAACGCTTCGACTATGAGGCGTGACAGAGGGAGAATGTTTATCACATGTATTTCCCAACAAAAATCACGGTACCGTTGTTTTAACTGATCCAGCCTCCCTCCCCGCAGGACTCCGGTCTGGGAGAGAGCGGTCTCCCCTCTAAATCCTGTCTCGCTCCACTTCCCGTCACCAGCTTTTCTTCCACGGTGTTTATTCAGTCCAAGACAGCTCATAGATTATTCTTCTTCCTCATATATTGCACGACTCTTTAGGTCAGGATGGAAATAAATACTATTGTGCCACAGAACTACCAACTCCATTAGAATAATTAGATCCACAGTTTGCTTTTGATGATCATTCTGAGTGCTAATAAGAAGAGGCCTGGGAATACTTGCAACACAAGAAGTCCTTTCCCAGTATTCTTACCTCCTTCTGGCAGCATCCTGAATGCGCATCCCTTTGGAGGACCTGGCACAGCTTAGGAGTACCTCGGGCTTTCTTACACTACCCTTTTTGTTTCTGCTGGATGCCGAATAAAAACTGCCTGCCTTCTCTTACACAGCCTTTCCTGTACCATAACCTCAACACCGCTGTAACCAGACTGCATGTATTTTTGCACTTCTCCAACATAAAGAGCCTTTGCATCTCCAGCAGACTTTAGAACAACTGCCTGTAACATTTTCGTTACCCACTGCTCTTCTTCTGGGCAAGTCTGGCTTTGCTGATATAATGAATCATATGTTTAATAGTGTTACTGCCGGCTAACGAAACAGAACATGAGAATCAAAAGATTTCCTGTAATTATATGCAAGGGTATTTCCAACAAAAATGGATAAACATTTCATTTCTGTTGCAGATCCAAGCAGCAAAACCACTAGTGGACACAAGTGCCCCTGCAATATACAGTCACCTTCACCTGAAGTTAGGGAAGCTGAAGGTAGAGCATCGGCTATTTCACCGAGCGCTGGCATCCTACCTTCACGTCTCCTCTCAAAGAAAACAAAGACACTACCAGATGGTCACAATTTCAGGGCCTTTTTTTTCCCTCAGTGCAGTGGTTGTTGCAACAGGACTATCAGGATCCATGAACAGCACACTCCCAGCACCATTAAATAACTTTATGATTATTGATGAAATCAGAGCACTTCAGATTAACGAGTGCTAAAGTGTTCAAATAGCCTCCTAAAAAGTATTTCTGCACCACCATGAAAAAAACATCGCCAATAACAAGAATAGCACAATCATCAAGATACACACAGAGCAATGAACTGAATAATAGGATGTTAACATATTCAAAGCACAAGAAATAACAATGGGTAGCCTTGACTGGCAGTTATCCTTCAAAATCTTACTGCTCCCAAGAGGCGAATTTTTATTAAAGATGAGAGCGGAAAATAAATTGTTACCTAATTAACTCTGGTCACTAAAAGGAAACAACAACAATTTAAAAAACCCAAACGTGAGCACAGTAGAAAATACGTGCAGCTAAACCCTGTCAAAGACTTAATTTCTAACGCAGTGCCCCTCAGGCAATGGGAGCGCAGCCCATGTAAGGACTTCAGAATGAATTTCCTTAAAATTGTTTATCATCATCTCACTGCGACATAATAATCCCCAGGCACCTTAAAATTATTTCACTAGCAAAACAATTCATTTCTCCTCCATGCATAAAATCATATGCTATATTAGGACATGGATTCAATTGCTTGTTGTTAATTTTTTCCTATTACTGTAAAAATAATGCTGATAAAGTTCCTTTGAAAATGAAACACTGCATAACCCCCCCGAAAATAACAAAAAAAAGAAGTTTAACAAAAAACCCACCAGCAGGAACCCACTAGTCTCAGGCACATTCCCTTGAAGCACAAGTCCTGATACCTGGAAGTGAGACTGTGGTCCTAGTCTCTTGCTCATCCTCCTCCTTTCCAAACTGCTACGGAAGGAAAGAAAAAAACCAAACCTCTAAAGTTGCAGTCTTCTAGTAACCAGTTCTTCTTTATTACCATTCTCCTCAGGGTTATTCAGAGCCTGATGGGATTACTTAATGCACCAGTTTTAGGTACCTTTATACTACAGCACGACCAGGATCTGACCCGCTTGAAAATAAGAGAAAATAAGTTTCTCTCTTCACCATCACCCCTATTCCTTCCCAATTCCCACAAACACACTTTTAGCATGGAATTGTGTTCTTTGAAAAACAATATGGTCACATTTTTTACAAATTAGACAATGCGCCAGGATAACCAAAAGGATGCTCCCTCCTCCACTGGACTTGTTCAATTTTCATCCCACTTTTGACACAGTTAACTTCAGAGATGGAGATTAGTAATATCTTCCATTTTAAAACCGAATTTAAAGAGGCTTAAAATCATGCTAATGATGAACAGAATGAGCTTATACTGCTTCATACACCTCTCTCCATTTGTTCATTACATCCAGTTGTTGCTTCTCTTCTTACACTGGCTTGCAGGAAAAAAACGGCCCGCAATTGGACCTGATCCAAATCTCACTGAAGCCAATGGAAAAATTACCATTTGATCCAAAGCCCACCGGAGATAATGGAAAGCATCCCATTGGCTTCAGAGGAATCTGGATAAGTCCCATCATGTGTTTGCAAACTGTCCATCACAAACTCAGATTTTGGCGAGAGTCTGTGAAGGCCGCTAGAGACACAAATGATAATGATGATCCTGGAAAATACGTTGACAAATATTTCTAGGAATTCTGCTTACACTGATGAAATGCATTTGCTAATCACGCAGGCTGCTGCTGTGGTTGCAGGAAAGCGTTTCAGAGTCAAATTCACAGCATTGCAAAGGGCTTTCTCTCCCTGCGTCACCGTTGAAATGGTGAAACAAAGGGTTCTCCCAACACCAGCACAGAGCTTTTCGTGACCGGTGCCTGTCACACTCCGCGTGCGGAAGGGGACAGCAATTTTGAACACCCTGTTAGGTATCCATGGTACACCACTGCTGCTTGCTATGGCCTTGTAAAACCAGAAGCATTTCTTTATCCTTTCTGTACATAAAGTTGGAGGAAGACCGACTTTCCGTCATCAAAAGAGACAACCGTTTGCTGCTGGAGAAGATGTCCTGCATCACGAGAACAAAGGGACAAATCGACAACAAAAATGACTATAAGGCCAAAAGGTAATATCAGCAGCACTATTTCTAGGTAGTTATCAAGTTACCTTCCCAGTGACAAACATAGCTAAGGATAAACTGCTCTGCGAGGACACGTATTTAAAAGGCAGCCTAAGGTATAATCAGCACTTCAGAAAGCCATTTGCTTGCCCTGCCACGTGAAATCCAATGCCGGGTCATTTTCATCCCACCCTCTGTTGAAGAGAAGATGGCTTTAAATTAGTTTTTCAGTTTAATAACTGAGGGAATGAAAAAAAAAAAGAGGGAGAACATTGCCCTACTTTAAGGAAACAAATGAAGCAAACCTATTATGTCGCAGCAAAGCTGTTGTTCCTGCTAAGTGAGTCATTGCTGCTGACTTTGCCAGTTGTTCCTGCAGACACCACCGGAAAGAGGGAGATCCAAAGCTTAGAGATGAAATAAAAACACAGCAAAAAATAGAATTAAAATGAAAAAGAAAAGTGGAGCAGGAAGCCGGCAGAAGTGAAAATATAATTTACTGCTCAAAGGAGACCAAGCAAAGTACACCTTGAGGATTTATCACTAGAGAGAACCAGCTTACATATTTTTGACTCAGGAGGAAATTCACACCCTGAATAGGGCACAGCAAACCAGTCAACAACAGGGACAGGCTTTTGAAGTGGAGAGAATGGTTTGTAAATCTCAGGTAGCAGCTATTACCTCCTGTGATTCATTTACAGACAGACGACTTCGTGACAGACCGACTGCTCATCAGGCCCTGAAGTGTCTCCAGACAGCAAAACGCAGCTCGGGTGCTCGTGACCTAGGCAGAGCTCACTACACGTCACTCTCACGAATATCCTGACATTTGCACAGTTCCTTGGGAAGACAGAAATTATCTGAAACAGAGTTGGTCATGTCCACATCATGCAAATCCACATCATAGCGCTTACGGCTTGTACCTAGTGAATAATACCCAGGTCAGCGCAGGCATCAACAAGCATCGGTTAACTCCGCTGTGGAATGTGCAATTCCACGAGATGTGGAAGGAGCAGAGCGTCCTCCCCCTTTTCATTCCCTCTCTCCCTTCCTGATTCAAGTGGCAAACTTTTGTTTTCTTTGGATCAACTCTGGTTTTCATCAAATCTCTCCATTAGCTAATTAAACTTGAGACAGCAGCAGAAAGATAACCCGACAAAACCAAACAAACCTGGATAGTTTTCCTGCCACTTTCTGCAAAGTGATGAATTCCAGGGCTGATGCAAGGGGTGGAGAAGACCACACAGCTGGGAGCAGGGGAAGGAAAAGAGCAAGTCCTTCCCTTTTTTGGAGACTGCCTCAAGACCAGCTCAGCTGCCTGGGAAATTCCAGAGAAATCAAGGAAAGTTTCCAAGGCATCTGAGGCAGTATGGTTATCTCCATTATCTTCATGCTTCCCAGCACAGTACATCAGGTTTGTACCCAAAATAAATGTATAAACCAAAGTAACTGAAATTGATTGTTAAGCATCTCAGACACCGGCCATGCCCTTCCCTACAGTACCGCCCTATGGCAATTCCAGGACTGGAGGGTTGGCATTAATCCAGGATAAAACTTTTCCTCTTGTAAAATGTACCAAAGCTCCATACAGGCAGGGATGTGTTTGGAAGATACTGAACAAAGACTAGCCTCTCAAGAAGGACAAAAGGATTGAGTTGCAAGGGACAGTTAATGCAGATCAAGGAGGAACAAGTCCCTGTTGGAGAGGTATAAAATCTCAGGCAAATTTTCCCCTGACACAAGATTGACAGATATTCCACATTCTGAGTTCCCAGGAGTGGGAACACGAACAAGCGTAAAGAAGTTTGATTCTGCGTATATACTTTTCCCCTCTAGTTTAAATGGAGAAAAACGAAAGCAGGAGCTGCGGAGAGTGAACCAGGAGAACCACGCCATTCTGGATAGGATTACAGAGTCCCAGCCTCAGTATCGAGTTCAGCGATGGCATGAGGATTGGCAACGAGCTGCAAAATACACGGCCAACCTTGCGAGATATCCTCGTGGGCGGTGTAAATCGCAGAGCCGAAAGGTAGCCCTGAGCTCCTGTTCTTTCCTTCCCGGTTATTTCTGGATCGGAACTGCCCATAGAGCGCATTTCACTGCGCTTTCGTGCTGGGGATTAACCACACGTGGCAGCCAGCCGCACAATTAACAGCCTTTCATTTATACAGCCACTCTTATCAAATGAATCCCAGAGCGCTCTTCAGGCTTTATTAGGTGATTTGTAAGTGCTGTCGTTTCTACAGTCAGACTGTCCACTACGGAGAGACAGCGCTCCCAGAAATAAATCTAAAAATAATTTTAAAAAAAGAAGCAATGGCTTACCAGTGCCCTGAGAGAAATGGCCAAACACTGCAGCGATATTTAAGGTGACCAAGTGGGCATATGTATTGAGGGCTCCAAAACGTACACTGGCCATTCTGTGCAAAGTAACCAGTAAATTTTCATTAGTAACAGAGGTAAAGAAAACAACAGCAGAACAGCTATATGAGGTATTGGCAAGCTTTCCCAGAGAAGGAAAATCGACTGTCTGTAATCTTTCCATGTCCAAACTCCCTGGCTCTGAGCCCGCTGACTCACAAACCCCCAACCTTCCTCCCACCCGAAGCAGAGGGAAGGGGCAGCGCTGCCCACCGGGCAGGGAGCTGGCACCAGCTCTGTCTTTACCCATCCTCCCAGTCCCCTCGGACTGCTGGGCCTCCACCGCCGTGGGTCTTCCTTTGGGAGGGATGTCCTCCGTCATGCAAGACTGATTCAAAATATATGGGTGTGGCTTATAGTCACTATATATATATTCACTATATTCACTACCTTACCTACTACCTCCAGCCTGAGGCCACTGAAATAAATCTTTTCGAAGCCTGTATTTTCTGAACATATGTAAAACGATTTTCAAAGGTGTAGCTCATCCAAATCTGTCTGAGTCTTTGGAGGACAGTAAGTGGTATTTCTTTTATCCCAGCACTATCCTTCTGCCAAATCTTTGGTCCCAGTTCTAATTCCAGAGGATTTGCTCAGGAAAGGCAAAGCACTCGAAAGAAAAAGCAATAAAAATTATGGCACTGCAAACAAGAAACAACCTGTCCCCAACTTCTGTCTGGAGACAATTCTTGAGTACAGCTATATCATTTTTACTAAAGCTTCCCAAAACTATTCAGTCTGAGGCAGAAAGCAAATATAGAAAGCTTCAACCCAAACAGTTAAGACTTGAAAAAGAAACATGCAACTAAAAGAGAGGCTTTGACAATGGAAGATACTAGGCAGCTTTAATTGCTGTGGAGGTATCATTACAAACCAAAGAATTATATTAAAAATGGTAAGGTTGTAAAGCCGGGTCCTTCATAGTCAGAAAGTACCAAAATTATGGCAAAGTAAACATATCCTGCAACCTTCCCTACATCGACTGTTAAGTCTGGGCTCTGTAATTAATAGCTACTAGAACAGCTGTAAGAAGTAGGCACTAGAAAACACCTTTTCCCGGTCTCCTTTTCAGAAATGGTTGAGCCATTTTGAAGGACATTTAAAAGACAAATAAGCAAATCTGACGCGGATACCTGCCGCAGACCTCTTCAGGTGACCCAAGGAAATCCAGTAAAGTTACAGCTGAAAATTGGCTCAGTGGAAGCACTTGGCAAGATCTGCAGTAACTTGTGCTGCTGGGTGATCCCTCTACGCTTTCAGAGTTCACCTGACACCAGTCCACGGTCAACCTTGATAAATGACAAGTCATGCTTCTTCTCATCGAGCATTCTTCTGCTCTCCCTCTGTTGCAATTTAAAGCTTTTTAGTGGTCACAGGTATGCTATAACAGCAGGAGGAAGGGAGAATCTTTTTTTATATAAGGACATTCTTCCCTGATCCCAACTGAAGAAACAATTTATCTGAGCCAGCCTATCCACTGGCCTGACCGATGGAAATTGCTCTGACTCTGGTGACTCAGGCAGCTCTAATAAATGAAAGAAACAAAGAATTCCCTTCCTTTGCTCTGGAAGGGGACAGCAGTATCACCAGCAAGCACTTGTCACCTTTCTTTGCTAACTGAGCTTTGGTGCCAAGGGAATAATCCTGAAAACAAATCATGGAAGGTGAGAAAATCAAGGTAGTGACAGGTTCTTTGTTTTACATATATTTATACCGATTTCTCTTTTCTGGCAGGAAGAGCAGTTTAAAAAACAAACATCTAAACAAGACAGAAAAAAAGAAAAGCCACTGAAACAAGAAGGCAGGAAAAGTAAGAGGAAGGAAAAAGAAAGAGATCATGTCCACCATGGTAAGGGAAGGAAGAACTAGAACAAGACAGACTTCCAGAAATAGCGTTATGCCAGTAGTCTCCTGTGAAAGCAATTTAGGGAGTAGCAAAGGGCTCTCACTCCCTCTTGCATAACAACGACATTTGGAAATTTTACTGTCCTCAGCCTCCTGCTTTGCCCTTATTCTGGAAGTCACTCCTTTCCTGGGACGGTGGACCTGCAGAACAGGGGCTGCGAGCCCATTTTGTGATTGTGACCCTGTGCAGCAGCATACTTTGATTTCTGCAGTTCAAGTCCAAACACCGCTGTTCCTTTGCGGATGATAACTTCCAGTGTCAGAAAAGACTGGACTTGTGACGGTGGTAACCTTTTCAGTTACACAGCTGAACTCAGCAGAAATTGTAAGCAGAAATCCAGAACGAGCCGGGGTACCTGGGAGAATCAGGTGGAAGGACTCCTACAGTTTAGGATACTGGGGGTTTAGGTATTCTGTAAGAGAGGAGATATTAAAGACACCGTGTTTTCAGTGTAGTGAAAAAAGCATAAAGCAAAATGACATAAAAGCCATTTCCCTTATAATTACCAACAAAATTCGCCTGGGTTCATAACTGCCAGCAAAGAGGGAGCCTAACTGGGAAAAAGACCGCAAGCGAGCAACCGTAACGTAACTAATTGAGCTGATTAAGATTTGGGCTTTTCTCCCACGTGACAATTTTCGTCCTGGTATCCAAGGTCTCCCCAGCGAGGACCAGTTGGCCGACAGTAAATACAGCAGAGTGAGGGTGTCAGCAGGAGTTCTGAGGCTCCCCGAAGCCTCTGAGCCACTTGCCACGAACGAGGCAGAGCGCTCGCTGGACCAATGCCCTCCCGCCGCGGCTTTACGTGATTTTATGCAACGCTTATGTCAGTCATGGTAATTGGATTCACGGAGTGAAAATACTGAAAATACATAAAATTCGTTTCTAGCTTCCCTTTTGATGGGATTTAGCAGCTTGAAACGAGGAGAAACAGCACCACGTGGCCCATCAGCTCTCTGCGTGTTATCATCTGCCAGGCTTTTAGACCATCATTGATCTACAGTTCAGGGGACAGATGCTTCTGTTCTGAAACACATGTTCTGTATTTCTTATTTTTTAACTACACTTCTTCAAAAGAAAATGTGTATTAAAGTCACAAACTGGTCTTAGCACAGCCAAGAGGGGTAGCAGCAGTTCTCTCAGAAGAGGCATCAGTCAAACCAAGCATCGAACCAACATCAGCTCTTGCTTTATCTGAAGCAGAATTTCACCTGTAATCATTTTGGAGGCTGCCAACTTTCCAAGCAGACATCCCAGCAATAACTATTTACTTCCCGGCACTTGGAAATGCTTTCTAAGACATTCTCTCCTTTCTCATTTGCAACATGAATTGGTGAATAATGTTTGAACTTCTAATGATGAAAACTTAGTTTCTGAGGCACAGAAACTCTAAAATACAAGACTATGTCTTTATAGTACTGAACCGAGAGTAGAAATAACAGCTACCATGAACACCAGCCCTCCAGGATGTCAGTGACTGCATACAGCTGCGAACTCCTGGCTTCAGAAAATTCATAGCTTCCCAGAGCAGGATCCCCAAACCCACCACGCTCGAGAGAAAAGCCTCACCGTCCCTCAGTGCCTGCGTCGAGAAGGAAAAAGGATTCTTGTTTGCCCAAAGCAATAGCGGGACTGGCCCAATGTTCTGCGGCAAGATACGTCCTCGAGTGCGTTGAGAATGCCCAGAGCCAGCGTAGAGGGGGTGACCCCCCCGCGTGGTCACCCAGGGCTCCCTGGCTGCGCGGAGGTCGGCTCAAGCCACCAGCCGTGACGGGAGAGCGCACGGACAGACAAACTCAGCCGTTGTCGTGCACCTCCGTTACCGCAGTCGCATCGGGCAAGCACACGTCAACCGGTCCCTCCGACGGTAGCTCGTTTCTAAAAGGGAGGTTATGCAGCCTTTAACGAGAGCCAAAAAAGACAGTAAGTTAACGAACCAAAGCTTCCCTTACTATCAGAAGGAAAATGCCAGCTCGGCTTTGCTAGCAATCCTATTTCTTAAAGAAGATGTCCTATGCCTTTATGGCTGAAGTCAAACACCCCAAAGCCCCCCACTTCATGTGGCTCCAGGTTGGATCATCAGGTCCCTCCGTAAGGGGCCAGCTATCCTTAATAAGTTACATCACCGAACCAAACAAAATTCTTGTTTCCTTTTCTCCTTTAAATGCTTCAGACTGGGATGATAATAACCTAAAATATTTGACCAAATGCCACTTGCCTTATAAATAAGTAGAAATGTTAGAAATCCCTGGCTCCAAAGTTAAAACACTTTGCTACTGAAACACCGGTATGATTACAAGCTAATACCTGAAACAAAAGAGACCTGAAATACCACTACAAAACCAGTGCTAAGAGTCACAGGAAATGTGAATCTGAGGGTCAAATTCTGCTTCCATTTTCTATTGTAAACCCAGGCTAGCAGCCTTACCTGTACTGCAATTGCTGCGGATATAATAACCTTACATTAAGACACCGTGTCAAAAGAAAACAAAAGTTTTAAGGATGGCTGGGCTGAGCTTAACTACCAGCTCCCTGCCGTGGGAAACAAGAGGTCACTCTGCCCCTTTACCCCTCTCCTGGTGCCCCTCTTCCATTCATTCTGTTTGTCTTACACCAATATTTGTGCTCTTTAAACCCTCAGCAAGCTCAGCTCCAGGATAAAAGTCACAAAGGAAAACTTCTTTTTTCTTTTTTTTTTTCTTTTTTTTTTAGAAAGGAGAATAGTTTTCCAGTGGGTTAATGCGTTGAATCAGTTCATTGAAGATGAATTTAAGATTAAGGCCATAGCTGATGCAAGGAAGAAGTAAAGCCACATATTCCTTCGGTAAAATGGAAAAATGGTTACTCACTGCCTGGCAGTATTTAACACCAAAATAGCTCTCCTAAGGGTCAGTAGAAACACATGGAGTCCAGCAGAACGGTCACAACTCAATAATCCATGTTGGTTACCATGGAAAAATTACGAATACAGACACAATCAGGGTTTGTCCAAGTTAGGAATGACTAATCTGGTATTCACTACCACCACCACCCCCCTTTTAACTGGACAAACACCAAGTATGAGTGTATCCATTTCATTATTTCTTTATATTTACCACAATAAAAGGAATATTACTTAAATATTCCTGAATTATTATTTGTGGGGTTGTGGGGGGTTTTTTAACATGGAGTTTTTAGGATTTCAGGAAAAAGCTATTTACCTGGATTTGCAGGCCCTGAGTTTAAGTAAGAATAATGAGTTGAAACCATGTTGCCTGCAGTTTAAAAAAATAAACCAGGCCTTCCAAAAATGTTGCACTTGTATTATTGCATTAAAAGTTGTGAAATCTTGTTGAAATCTGAATTGTGAATCTTTTATTTCCTTTGTAGTCACAGAACATGCAGGGTTCACGTTTTCAAGTCTTCCTTTACTCTTACGAAATTAAGAAACCTTCTTTTGAAGGGTTTTCACTTGATGCCCCAGCAGGAACTTGAATTAATAAATAAATAAATAAATAAAAAGAGAGAGACCACAAAAGCTGTAACAAAACTGTAGCAGTGAGGATCTCTGTTGCTTCCCAACAGTCACGTTTGACTCTCCTTGCTAACCTCACTGAAGTCAGCTTAATTGCTCTATGTTTTAAATGCATTTCTAAAAATAAATGGTCAGGTTTATTTAAGAAGGGATGTAGTATGTGTATTAACACACTTAACTTGTATGTGTTTAAATCAGCACAAAAGAAGTGCAAAGAAAGCAGCAGCGTCGTGTAGCAGCAACTAGAGGTTACCAGGACAGAGTACAGCACGGCGGTTTGTTTAAACCTGTGGTTTATGCTGTTGATTTGTCCCTTCAGTATTCAACTGGATTCATCCCTCCATAGACCCTACTGTGAAGGATGGAAACGCTACCTCCACCATCGGTCCGAGGAACCCTGGCACAAAGGCTGCTGTCACATTAGTCAGAGGGTCCTACTTGCACCTGACTCCAAACTCACCATTTATATTTCAGGACAAGCCAACTAGATCCCCAAGCAAAGCAGCTCGGGCATAAGAAGATTTTGAACTCTACTTTTAAATATAAATGCAACTGTCCCCAGCCACGTGTGTAAATTCAAGCACACTTACTTAAGTCTGTACACAGCTAACCACAGAGTTCGAGGTCCAGGTTCACAAGTCAGTGAGAGGCTGGTGCTCAAAATGTCATGTGTGGATGTCACTTCCTTGCCAACAAGAGGTCCAGTTACCCTTTTGCTTTTCTACAGATGAAAAACCAGAGTCTGAACAAACATACGAACCACAATGTGTGGAAGCACTAGAGTTTGCTGGGCTACAGGAAGACACTGCGTAATTTGTCATCCTGAAGTATTGTTACAGCTCTCCAATTTACAAGCGAACTTCTGCTGGGACTTTGCAAACAGTACCTACAAAACCGTACATGGGGGAAGATATGGGACATCAGGAGAAAGAGTATCCCCAGGATGGGAAAGAAGGAGCCTTCGGGAGGGAAGATGGAGGTATGGTGGTTGCTGTGCTACCCCGTCAGAGGGGCAGGTAATGAAAAACTTCCATGCCTGCTCTTGTTCCAGCCTTCATGCACCGTTTCTAGCTGGAGCAGCCAAAGAGACGTTAAATGAGGAAGGAAAGAAAGCTGGAATGGAACATCCTGGTCACCTCCACATCCGGCATCGTCCTCGGTTTCCTTATTACCCAAATATAACCCAGATTTATTTCACTGTGGTATTTTCTTTTGAATCAGCAGATTCCTTTTTTTTTTTTTTAATTAAAGCAAATCTTGCCAAAGCTGTAGGAAAACATACAAGCTCGAGAACAAGGGTAATGATTACTGCCATTATATATGTATGTAGAAGTGATATACTATGACCTAGCAATTCACCTGCCTGAAAAAAAGGAGGTAATATTATCAAAACCATAGGGAAGTAATAAATTTCTTATAAATACATATTTAAATAATGATGAAATCCTTCTTCGGCCTACAGAAGCTTGACATTTACATACATTGTTAGAGGAACAGAAGAAAAACCTTCTTTGGTAAAAACAGAGATGCAGCTTGTGGAGTGAATCGCAGCTACCCTTCTGCAGTGTTTTCTTGTAACATTTTTTGAGACCATTAAGAATCTGATAAAAGCAATCCAGAAACAGATGAGAAAGATTTTTTGCCCTTTCTTACCTATTTCTTTGAAGCCCATGACCAACAGAAAATTAATTTTACATTCTGCATCAACCAGCAAATTTTGAGTCTCATTTCAATTCTAAAACTCGTAGTTTTCTTCATGAATTAAATATGGCACCTAGTAATATAACGACTACAGTAAGGCTGGAATTTTACTTCCCATAATACGTTGATTAAACTGTGCCCTCAAGACTTTCAGTTTTCAGTATGACAAAGGTTGCTTTGATTATCTCACATCTGCATTATCTGTGTATTAGGGTTTCAGTACAGCGCCGTGATTTGGGAGGCATGTGGAACCGTGCCTGTCATATATAATCTATACACATACGCGCAAATCAAAGCCCATTGAGCTGGATTCCCTGGTGCCTCCCCGGAGCTCAGCTGGCACAGCCGCACTGAAAATTGGTCCCATTATCAGGAGACAGACAATCACTTCTTGCCTCTGCCCCCCCCGCCCCCGCAGCTTGTCCTTCATGGGGCCGCTTGCTGCATCGTTCGTGAGCTGCCAGCGCTTTGTCGCGGGGACCGCGGCCTTTGAATTGCTCCTGCCACTTCGCTAACACCAGCGGAAACAGAAGCATTTGCTGGAGCAGCGTATTATCGATAATTGGTTTAATTTGGTGTCCCCGTCTCTGCCAGGCTTCCGTCCAACAGAAGGATGCAAAGCAAACCCAGCTGAGCTCTTTAACAGTCTATACAGCACAAGCTTCATTTCACTTCTAGGGTCCTCAGCCTGAAGCTTAGCACGAATTAGAATATATACTAACAGCTTACAGTACAAGAAAGTGCGGTCTTAACCAGGCATAGCTCTCACCTTCCAGAGGAGAGCACACCTTGGATTTTGGGCCAGCTGCGACATAGCAAATGGGGTGCAGCCGTAGCTTGGACACACTTACATAAACATCTGTGAAAACACGTGACGAAAGACAAGCAAAGAGGGTATAAAGCCTCAGGAAATACTGGTTACCCACTAGGCAGAGTCGCTGCAGCTTTTCAACTCGATGTATTTTGCAGCCGTTCAATCTCCTTTTTGCTAAGCTTGTTCGTACAGCCTTGAAAGCAAGCTCCTTGTGTGAACTTAAAGTCAAATTACTCCATCTTTGGTGCTGTTTTAACCTGAGTTAGCTAGCTTTGGTTGCCTGATTTGAGTTAAAGCTTAGACTTCTTAACTGTGTTTTGCAGTACTGACACATCCTATATCACACTTCCAGAACATATTAGCAGCCATTAGCTAAAGCATTTCAATATCACAGCTACATCCTAGGCTAGACAAAATATGACTGTTAGATTAAACAACATGAGAAGACACACAGGTGGGCAGACACACGATAAGGATACAGATGACCTGACTGGTTCAAATTCACTGTCGGTGCAGATACACATGGAGGCAGCTCTCTGTTCATCGGATTAAGTTAGAACATCAGCTGAAGTAAGCCTTACCTCAGCTGTGAAAAATCAAAGCTATATTGGCAAGCTCTTGATGGCATCAGCTAAAAAACAATACAAAACGCAGATGCAAAACGCAATACCAGTCATGAAAACCTGCAAAAGATTGCAAATCTTCAGATATGGGTGAAAAAAAAAAAAAGATTCATATTTACCTTTGCTGGAAAACGTCAGACAAACAAAATTCCAGCAAACGGGTGCAAGTGCATTGAACTAGTCTGGACTTGAATCAAGACTGATTTCAAGTACATTAGAGATCCAATCTGAATGTTTTGCACAACTCGTTTCAGGCTTCGATTTTGTGAGCTGAAGGCAAGAGCCCGTTTCCTCTATGCTGAGTGCAACTAATAACAGCTGTAAAATGGTGCTGGCTGCCTGACAGGGCATAATACTTTTATCCTCTGACCTTTCTGAGAAAAGGACCAAGAGCGGCATAGATGCACACTTCCACATTTTTTCCATCATATAACATATTATCCTGATGCAACTAATTATTACACTCTAAACACAATTTTATATTGACGTTTATAATTTCTCAGAATGATAAACACTTTCTGCTACTGAGTTTGTAAATACATACACTTTGTAAAAATCTTTCTTATAATTCGGTCTTCTTATAAGATGGATATTTTGCATGCTATGTTACCTCCAATAGCAGAGGTAGATATTAGAGTTCAACATACGTGGTCTGTGTGTTCTGTGCAATGAACATTCTCACAGCAAGATACATGGCCTACATGCCAAACCCACCTGGAAGTTGTGGGAAAAAAAAAATCTCAGATTTGGAAGTTCGAATTAGATGCCCAAATAAAATATCTTGTTTTCAAAGGCACCCAGCATTTTCAGACAGAAAGCAAACCAAAAAAATCAAGCCTTCTTTTGTTGGCTGTCTAAATATGGTTCTAGATCTTAATTAGATAATCAAATCTGAAATAAAATGTTTGCCTCCATTTAAAAAATGTTGTTCATCTGACCACACTTGTAATGGCAAACAGCTCAAGCCACTAAAATCAAAGGGTAGGCTAATTGTATTAGGTTACAGCATGCAAAGACTTGACTTTACAAGCCCTTCATACAGAAAACTCCCACTGCTTACAGGATCAGGGCCTTACATGGAGACCTGAGACCTTCCTAGTTCTTTCAGTTCTTTTTTTTTGTGCTGGAAGAGCTAAGTTGCCATCTGGCACAGGCTTGCAGCAGCTGCACAAAATAAACTCAAGCAAACATATTGGCGCAGGTGTGATTAACAATTAGAGGGGCCAAGTACTGCATAGTAATTTATCTAAACAAAAGCTCGGGGGGAGTCTGCACCTCTGAGTACATGTCACATCCCACCTTTTCAGCTCTAGAATTTATTCTTCAGCCTTAGTGGTCTGGAGAAGACTTCACCAAATCACTGCTCCCAAACATATTGGGGTTAAACTTTTCAGATGAAACTTTCTCCCTTAAACCATGCATGGTCTGGTTAACAGAACAGCAGGCAGAAACTGGCTCTATGGCAGCTGGGAGCTTTCCTCCTCCAGGGGAATTCCTTACTGGCCATTTGCAAGCACAATTCAATCCCTTGCATCAACTGAAAAATGAAGTCTGATAAACTAGAGAATGTTGGTGATGGGAGACAGAACTTGGGACCTCTCTGCAAGTTGCTCCTCAGCTGCACAGGCCCTCCCTCCAGCCATAACCTTCTGGATCTGTAAGATCTCCGAGCAGGTATTGATCAAGGTCCAGGTAGATATGAAGATTTGTACGTGCCAGGAGGTCAGCTGAATGATGGCCAGTCAAGAAGTCAACACGTCTTGGCTTTGCCAGAACCAATGAGAGGCATAACGCATGCCAAAGGTGAGTCAGTTAGCAAAAGTAACACACACCGAGGCCAGTTTGCTGTGCTACCAAAAAAGTGCATTAATCTGGAGGCTAGAACAATCAAGCCAGTAGTTAGGAAAAAAAGTACCTCTTAAGACTCACGCCAAACCAACAGAAATGCCACTTACATTCTTACAGCTAGCATCCAAATAACTGATCACATTTCATCACGAAGAAACATGTTGCTATTGCCCAAGGCAAGCATAGAATCTACTAAGGAACCAAATGGGAACAAATGAGATATTAAGCCTGAACTTGACAAGCAACATTCCAGTTCCTGCCATATTTTTTGGTGAGGTGTGTATTAGGAAGGCAGATTATTCCACGGGATTTGTTACTTTTCCGCGACATTTATTTAATTGTAGCAAAGTGCAACCCAGAAGATCAGGAGAGGATTTCTCTCCCTGGCCTTTGAAGGACAGGTAGGTGGTCTAGGTTAACGTACTGAGGAACGCAGCTTAGGGTCTCTCTTGACTTTATTTATTTTGGCAGAGAGGGATGAGCAGGTGTTTATACACCCATGCATACCTCCTTGCAAGTACTGGGAGGGATAAATTGAGACTAGGATACTAGGATAGTATCTAGGATACTGGACTAGTACTAGGATAAATTGAGAAATACTACAGGCAGAAATGAAATGAAGCAATTTTAAAAGAGTGTTAACACAATGATCATGGGACGTGCTTTGAAAGCATATGTTGTACAAGAACATGGTACTTATTCTTAGCCCAGGAAAAATTTCACCTGTGGTACAAGCTCTTTTGTTATCAATATGAGTAGTGAAGTATGCTGACATTTTCTTCACCAGCTCATAGGCAGACTCTAATAAAACAACCTAAATCATTCCTAGGGTAAAGGCAGCCAGTCACCACAGCTACAATAATGTTACTTCTCTGTTTTCTAAAAGCAGTGAAAAAGTATCCTCAGCTTCTGTGAGCACAGTGAATTAAATTGCTAAGGGATTACAGACTAGCAGCATTTCTAGGACCAAATTAATCACACATACCTCCATTCACTCTAGAAGGTCCCTGGGCAACTTTTCCATCTCCTTCCTATCTATAGTGAGAGCTCAGTGTATTTCTCCCTCCTCCTATCATGTTTATTTCTCCCAACAGTGTTGCTTCTTTCCTGTCTGGAGACAAGTAGTTCACGGTGTTACCACATAAAATTCTGAGCACAGATGAGTTAAGAGTCCTATAAGCCATCCATCAAACCCAGGTTTTTGCTCTGCAGACATTTGTGGAAGTGGTTGAAGCTGTGATTGCCTCTCATTTCCAGTCTCTAATGCCCACACCATTACAGTTCTGCCCACTGATGCCTGAAACATTCCCTAAAATATTTGCATTGATTAGACATAGCTTTTAAAAACTAATACATCCAAGCTGACAGACAGATGATAACAACTGTGCGGCCTCACAACCTTGACCAGCAAACAAAACAGAGGCATCATAGCAAAGCCTTGCTATAACGAGTTTGCCACAGTTTCAGCTTTCCTCACAGCAACAATCACAGATTGCACATGCTTTGGGGCAGGGCTCCTTTTTTTCCCTGTTTATTTAATTTTCAGTTTGAAGATCTCTAAAATCAGAAAAAAACAGTCAGCAGTTCAGCACTCAAGGCTGCAAAATGCCAGGACCACCTGAAGCTTCCCATATCAGCATTTATACCAGGTGCCATTCTTTCATCCTCCCCAGTGCTGAAAAGGAACAGAACCGGCAGGAGGAAAATATTGCTTGGGAGCCACTTGCCTGACACGTGCAGCAAGCACATACTCCTGCGTTTTGTAAGCAGACCTGTTAAGTCTCGTACATAAAAGTCATCCAGCTGACCTCTGTCTCAATTTATCACAGTGCACCAGCAACTCGCCTACTCCAGACCAGCGGTCCTGGAGCAGAAGAGAGGTGGTTGCACTGTAAAGCAGCAAAGGCTGTGCCTCCCGCTAAGTCTCTTCCCCCCCTTCCCCCCAGTACACAAGCCAAAAGGATTCATACTGGAAGAGACACTTTCTAAGGCTGCAGCCTTCCCCTGCAGTAGATCTTGATGGCATAATATGATATTGCCGAGGAAAGACATACAACCCAAAGAGGTGTGCCCTCACAGGACAAGCCAGTGCCTGCAGCTTCACACACCGAACAAGATGGAAATAATAAAGGCTATAGAAAGCTTTCGAATTTCCCATGCAACTCAGGACAAAGACTTGAGGCTGATGCAACTCTCATCTCTCATTAACCTAAAAAACAAGAGGAGATTATTTTCGAACTTAAAATATGTGTGAAGAATTCACTAATCGCTGTTAAAAAATAAAATGCCCAAGAAATAGGGCTCTGTCTGCTTAGCCATGCCAAACAGGAGCTGAAGGTACTGGTTCTGCAAGGGGCATCCTCAGCCCCTGCTGACTAATTTGACGCTGTGGCACTTCAGGTACTGCGCAGCGGTTGCTGTTTAGTTCCAAGAATCTAGACTGAGAAAGGGCATTTATCTCAGTTTGCTCGCCACAAAGAGGCTAAAACTACTTGTAAGATCATCACATGCTGTGAGAAATGAGCATGGAAGAGTGCAAAACACAAGTTATGCCTTTGTAAAGATTGCTCACAAATCAGAAGATAAACACACACACACCCCCAGTTAAATCCTGGTATCCATTTGTTTATCTTCCTTCCAGGTGAAATAAAATAGCCAGAGAAATAAAACACAGCCAAGTCTTGGAATGGTCAATATACGGATGTGAGGAACACAGGTTCAGTTTGCAAATAAATTGCCCCAAGACTCATTATAATCACGTCTCACAGTGACCCCTAGTGTCCTTCGGCAGCATCTTTGCTTTTTCTTGGGTGTTAGGCAAAGAATATCCAATAAACCAGACTGAAATGAACCCGCCTTTATAGTGCAGGACCGTATCAATGCTCTGTCGTGGATGAGTGGAGTGCACTTCAGTCAAAAGAGAGAAGCAGCAATGTGTTTTATTGAGGTAAAATAGTAAAAACTCGATAGAGTTCAATAAATTTGATGTAATTTAACAAAGTTCAGTAGTGGTTTAACAAAGTTCCGTAAGTTTGATGGCAAGGTTGACCTTATTAATTACTGCATGGAAGAAATATACAAAGGAAAATTGAGTCAGAATGATTCACACAGGGACCAGAGATGCAAAAGGGTAGGGAAGACTCTCCCGTTGAGTCGCGATGTTCAGAGCGGACCCTCTTGCTTTCTAAACTCCTAGGTGCAGCTAGGTCTCATCTTAGTCTCAGACTCAGTTTGTGCCTAATGCAATTATCTGTACAAAGTTTATAATAATATTGTGTAGCTACACGGACTAGTAATATTTCGTTAGGATTAATTCAGCATGCTATCAGTCAGTCACCGAGGACCCGTCACGAGTAAGGGATCTCTCCGCCTCGGGTAAGGAAGGACCTCTCGGTCTCAGGTGAGGGATCTCAAACCTCGCGCGGCGTCCCTGCTCAAGGGGGAGTCACCTGCTGCGCAGTCCAGCTGCAGTTCAGGGAGAGCTCAAACTGGGCCCATCCTGACGGTAACATTTATAGAGCGAAGTAGTTGGCAGCTAGTCAGTAGTACAGACAAGACAGATGTCTTCATTTTAGCTCTGGTATCTGGTATCTATCTGGTTCTGTACTTTGGTTATCTTGCATTTTTGGGCTTCGTAACCATCTTTTGAAATATTTTTCCGAGGCACCTTCTCTCCCTTGTACGTGAGCCAGGAACTTTCCGGCTCGCAGGTTCACCACGGGGAGTGAGGTCTGTTGCCGCTTGGTGTGCCTGAACCAAAGTACAGCTAGGGGTCAAGTGTATCCATCACAACCTCACAAGGGTCCCTAAAAATCCAATCGAGAGCGCAACACTATGTTGCTGTGTATTGGTTAGCCATTTCTCTTTAGCCTTAGTATTGTAAAGACCAAGTTTCCAATGTCTGGCTGAAGATTGGAGGATTACTTCACAGTTCATCAAAAATAAAAACCAAGGAAAAAACATCCACGAAAACTTCAACTGGTACATATTATGGAGATCTACATGACAAATGTGATGATAACATTTTATTTTAACAGCATCACACTAAGGAATTATCTTCTTTTTGTAGTCAAGCCTATTGTTACATATGTGATTAATATTTGGTCTTATTATTCATATGTTTACATTATTTACATAGTGCAAAATGCCATAGAATTCTACCTATCTATTTTGGCATTAGTCAGGGTCTACATTTGGGGATTTGAAAGGATATTAAATGCTGGGTAGCTTTTTCTAATGAGAGCCATGTAGGATGACCAAAAAGGGAGAGACTGAGCCAGTCTAAAGACTGGAGCAGGAGAGTAAAAGGCAAAGAGAGGGGAATCTGGAAATAAGTAGAAGAGAAACTTCAGATCCTACGCATAATGGCTGCATGAGTAGACATACTTAGAAAAATGAAGCTAGAGAAGACAGTGAACTTTATGACATTTTTGTGATCTGTGCGAAACATTAAAGACAGAATGGGTACGGGTCTCCAATCACTACAATTACCTCTGCAAACCCAGACTAAAACATATGTAGCCATAACCACATGTGAAGTGTCTAGTTTGACTTGAATTTAACCAGGTACTTCCATCAGTAAACCCCAAATAAATAAATAAATAAAAGAATGAAAAAAACATTTTTTTTAAAAAAAGAAAAAATTATCAAAATGACCTATTCTACTGTGTATTTTACTTTGGTACTTACATAGCAATTTGGATCAATAGAAGAGTTAATGATATGACACATTTTAAAAAATCACTACCTAATACATATCTTCACACTTTTATTAGACCTACAGTGGAAAACAAACTACAAATGCCATTCTGCTTTAAAACAAACAAGAACAGGAAGAGAAAAGAGAAGAAGAGAGGAGAGGAGAGGAGAGAGAGGAGAGGAGAGAAGAGAAGAGAAAAAGAGAAAAGAAAAGAAAAGAAAAGAAAGGAAAGGAAAGGAAAGGAAAGGAAAGGAAAGGAAAGGAAAGGAAAGGAAAGGAAAGGAAAGGAAAGGAAA
>JAVJGG010000058.1:3277790-3316820 GCA_035590195.1 Aviceda cuculoides
GGAGTGAATTTTGAAATAATGCCCCGTTTGCCCTGGGAGGGGAGGGGGGGGGGGCGGGCTTGCCGCCTGCGCGGTCTCCGCTGGGGCCTCCGAGCAGCGTGAACGGGGGGATTTGGGTGGGTGTTTTTCCTCGTTTGGAGGAGGAGGAGGAGGAGGAGGGCCGAGCTGTGGGAGCGGCAGGGCTGCTGTGTAGCGAAGGCCCTTTCGCAGGATCCATCCCTCCTTCCCTCCCGGGTTGTTTCCACCTTGGGCCGTGCTTACCCGGTGGTTAGAGGTGCCCGTCGTACCAACCTGCGACGCTGCAGACTGCTGTTGCAAGGGCGGGCTTGTTTTTATTTGTGGATGGATTCGGCAATTGTGTTGCTGCAGGGCAAAAAACAAAAACAAGCCAACCCACAGCAGGAGAATGCATTAATAAATTAGATTAAGCACGGCGTGAAACTGCGCTGCTCTGTTTCTAGTTCGAAGACTTGGTACTTGCGTCGCTACCGAGAGAAGCCCATCCCTTCAGTTAGCACAAAATCTTGTATGCGTGTGGCCAGCAAGTCTGAATGGAAGATTGATTGGGGACCTTATTTTATTTTGGTTTGCTGGGCTCGTTTGAGTTAAACACGTTCACCAAGCTGCTTTGCCACGCGGCTATATACAGTCAGCTCGTAGTGCTGTAGAGCTGCTCAACAGGAGTCCTACAGCGCCCTGTGGACCTGGGTTCTGCCTTTCTTTTGTGGTCCTGAGAGAGTTATTTAAACCTCAGTTCTTGTAGATATCTATTCTATATGCGGGGCTTTGGTTTAGTCTGGTTTCGATGTTTGGGGGGTTTTTTTTGTTGTTGTTGTTTTGGTGCGTTTTGTGTTTTTTTTTTTTTTCCTGGGAATGCAGACCGAAACCAAACTATTGTCTTGGCGATTTTGCTGGGCATTCTTAATCCCCATCAAGTAGGGAATGTGGGAACACAGGATAGAAGAGGCCACTTAGGTCATGGAGGGTAGTGCTTTGTGAGGACTAGAATACCATCAGTGTGCATTTCGGAAAAGTCTGCCAGACCTCTACTCCAAAAGCGTAAAACAGTCTCTAAGATTGTAAACAAAGTCCACAACTGTAATGTTGCAGGAAAGAGCAGAAGTGATCGAGGCTTTTCTAGTATTGCAAGCAAGTCCTTGCAATGGCAGGATATCTGTTAAATGTCCAGCAGATCCCAGGAAGCATGTTATGCCTCACAGCACGGAGGATAAAAAGGAACAACAGTAGCCCCTGCTGATCTTCTCGGAGAATAATCCCAGCCGATTCTACGAGGTTTTGCCTAGCACCCCCCAAACCTGATGGCACCCTTAGCTGAGTTAGTGGGGTATACCTGCAAACTCTGCTTCCGTCGGACCTCTGGTTGCCACCAGTCTTCTCTGTTTCACCCGCTTCTCCTGAACTGCAGACTTAACGGTGAAACTGTGTATCCTGGAATAAGGGGAGATTCACGTCGGGGCTATGGTTTGTGTGCACTTAAAGCCTCTTGACTGGAGAATGAAAATTTCTTAGTCAGAGGTGGTGCTGCTGAAGCTTCCTGAAGTAATTTATATGTCCTTTTTTTTTATGTATAGCATTCTCTTTCTTCTAAAATGTAGTATTTATTTTAACTGGAAGAGAGGGATTCTTGCTACTTTTCAGTGATAGCAAATCAATTAATGACCTATTGCCATACTTAACGTAGTGCATACCTTTTGGTCAAAGATATCTGCATTTTATTGAAAATAAATGAACAAGCCCACCTCAAATTACTTTTTATATCCTTTAGAAGTTACAGTACTGGCCCTTTTAAACTATTTTTTGAACTTATAAAGTTCTCAAATGTGAATTGTCATTGATGAGAGACTACATGCATAAGATATTATGAGAATTATGTACAATCTTATATTCAAATTACAATATTATATTTCAAAATAATCCATGAAAGCTAACCCCAAATAAATACTAATTATTTCTATCATGCTTTTACAGCAGCAGTATCAAAGTGCCCTGTTTTGGGCAGACAAAGTAGCTTCACTGTCTCATGGTAAGTAGTTGCTTTTTAAATTGTCTTCGATTGACTTCTTTTTGATAGTGTTCTGTTTTGGTTTTGTTGGTTTTTTTAAAGCTGTTTGTTTAAGTGTTGAAGTTTTGAGTTTGGTGTAAGAGCTTTTCAGTTCTCACAGATCTTTTTTGAGAGAGACAATTCTGGGTTGGTTTTTTCTACCCTATGTCCAAGGGCAGGGTAACCTACAACTGCTACTTGTTTTAGATCTGTATCACTGTTGTCGCCTCCTCATGACACACCTCTAGTAAGAAACTCTTTGTATTCACTGTCCAGTGCACTATCTGATGTCTTTAAAGGTAAAATCTGTTTATTTTTTTGTTTCAATCTCTTACTGATAGAATTTATAAGTTGTTTATGCATATATCTATAAAAATAAAGCTTTGTAACTCAATAGGATGCTAGAATAGGAGAAAAATACTTCTCTAGTGAAGCAAAAGTGAATATTCTGTATGAAAGTGTTTAATGATATATTATAAATTAATGGTTTACAATTTGTTCTTTTATTTTAGAGGAACCACAAGATATCTACTGGTTGGCCCAATGTCTTTACTTGACAGCTCAGTATCATAGGGCAGCACATGCCCTTCGATCGCGTAAGTTGGATAAGGTAAGTCATTTTATTCAAAGACTTGCTACTCTTCCTCCACTTTTAAACCTCTGGTGCTAACCACAGTGACTTCTTCACTGTAAAGGGGTAAGGTTTATGGGAAAAGTAATTAAAAAAAGCGTGCATGATGTACTTTATCTGAACCAAGTATAGCCCTGTGTTCAATCAACCAGATTGAAACTGTTGTCCCCAGATAGGGACACAGAAAAGAGGAAGGATGCAAGGATGTAAGTGCAGCAGGTATGGGAAGGTGGAGTGTTGCTTCAGGTGAAGTTGTTGAAATTGTCCTTCGACTCTGCTAATGAGTGGTGAAGGCAAGAGTGAAGCGAGAGAGTTTAATAGTAGAAAAGTGTTACAGACTTAGTCATTTTGGTCAGGAAAGATTTTTGGCGGTGAAAGGAGCAAAATGGAGTCTAGCAGTGTAAGTAAACATGCTTGCTCTTCTATAACTAATATGTGTGAAACTTCTCTTTCAGTTATATGAAGCGTGTCGCTACCTTGCAGCTAGATGTCATGTGAGTACACGTTTTAACCTCTATTGGAGACAAACCAAACTAAATAGAAGCTGCATCTTGGGAAGATTAGACCCCTGACAGGCAATGTAGATGTCCATGTTCATTGGAATAACAGGTTTAAGTTTTGTGACAGTTAATTTCATTCTTTAACCTTCAGTATGGTCACTGGGCTATCCATTGTGGTACTATTCTGAAGAAATCCAACTGACCTTTTTTTTTCCAGGGAGGAAAATACCCCTGTAATATTTCGTGGGGAAAGAATGTGAACCATTTTTCTCCTGTCTTTATGTTTGTATTTTTAATTGGGTGATTGTAGTCCGACCATAGGACATGTGATTTATGGTTGTATAAATATAGTTAGCAGCTTTATACTTCTGCATAAAATGTGTTACATAAATAGTAAAATGCAGTGCTTTCACAGGACAGCTGAATCAATTGGTAGATTAAATATAGAAACTTGAAATAGAATAATGTGCTCCTTATAGAATAAGGTGATTGTATTATTAAAACCTGTATTAACTATTTTTAGAAGCATATCCGCTTCTGCGATTGCATAATGCTGAATAATAGATTGTTCTGTAGGTGTTAATTTTATATTTTTTTCGTATTATAGATGACTAGTATAATAGTCGACTGCAATTGTAAAATGACATATGTCCAAATAAGAATAAGCGTGCATGAAAAGCCTGCTGATAAGCACTGGTTGTTATAATCTGTGCCTTTGAAATGTGAAATGTGTTTATTGGTGCTTTATGTACAGATGTTTCAAATACCAACCTTGTTTTTTACATGCACATGTTTGGCTAGTATGCTGCAAAAGAACATCAACAGGCCCTGGATATTCTTGATATGGAAGAGCCAATCAACAAAAGACTTTTTGAAAAGTACTTTAAGGATGAAAGTGGATTGAAAGACTCTACCACAGACTGGGAGATGTCACAATCCTCTGTAAGTGACATTTTTTAAACAAATGTTTTTATAATTGAGAAAAAAATGTGTGAAGTCAGAAAGTGATTTTACAGCTGTTTGAATCTGAAACTCCGTGTTTAAGCTTTCTTTTTTGGATAACGTAATTTTCAAAAACGCTGAATTGTTCTCCTTTCAGTCAGTCATATGTTAGCTTGCCTGTATGAAAGTAACTTGGTTTGCAAAAATGAAGAGTGCTTTTCAACAACTTCCCATAAATTATTTGCAGACACTTTGCAGGAAGTTCGTGATCTAGCATTGGTTTTTAGAGTCTTTTAGCTCTATGCTGCAATTTCAGTCTTGATAATGTAAACTAACATTTCTTTCAATTAGGCTGCAGGTTCTGAGGTAACAAAGCAAGTTTTCTTCTCCTCCAGTTACTTCTAATGAAATATTTCCTTAATCACTCAAGTGTTGTTCTCAGTGGGACATCTTTTGATCCCACTTGAAAATTATGTGACGTGTACATAAAGGTTTTGAAGCTGAGTGAAAAAATTCGCTATAGGCACACAGTTAAAAGGGATTGGTACCATGCATAGGCTGAAGAGTCTGCGAAGAGTCTTTACTTCTGGAGTTATGAACTGAAGTTTATTAGCTGAAACTACAGTGAAGGTGATTGACAGATGGCATTTTCCCTGTAAAACTGAAGTAGCCAAATGGTTTAAATCATCAGTACGAACTGATTTTGAATGCTGGTATTAATGGGCTTAAGGGAGAAGCAGATTAGACTGAGTTACTGTGGTGCACCTTACTGGGAAGCTGTAAGCTACCACTGCAAGCAAAGGAAGAAGTCCTCGGCTTTGGCTGTTCGTTCTTGCTACCTGTTTCATGGTACTCTGGCCCAGGTGTTTGGGTGGCTGATAATTGAACTAAATTGCGAAACCATTTTGAGTGAAAAATAACCCAGCCAAAAACCTCAACTTCATCCGTCCTTACTTTCACAAATGCTTGTGGTAATGTAGTTCACTAATGTGAGGATGGGTTCGGTTTTCCAAAGCAGAGAACTACTGAAGTGGGTACTGCTACAAGAAATTTTAGATCAAACTCCTCTCTAGGAATGTAGCTTTTTCAAACTTAAATTTGATTATCTTGCATACACAGTAGTTCCAGGGTAAGAATGACCGCTCTCTGAGCTGGTAACAATATTAGGACTTCGGCAGCCCCCTGGGGTTTATTAGTTGTTAATGCAGCTATATTGTTTAGTGTTCAGACTCCTGACGGAGCTGGTCTGTCTGGTTAGTTTGATGACACAGATGTGTCATGTGTTAACTCTCTCCAGGTAACTTGCTGACACTTCTGTGGCCTTCTGACTGAATTGAATCTAGGGAGTTTTGAAAGAACATGTTTGTTATTAGACATCTTAGCACAACTAATTATGGTAATAATGATCTTTCACTACTTTCATTTATGAAACATCTATGTTTTGGAATGACAAAAAGGATATATTTTTCTGCTCAAAGTAGTTGAGTCCATCGATCTGGCCTTTTTTGTCTCTACTGTGGTCATTCTTGTCATGCATGAAATATGTGGTTTAATAGTCAACAAAGTAGCAAATCGCCTTTGGAAGAGACAATTTCCGTATATTGAGTATGAAGGGAATTCAGTATAATTAGCTCACAACTCAGTATTAGAGAGCTAGATGCCAAAAGTAGAAAAGATAAACTCTATCCTCCTTCTACTTATTTCAAGCATGTGTTCATTTGGCAGTAGATAACCTGACAGAGCATTAATTTGATTTTTTTTTTTTTTTTTTAAGATAATAGAGATAATATTTTATTTAAAGACAACACTAGAAAACCAGGTTCTGTCATACATGAAGTGCTTTTTACTTTTCAGGGAGCCCATTTGATTTGTGCTCAAAACCAAATTGCAAACATTGATTCAGTCTTTGACCTCCAGCCCTGCTTTTCCACCAGATCAAGAGCTCTATATGCCTTTTGCGAGGGAAGATCTATGATGCTTTGGATAATAGAACCCTAGCAACATACAGCTACAAAGAGGCCTTGAAGCTTGATGTTTACTGCTTTGAAGCGTTTGATCTTTTAACATCGCACCATATGCTGACGGCACAAGAAGGTCTGGATAGCAGTATTTCTCAAATCCAAGTAAAATTTAGCTGCTTTCTCAATACACCTTTTTCCTGGGTAAAAATTAAAGCGATACTACAAGTAACAGACTTTAAAATATTAAGAATAGGAAATGTATGAAATGAGTGAAAATTATAATCTGCTCAAATTTACATTTGAACTTTATTTTTCAGTCTTGCAGTGCTAAGAATTAAAGGAAACAAAGTAACCCAGCTATCCTGTTTGTTAGCTCTGGAAACTCCCGTGCTCTTTGCCCAACCTAAACAATGGTTTTCCTGTGTTCTCAACTTCACAGAATTTGAATCCACAAAACCTACTGCTGTTTGCTTAGTTATAATATGTAGTATTATCTGTTTTAGTGTATCTGTAGTCTTATCTTCCTTGTAGTTTCGGGATGAGCATCATAAAATTCTTTGCGTGTTTAAGTTCTTAAAATGTCGGATCTTGCTATTTCTTCTGTGAATGACCACTTTAATTTTTTTTTTAATTCACATAGAAAAGGAACTTCTTGAATCTCTACCTCTTAGTAGACAATGTACAGAAGAAGAACAAGAATTGCTTCACTTTTTATTTGAGAATAAATTGAAAAAGGTAAACCCCAAAACTGACTAAAAAGCTGGAGAATTGATTGGAAGTCTTGACTTCAGATGTAAATTTTCTTGGATTCCATTTATTCTAAACATTGGAATAAATAAGGGCTTTGTAGTTTTGACGTCTTTAGAATTTATGATGCAGTAGGTATCACTTTATGGGAGTAATAGTATAATAGTTTTGTGTACATTTATTTTCTGGTGTAGTGACAACTTGAAATTCTGATTATCTTTTTTAGCTTTATTTCTTGACAAACTTCTAGGTGGGGAAAAAGAACATTAATAATGTAGGCAAAATGTCAGTTACCTGAAAATAATAAGATATAGCAACATTATTCCAGATTAGTTTTTTCAAAAGATAATGTGAGAGCACTGAAAGCCAACTATATACTGCTCAGTATTCATTTCTACAGCCTACACTTAAGACATTGACACTGGCGAGAATCTTTCATATTCTAAATGAGCTTTCGAGTATATTATAAAGAACCATTTTACCAAATACGTGTTTTATGGACTTCCAGTTTAAAACTAAGAATTTTAAGAAGCAGCTTAATGCTTCTTAAATATTCTTTTAGAACTAAAAATATTAATACTTATACTATCTGATTTTAGATGGGTTGTTGTTTCACATGTTGTTTCTATTGTCTTTCAGTATAATAAACCCAGTGAAACACTGATTCCTGAATCAGTAGATGGTCTTCAGGAAAACCTGGATGTGGTAGTATCCTTAGCTGAAAGACATTACTATAACTGTGATTTCAAAATGTGTTACAAGCTTACTTCAGTGTAAGTATACAAAGCAACTTTGAGTTTTTTTTTTCTCATATGGTGTAGTATAATAATTATGCCTGGACTTAGAGCAAATATCATTGTTCAATGCATTGACATACATAACAATTTGATACAAAGATTCAGGTATTTAAAATGTGTAGTTTGTGTCTGGCAAGATACATTATTTTTATGATATGTAGAAGAAGTATCCAAAGCAAAACTCCAGTTAATCAGCACTATGCTGCACTTCCCTTCATCCATCCTCTTCCTTATACTGGTACCTTCAGTTTTATGTGTTCTCTACCTACTTCTTGTTTGGCCTTCAGAATGAATGGGTTTGGATCAGCTGGTCAGTTAGGAAGTATGATTTTTCTGTCTGATTAAAAGTTATGTTAATTTTGATGTGGCAAATGTTGCATCTTAGCTGTTACATAGCCCGGGCATACACTGCTCTTCAGTTGTCAGACGGGTCACAACAACACCACGGATTGTTTCTCAACTACGGTAAATCTGAACACATGGTTGCAGAGCAATTTTTTTTTCTGTTGGCCTGACTACCTTTTTTAAGAAAAATGTATTTTTTGTGTATGTACTGCGTAGATTCTGAATATTAGTAGTATAAAACAGAAGGTTTTTTTTGTTTCATGGTTTTTTGGGGGTTCTGTTTTGTTGTTTGTTTTTTTTTATAGTACAGCTTTTTCTTAGCTGAAGCAAGCCATCACTATGTGGAATATCCCATGGAACCCTGTACAGGCAAGATTTTTGGGAATGCTGTAGAGAATGCTGATAGTTAGGGTGAATTTAAACACCCAAGTAAAATCATGATCCTGTTGAAATAAATTATACCAATTAAGTCAATAAAATTATACTATTGCATCTTTGTTTCTGAAACTTAATTGCCACATCTTGCCTATCAAAACGTGGCAGGAGTAAATGTCTCCTAAGGAGGAGACTATCACAGATGCTAGAGCTTGGAAATGAGAGTCTGAGAAGTTCACATAACTTCAAAGTTTTAGACTCTCTTTTCAAGAGACCATTTAATATACTTGTTTATGTGTTCTTTTATACTTTTTATTTGAAATACTCTGAACTATTTAAAAGTGCCAACTTCTAACTATTTCAAGGTGTACTTCTCAGAGAATGAAGTCATAAACTTGTGCTTCTGATTTAAGAGATTCTGCGGACAGATTTCAAGACATCCTTTTTTTCCTCTGCTTAGTTTACCAAATGCCAGTGCTTATAAAAAGGACACATGCCTACAAGCCATGTCCTGCATGCAGTCTGTTGTCTGTGAGACTATCTTCCATTTCTAAGCACAGGAAATAAAAATTTAAAACTGAACTAAATATGTTTCCTGAGGCATACTGCTTAGTCTTAAGCTCAGAAAGCTGAGGACTATTGCTTAAAAGTTGCTGTCAAACGTATGGGAATAATGAACAGAAATGTTGCTTGCTGTTTGCGGGTTAAAATTGAAGTGACTTGCAAACAAATGTGCATTGTATTCTGTTTTTCTAATTGTATATTCAGCTTGCAAGAATTTTCTGTTATCCTCTTCTGTTAAGCTAAATTAATAGTTATTTTTCTGGTCTTAAGATAGCCTTTATTATGCTCTTAATAGTCACCTTCTAGTCACAAAGTTTTCCAGTGCCTAAAGTGGTAATTAACTGGAACGTTACACACTATAAAAGCAGCTTGGTTATAACATTAAAATTTTTGAAATGTGCGTTGCAGATTTTTTTTTTTTTTTTTTTTTTTTAGAGTGATGGAAAAAGATCCTTTTCATGCAAATTGTTTACCTGTGCATATAGGGACACTTGTGGAGCTTAATAAAGCGAATGGTAAGAAACACAATATTTAATGAGTCAAAAGAAGATTGTAAAGCTTCAGTTTTAAAAAAGAATTAAGGATGCCAAGAAACCACCTTATATATCATTTAAAAAACCTACATATATTTATCCTCCTACCTGCAGTTTCAAGAAAACAGTGGTAACTGGAAAAGAAGGGAGTTTCAGAGCTGACAGCGGCGGGGTGGGGAGTAGTTACGCAAAGAGTCTATTCATTCATGATCATGAGTGTCACTGTCTTTTAACCACTGGGCTATGTAGCCAGAAAGTTAGTGAGCTACACTGCTTCATTTCTGTTTGATTTTGGGTTTGAGGTGATCCTCCTAGAGTATCTGGGTGTACTTTTTCTGTTCAACAACACAACAAAATATATTAATTTCAACTAGAAGGAGCTCTTCAGTAGTGTGCATGCGTAGGTGGACATGCTCTTCCATATTAGAAAAAATTCTAGGCTGTCCTTGCCTTTGCTGTTGTGAAGGCCTCTTTTTAGTTCAGACAAATTAATAATCGTGCAGCACCTTTGTTGGAATTACAAGAATAGCTTACTTGCAGCTGGGATGGCTTTTTCTCATTTCAGACTGCATATAAACATCCAAAGCAAGTGAGGAGCTTGAATGTCTTTAAAACCAATTGGAATATAAAATAAGGAGCTCATATGTTTTTGCAGTCTCCCAAAGGATGGTGCATTGTACGTACGCAAATAGGTCATTAGGTGTACTAGTACTTCTCAATGTTTAGTAATGTACTTTTCAGTTACTTTACAGTTAACTACATCGGAAAATGTGGCCACTACTCGTGATTTTTCTTCCAAGTCTGCCTTGAGTAGCATTTTGTAAATAACTTGGTATTTTGTAAGCCAGTTTTCATATTTGATTTTTCTGAAGCCAAGAATTGATGCAGAGTACTCTAGGACAAACTCATCAATTTAAGAGTACTGTACTCTGAAAAAATAGAAAATTTATGTACCGTAATGCTATTTCTTTTGAAATTGCATAGGCAGTAGAATTGTTATCCTGTATCTGATTACTGCCACTGTTACTGGAAAATCCATAGTAAGTTATTCTAATAACTAGAAGAAGTATTCTTATTAGAAAAGTAATCACTTAGAATTATTCCAAATAATATAATAATTTATATTTTGTCCTATTTTCAGCATATTAATGCACAGGACTCTACTTTGAGATTGATCTAGCCAGTATGTTATACCTTTCAGGTGTAGGAAGTTCAGCAGTGTTTTACCTTGACAAGATTAATTCAATTGTAATACTACAGGCATTTATTTTAATGTATGCTGATGACCTAAGTTGTTGAAGAATTCTTAAGGGGTGGGATGTATAGGTGCTTATTTATGTGAAGACTTAGAGCGTTGGGGTTTTTTAGTTAATTGCAAAACCAAATCTATTTTGAGGTGGTTTAAAGCATTACCACTAAACAGAAAACATTTTTGTTCACTTGTGCATTAATAATGTTAGATGTTCCAGATATTTTGTATAGAAAGCTAGAAGGCTTGAAACATCTTAATGTTTTAGCGCGTTTTAATTCTTTTTTTTCTTGTTTCTTCCTGCTATGTAGAGCTTTTCTATCTTTCTCACAAACTGGTGGACTTGTACCCAAATAATCCTGTAAGTTGTTCTAAGCCTTCATTACCAGGTGGTTTTTTCAAGGTGAAAGCACGTGAAAGTTGCAATAGTCAGTTTGAGCAACAGAATTCAAAATCTGTTTCTGGATGGAGCTAATAAAAATGGTTCGCTCCTTTTTATTTTTTATGCATTGTAATTTTCTTATACCAAGGTTCTTTTTTTAAAACAAAGTATCTGTTAAATTTATTCAATGTGAGATATTCATTTTGAATAATGATTTAAAATAAATGCTACAGTAATAAGTGTCTATGCCTCTCTGGGCAACCTTTTCAAATGTTTGATCACCTTCGTAGTGAAAATTGTTTTCCTTTTACTCAATCTGAATTTCCCATGTTGCAACTTGTACCCATTGCCTCCCATCCTATCACTGCACCTCGGAGAAGACTCTAGCTCTGTCTTCTGTGTTCCCTTCCATTAGATAATTGAAGATGGCAATAAACTTTCCACTTAGCTCTCTCTTCATGAGGCTGGACAAACCCAGGTGGAGACATACATGCCAGCAGTTCTAGCTTGTCTGTAATATCAAATAATTCAAAAAGCTGACTGTGATTTCAGTGAAAATGTTCCTAACTTCTCTAATTACAATCTGTTCCTCTGTTTTGCATGACCTATGGTGGTGTTTCACTAACATCAGTGTGATATTTCTAATAATATTCTATCTTGATTTTAATGTGTAGGTGTCATGGTTTGCAGTAGGATGCTACTATCTCATGGTTGGCCACAAAAATGAACATGCCAGAAGATATCTCAGGTAATTTTTTTTTTCCTTGTTTTCCTTAGTGAATCTGTTACTCACTTGCTAAATAAATATTTAACATTCATGATTGTTTGTTAGCTCATGAAGTAAACAGAAGCCTTGGTAAGCTGGTTACTACTAAAATATTCCTTTTGTTCACACCCTATTTTTGGTATAGCAGTTTAGACCTCAACCTTACAGATACTGTAAAAATCTCTTTTGGCAGTCACCTTCCTGTTACGGGCAGGTGTAGTCCCTGCGTTTGCTCACGCTGCCAAGCTAACTACAGCTGGGTAATCAAGCCCCAGTTCTTAGCTTAAGGACACTCAGGCATCCTCCCATGTTCAGGTTTCTTATCTTAAAGGGAAGAGTTAGGTAGAAACTTCTGACATTGGGCTGACTAGTTCTTTCTTTGCACAAGCAGCCTGGAGCTTTTTAAGTTGGTGAGTCAGTCCAGTGCTCTCTCCTGTAGGTCTTCTGTATGCGTATTGGTTATCAGCACTGGGGAGCAGGACCTTGCTGTGAAGTAGGGCATTTGTTTTGGTGCTGTAAGTTTAAACAGAGAACGCTTAAATCAACCTGTAAGGCTTTCATTTTTCTTCTCAAGACCTTTAAAAACAATGTATATAGAGATGGGTTAGTAATTTAGACAGGTGAAATGCCTGGTTATTGTGAGCGAACTATTTAAATTCCTGACAAGTACCAGTGTGAAATTGTTCAAGAAGCTGTCCTGAGTGACATAGGTGATTTTGGTGGTGAAATAAAGAACATCTTTACTAAATCTGCAAGCATCCCTAGCCAGGAAGAGTCTATAGATGTGTTTAGGGGTAAAAAAAAAAAAAAAAAAAGCCATAAAAATTCAGGGTAGTTCTGGCAAAGAGGAAAAAAGTGGTAAAAGTGAAATAGTAACAAGATGCCCAGATTTCTTGGAGAAGAATGATAGTGTACAACTACAAGGCTAGGGACAACTGTGGGCTAGGCAGTAGTCTTTAGAAAAGGATCTGGAGATACCATGGATAAAAACACAAGCTCCCGTATTGTTTCGGAGTCACAGGACATCATGCTGGAGCATGCTGAACAGGACAGAAGGCATAGCTGGGCAGTGCCCAGTAGCATGTAAGGGAAGTATCCTTCCAGCTGCTCCGGAAGGAGCTGTCTGCATCCTCCAGATCTTGCAAAAGGGGTTATCTGATCTTGGCACCAATTAGGAAAACTACTTCTGTGATAGAACATAATCCATCTTTTATAACAACAACAAATTTGTGTTGTAATGTGTCGCTGTTGACAAGTCAACATATGTGGAGAACTCGAGATGGATGTGAGACGTTTGAATTGAATTCAAGAGAAAGCAGTAACCAAGCATTCTGGAGAAGGTGGCTAAGGAGGAAAGTTTTTGAAGTGATTGAAGCTATCTAGGATGTAGGGTGGGATGATGCAAATGTTTGAATATGTAAAGTTTTGTCCCAGGAGACAGAAAACAAACTGTTCTCTGGGATCTCTGATGAGAAATAATGAGTTTAACTGTGACAAACAAGACAGATTAAATGTTAGAAGAAAACAAAGTGTTTAAGGATAATTAAGCAATAGAATAAATTACTTGTGGAACAGGTAGAATCTCCATGTCAGATGCTGTTCAGAAAGATTGGGCACATCTGTCATGAGCTGTTTAGTTATGAATGCCTTTGCCTTCAGACTGAGAAAATAACCTACAGAGCTTTCTAATGTTCCTGTCAAGTCCATCCTTCTGTAAAGACTCCAGGTTGCAGTCTTCAGCTCAGGACTTGAGGGACATTTTTTTGTACTTCTCTGATGCACAGCAACTGTCTGCAATGTGACACATACTCTTGTCTTTGTTAAGACTGGTACAATTATATGCCAAAATTTCAACATACAGTTCAACCTAAGCGTTCATTTGGTATTTTCATACCCTGCTTGCGAAACTTACATTTGCTACGATATATTTATTTTGAATTGTATAGCTAGAATTCTGTAAAACATTATGAGTCACTACTGATGTTTTCTGTATTTTGCCCAATTCACCTATTACATCATTGCTTATGTTCAGTAATATCAAATAATTCCTGCTGTCCATGAACAGCACGGAAATAATATAACGAATTGTTGAAAAGGTGTGATACTTTTAAGTGCTAAATAGTTTGAACTTTTAAAATTAACTTTGTTTACCACTGGTCATTACAGGAGATTATCTTAATAGATACCTGTGGCGTAGCATTGCTATGCAAGTAGTCATCTGAAGCAGATGAAACTTAATTTCAGATGTGTTTGCTTGTGACTTGCTTTTGGTTTTAGCAAAGCTACTACACTTGAGAGAACCTATGGGCCTGCGTGGATAGCATATGGACATTCATTTGCAGTTGAGAGTGAGCACGACCAAGCAATGGCTGCATACTTCACAGCTGCGCAGCTCATGAAAGGGTATGTCAAAAATGTCGTATTCAGAAAAATTAAAATTAATCCATAAATAGTGTAGGATTTTGACCTATATCCTTTTAAACAGTAGGAATACATTTGCAACAATTACCTGGTAGAGAACAAAGGAGAGAAAAACCCAAATAATTTCATCATCTGCATTTAACTGCATTATTTGTGATCACTGTTGTGATTTTATAAGTTCTAAAGTCAAGATTTATATTTAGGTAATCTGTGTTCTACCTGAAAGTTCTCTGCAATTTGTGAAGCCTGTTTGTCATACCAGGTCATAAACTGCTGTATAGTAATAACTTGCTGTTTCATGCTGTGCAGAAGGTTGTAAAATGAGTAGTGGACTAATCATGTCATATTGCATATAAAACCATTGTATTTGATTGTAGTTATTGGTAAATGTAATCCCTTTAGTTATTACTTCTTCCATATTCCATTTGTAAATGAAATGTATGAAGGAAAATAGGAAAAAGCCTTCAGAACTAGCTTAAGCGCTGAGAAAATACATGTAATTCCAGAGCAAGTTACAATTATGTATTGGAGTTCAAATTCTTGTCAAGAACTAACACAGATGTGAAGTCTTTTAAACCGCCCCTTAGGTTAATAGTCCATTTAAATCAGCTTTTACTTGTATGTACATAAACATACACAAACACAGTTGGCATTTCTTTATAGCTTGTGACGCCATTCCTGCTAAGCGCATATTCGAGTTTTTGTGGGTTTTTTTTTTGTTTTGTTTTTTTTAGATGTCATTTGCCGATGCTCTATATTGGACTGGAATATGGTTTGACCAACAACTCCAAGTTAGCTGAAAGGTTTTTCAGCCAAGCTTTAAGCATTGCACCTGAAGATCCGTTTGTTATGCATGAAGTTGGAGTGGTTGCATTTCAAAATGGAGAGTAAGCTTGCAAAATAGGATTAAATACAATCTTAAACATGGATTATTCTGAAGTGTAATGTGCCAGTATATCTACTGAAGTATTTACATTGAACTACAGAACACAAAATTTCTTTTGGTTCTAGTTTAGATGGTGTTTACCCTAAACCCTTGCTTTCTACATTGTTCTTCGTTGTTTAAGATTGAACAAGGAAAGAATTTAATGCTTGAGGAACATGCAGAGATCGATTATTATCTTGTGTGTATCCATCATTGTGTAGCTGCATGCCTTGAAAAGGCATCTGTCTATACACACAAGTGCACACATGCTATAAAATTTTGTACAGCAAAATGTTTTGGCAGCTCAGGAGGCTCCAAATATATTCTGAAAAAAACTAACAGATATAAGAAGTGTTTAATTCTTGGTTTGCTTCTGATTTTTTTACTTTGTCTTGTTAACTCTTAGGAGAACATGCAAAATACAGCCAAACTTAAATTACTGGGTTTTAAATCTAATTTCACTCACACAACCAAATAATATCAAAGAACTGTTCCTTGTAATAACAGTTTTCTCATACTGCTAATGCAAACTCTTTACTAATTTACTTTTCTTTCCCCCCAACCCCTCAATTCTTAGCTGGAAAACTGCAGAAAAGTGGTTTCTTGATGCACTGGAAAAAATCAAAGCTATTGGAAATGAGGTATTTTTCTTAATAACACGCACGATCATAAATATGTAAAACACCAGGAAATTCTGTAATATCTTGTAACAAAATATGTTGTGCTTAAGATAGAAGCAATACAATATAAATTTGACTTTAAAACTTGGACCATCTACTTGTAATTGAGTACGTTGGGTTTTTAGATGAGAATCATCACACGTTATCTTCAGTGCTAGTAGACCAATGGTTCTTGACCTGAGGGTGGAACTGGGTACATGCGTGAAGACGGTTTCTGCCACCTTAAGTGTTACCCATTTCTTGAACAACTTCCACTTTTGTTTGGACATAATCCTGTAGGTATGGATTTGTTGTCTTTCTACTAGATGGAGACACTGTGTGGGAATGGGTCCAGGGATGCTTAACTAACTTCCTGAAAGTAATCAAAATAATCGCTAGCAAAAAGTTTGTCAGGAAACTTGCTCATAGTTCAGGTGCTTTTGTGAATCAGAAGTCAGCCATGACAACCCTGCTTCCTCAAACGCTGGAACACACAGATGAGCTTGTACCTATTGGTAGTAACATTATTTTATTTGTGTGTCGTCATCTTGTCTAAAGAAACACACTGTGCTAGAGTAACTTAAGATGCCTTAATGAAAGCAGTACCACCTTGTGACAGGCTTCTTGTGAATTTTAAGATAGGTTTTCTCAATTTTTAGCTTAAATTTAGTTAATGAGGACACCATCTCATGCTATTATAATTGTTAATAAAGCATCTCCTATAAAGATAATGAAATTGCTTCTAGAGCACAATAAACTTTCTATAAAGTGGAAAGCGGTGAAAAAACTATAATCTTAATGTGGACAAGGCACACGTTTACTAATAAAACCTGCACAGATACTACTTTATACACTCACCAATATATTAATAGGGTGGTTCTGTTTTAGTTAAAGCTGTATGTATTGTTGTTCATGCGAATGCCACAAACTTTGTAGATCAGTTTATGCATAGATAGATATGTAGATAAATTTATGCATATGCCTAAATTCTTTTGTGTGGCATTTTTTCTTGTTTATTGAGAAGCACTAAATATCAATGTATCTATAAACACAAATGGAAATTTAAGATTAGAGTGGGAAACGCCTAAAATAGCTAGAGATACAGAGATACTCTTACATTGTTATAAAACACAAATTCATGTGATCAAGTCCAAATAATTTTTCATTTCAGCAAAAATTGTGTTAAGGATTTTATTGGCTCAGGTTGTCTACTATGTGCCTCATAAATGAGCTGACTTATTTCGAGCACATGAAGTTAGACTATGGAGAAGACAGTAAAAAAGACCTTCAGTATTTATGATTATTTCACAAATACCTAATTTGGGGGCTAGGCTGAGAGACTTGATGTGATATTTAGTTAAGTAGAAAACAAATTTTGTTTGGTTTGCATCCAAGTTTTAATATCACTGACCCTTTAAAGAAATTTAATTGGGTTTGGGGAATGGAAAAATTAGAAAAATGAGTTATTGAATAAATGTTTTGAGGTTAAATATGTGTTTTCAAAAGAATTGAAAATGCTTGTGATATTTTTCTTGGTCATGAATGAATTGCCTTGTTCATTTGTAAGGGGTTGGTTTGTGTTTGTTTTTTTTTTTAAAGTAGACAAAATTCAGTTACAATCTAGGAAGCTGCAGTTATTTGAATTGTTGCATTATTTTGCAGGTAACAGTTGATAAATGGGAGCCTTTATTGAACAACTTAGGACACGTCTGCAGAAAACTCAAGTAAGCAGAGAGTATTGGAGCTACATTTATCTGGAATACTGCACAAATATATTTTCACTAGGCCTACTTCTCATTTATGTGAAGATTATGTACCACATGAGAGCAGTGTAGAATCACCTTATAAGAACAAGATTCCCTAAATCAGCTTGTGAACATAAATACGTTAATCGCCCCATATATCCAGTTTACTATGCACAAGTTAAAGTACTTAATGTAAAAGCCTTTCCTTAACTAATGGTTCTTATTAGATAGAAATTTTGTTGTAGGCTTCCAGATCCTTGTATGCGTCTGAATTCTAACTGGCTGCTGTCCCAGTCCTGACATACTTGAATATGTCCAGTGATTTAATTAACATAAAGGTGGTTTTGTGCTGATTGATTGCTTGGGTCAGTGCTTGTGTGGTGGTTTTTGGGTTTTTTTTTTTAATTATTGAAGTGAAATATTCAGTGATATTAACACAGCAATAAAATATTACTTTATGGTTTTTGAGAACAGAAATATTTCATATTTCATCTCATATTTCTGTTCTAGGAAGAGAAAAAGAAAGTGCAAAGTACATATGCAAGCTTTAACAGTTTTAACATAGAGAAATGTTTTCTCATTAACTACCTTAATCTGATTTTAACCAGTGTTTTCTTTTGTGTAGTCAGTACCTTTTTAAAGTTTTTGGGGGGGGGGGCTCATGGTGTTAATTGTCCAATTGATGTATACTGTAAACTCTGTCTCAAAACTGCTAATCAGAATGTGATTATGGTAGATATAAGTTGTATTTCTGCTTTGGCTTTGGTAGTAATTGCTTTGTGCTTGAATTGCCAATTAGTCTTCATTGTCATTATGCAATACGGATGTATAATAGTTACCCCTTCTGCCAAGATCAAACAAAAGGCACTGCTGCTGCAATCTATTAATGAGTATAATTGCAGGTTTTTTTTCAAATAGTTATTTCAGTTTTAATTCTTTTTGTCTCTTTTTGATTTCTGCAATAAGTTAGTAACTGCTTGTATCACACTTAAGGCAACTTGCATTGTAGTATTTGTTCGTTCAGGTTCAGAAAGCAGCTTAATGTATTTCTACATCCTTGTAAACCATCTTTCAGGAAAATCAAGCTGAGAATTTAGGCAGCTGTACATATGCTTTGATAACTTCTGTAATAACTAATTTACTAGTGTTCATAATACATACTATTATGAAAAAAACTTAGTAGATATACGTCTACTGACTAGCATTATGTTGCTGAAATTTGAAAGCAGCATGTTGAAATACAGTGGTAGTTAATTGGACAGGTAAATACTATGAGTGAAAATAAAATTCAAATCATGTGAAAGTTTTGTGCAGCAAGCAAACAGTTACATAACTTTTCTGCCTCAATTGTTACTTAATGCCCTCTAACAACTTCATGTATTGCTGTTTGCATAATTTCATTATAACTATAGACATTAACATTTTTTCTGAATAGACAATTGCTATCTTTATTTTTAACAATTTGGTACTAGGATGTCAAATGTGACAATTTAATTTCTCAGAGTAATGCCATAACGTACATTTAATCCTTGTTTTATAAAATAACAAATGCAATAAGCAGTGTGATTAATGGAAAATTTTTAAAGAAAGGGTGGCTGATATTTGAAAGAAATTACGGTTATGTGTAGATCTTCTTTTTTGACAGAGACAGTAGCAAAATGGAAGCGACAAAAGTACCAGTATATGTAGCACTTAAGGGTTGTGAAATTTCTGCCTAGAGAGCTTTTCTCATTTTGAACAATGAGTGATTTAGTTTTGTATTGCTCCTCTGCTCCCGTGGGGAGGAAAATGAATGCTGCAGAAAGCAAGCTGATGTTACAATGAGCAGCATTAAACATCCAAAGCAATTTACCATATCAGATTGCTAAGATCATCTCCAAATGGGGCCTAGCTGTAGGCAGCTGTTGTGCTACGTAGGGGTAACAATGATTCCTCAATTATGCTGAAGAAGAAAATTGTCAATATCCCTGAGTCTTTTGTGCATTCTGTTATGTTCAGAGTATGAAGCAATAGCAATAATTTTTTAAGTTCTTGCAGGATTGCGTGCCACTGAGCTAAGGAAAACACCAATACAATACTATAAAAACACCTTTCACCCTGAAGCTTGCTAAAAGATTTTCTGTATTTAACCCTAACAGGAAATACGAAGAGGCACTGGAGTACCATCGCCAGGCTCTAGTACTAATTCCTCAAAATGCTTCTACTTACTCTGCCATTGGCTACATACATAGTCTAATGGGCAATTTTGAAAGCGCAATCGACTATTTTCATACGGTATGTAACTGGCTTAAATTAAAGTGCTGGTCACAGACTCTGTTATTTACTGTTTCATTCTGGTTTGGTTTTGGAACAGAGAACCAGCATTTTACCCAGCCTCCACATCAGTGTTTTACTTTATAATCTTAAATTTTTTTGAAAAAATCTTCCTAAGTTTTCTATTGATCAGGTGAAAAATGGCCACTTTGGGAAACTTAGTACATGGATCCTTCTTTGTTAAAAATTAATTTAGTATCATAGTTGTCATATACATTTTATGCACATAAACTTCTCATGCAGCTGAAATAATTTAAAATACTTCCAACCTTTGCCTTGAAGTAGAAATTTTACGGTCAGTGCAACATACATTATGCTTTGTGAATTATTCTCTGTCTATATATATATCCTTTTCTGGTTTTGGGCTTTGCTTGCTTACTACTTCAGCCAGTTCATATGACAATATTATTTTGGTTGTGTGATGTTTTGCTTCTATGGTGAAGACTATGCTCTCATAGCATTGTCGAGCAACAGAACAACAAACTCAGAATTGTCGTGGACGGAAGATGTAAATGGTTTTATTTGCTACTGAATACTTTTTACTGTTTTTTTTTTTAATAGGCCCTTGGGCTTAGGAGGGATGACACATTTTCAGTCACGATGCTTGGACATTGCATAGAAATGTATATTGGTGATTCAGAAGCCTACATTGGTAAGTCTTTCACTAATGTGACTCTTAAAGTCATCGAGTCCTGAGAGGAGTCTTATGTCAAGAAAGACTGGCTACCATTACCTAGCTAACTTAAAAAGTAGAGTATGTTTTTGTTTGGCCATTTGTTTGGGCTTGTTTTTTGTTGGGTTTTTTTTTTTTAATGGCTAAATGAGTCGGGACTTACCAGCAATTGCAGATGACTGCTGGTTTTTGTAAGGATCACGACAGTAAATTCTTACCAGTATAAAGAAAGGAAACACTTTGCTATTGAAGGTGGTGATGTTTTTTTTTATAGAAAACACTGATTTGTGGTAGCTTAGTAACCAAAGGGAAAGGGGAAAAAATAAAATAGAAATACGGAGTTTGGAGCTGGAAAATCAGAGCACTAATGCTGCTGTAGAGAGATATGGGCAAGGCATTTTCACCATGTCAAAACTCTGCTCTGTGGAGACAGGATAAATTCTTCTGCCTCCAAAAATGTAGCTTTACATAAGGTTAAAAAAAAAAAAGTGCTTCATAACAGCAGTACATTATATTGCCATAGTTTGAAAGACACTATGAGAGATTTCTGCCCCCCCCCAACTTCATAGTGACCTATTTCTGCTTCATTGAACTTAGTGATTTATCTGTAATGAACACAGTCGATGTCCTGTCAAGCATGTTAATGAGGCTGAAGCCAATAAGAGGCTGAAGCGAGTAAAAGCCATCTGTGTGCTCTGCTGCTTTTGCTGCAGACTTTTTGCACAATTGAAGCAGATGTTTCTTCCCAATATTGTCTTGCTCCTTATGTAGTCAGTTAACACATCTGGAAGAACATGCAGCTGTGTGATACGCATTAATGCAAACCATGCTGTGTGTAACTTAAAAAAAGCCTCTCAGAGAACTGGGAAGGGAATTGGCAATTACTTCTCATAACACACTTTTGAATCTGAGCTGTACTTCTCATATTGTGCTTTTTTCAAAAAGGAGGCTGCTGGATTTTTTCAGAACAACTCTATTCAACTTCAGTCATTAAGCAACGACAGCTCCCTGTCAGTTTGAAAGCAGAGAATCATAGTAGTTTCTGGATGATCGTTTCTTTGAGAGAGATTTTTGTGAGTGTTTACTTGGAATAAACTAATGGTTTGATTGTTTTTTTTTAGGAACAGAGATCAAAGACAAATTAAGATGTTATGACTTTGATGTGCACACAATGAAGACATTAAAGAACATAATTTCACCTCCCTGGGATTTCAGAGAATTCGACATAGAAAGACAAACTCTGGATGAAAGTGGCATAGTAACATTAGAGACATCACATCAAAGGAAAAGTACAGATACCAGTCGCCCCCTGGAAGAAACATTTGAGATTGAAATGAATGAAAGTGATATGATGTTAGAAACATCAATGTCAGACCATAGTACGTGACCATAAATGCTGGTAGAAAGCTCATTTTGTCTAAGTGTAATATGTTTGGTTTAGCATTCTTGTTATGTTATTATACTTTCAAGAATGTGCTATTTTTATATGAATTCAAACTACTACTCTGTACTTAACACCGGAGAAATAATGCTTGCCTTAAAGATGATTAAAAAGTATACATGATGGACTATTTCTACAAAATTAATCATACGTGATGAACTAAAAAATAAATTCACTTTTTTTTTTAAAACTGTTTACTGATCCATGTGTCTACCATCAGTGAGACTGTGAAGGTTTAAAAATAGTACTTAACATTGGAACTGTTTATAATGTTGTTAAATTGAATAGCCATTCTAATACAGTATTGTTGTGGCTTCTGAGTTTTCATCCTGTCTGTGAGGAATGCTTTCTGAGTAAATAGACCAAAAAAATCCATGAAGTTTTATACTTACTACTTTATAAATATATATTCCTTTAAGGAGCAATTTCAGTGGTTTTCCATGATTTGACTCTAATTTGGCATACACTAAATTGATGACAAACTACGTTACTTTGTTATACTTTCTCCTAGTTGTTAATTTCAGTTCTTTATCATTCTATATTGTATTACTGAAAGACCATTTAAGAACTGGTTTTGGTAAGCTGACTAAACAACAAACATAAATGGCATAAACATTAAGATAAATCAGTCTTACCTGCAATTAGCATTATAATGAAGTTGTAAGCCACAGTGTACTACTGTAGGGACCGCAGTCATTCTCTTTACACATAGTTGTTTTGTCAGTGCAAAGGATTAACTGAATAATACACATACACAGTTTTTATAAGTCGCTAAAGTGTGGTATTTTAAAACATCATTGGTTCTCTGACAAATGAAGAAGTAAAGTGTATGCCTCTGAAACAGCAGCAGTGCTTTGCCCATCCACTAAACAGGACAGGTCTGTCTGTCGTCTTAGCATAAATGTTGAATGTATTTTGTGTAAATTTTTCCCTTCCATTCTCTTCTTGCCACATATGTCACTCTGTGGGGCTTAAAAACTTAATGCTACAAGCTGTCATAATATTTTCCTCCATGACTTCCACCTAAGCTTTGGCATTTAATATTCAGAATAGATTTCCTGAAATGTAGCAGTCCAGACTGTAGTGTGAAGTACTTCAGAACTCAAGAACTAGCAATTTTTCTGTAGACAAAGATTTTTCAAGAAATACAAAAATGCTTTTTGTTTTAGTCAGCAAAATAAAATCACTGGTCTAAAATGCAATTTCTACACTGTATCTCAGTACATTTGTGTTAACATTTAAACATGTATTTTCAATTATACTTTTAGCAGAAGATGTATATGGTTATTGTAATATAATTTTCATCCACTTTATTGGGGCAAGGTGTAAAAACCTGACATTAGTGTGATTCATTAAATATTTCCTATACCCTTTTTTGATACTTTGTGTAAATAAGAGACAAGGGATGAATCCAAGTACCTGTATTTAAATCTTGCTGTCATTTTTGCTTTCCAGCAGTCCATCTTTCTTGATTAATGGTCCTTTTAACTTCAAGACAGACAATGTTTACTTTTAATTTTGCCAATGAATGGATATCAAAGGATGGGCTGATACTGCAAACTTTTGAGTGATTTTTATTTTTTTAGTTTTGTATATTTTTGCATAAACTGGAAGACACAAACTACTCTTTCTCATCCCACTACATCTGTCTTATGGCCCATTGAGTTCTCAGGGGCCAGGTTCTGAATCCTAAGGAATATACAGTTAGTAGAGACCACTACTCGGAAAAAACTGCTGGGTGGGAAGGCCTTTGTTTATCCAAGGATTCTCATTAGCCAATCTGAGAAGTGCTAGTGAATCAAAATGCTAATTTTCCTTTTTCCTTTGTTTTGGCACCTTCTTTGCTTGCTGCACTGCTCAGATGGACTTCTTTGCTGTGACTGATTATGTCTTCATTCTTTGGCTCTTTTCCCAGTAGTGTGCTCATGAATCCCCATCTGGGTCAGGGAGACTTCATTGCATCAATGCAGGCCACATACAGGGTTTGAATCCAGGGTATTGGCTGTTCTCCACGTGTCTGGGCATTACTGAACATGAAGGCAAGTTCTAGGCCCACCTGCACTTTAAAATTCAAAGGTATGGAATGCAGAAAAACTAGGGGAAGAGTCTGTGTTTTAACAGCAATTGCACACGCTCTCACTGTTGAAAACTGGTTGGGTCCAGGAGATCCACTTGCTTTCCTATGAGCACCAGCACAGCAGTGTCAAAAAGTCTGGTTCTGTCCCAGTGACAGCAGGAATTGTTCCGTGGCTCCACAGAGGGAAATATGGATGCCCAAGTTACCATTCCATATGTTAGAACGTGTGAATTGAACTATGCCCAGTGCAGAATTCAATACCCATCCCATATTTTCTTAGACATTAGGAAGTAAGGTGAATGAAAATGTTTTACGTCCTAGTTCTAAAGCACTTCACGCAAAGTTGCACGTTCTGAAAAACACAGGATGAGCCATGAGTCTTAAGTGGACAAGTCTTTATCCAAGCACAGTGTGGAAAAAATTAATCATCGAAGAAGCATACACATCTCCTGGCCCGTGTCGGGTCTCTTTCCTTCAGTGTGGCTGGCTAAAAAGTTCATACAGAGGGTTTTCTTTTCTTTAGGTATCTGGTAGTTTGTGTGTGGTTCAGGTGACTTCTTATGTTTGAGGTAAACTGGAGATTTCTCCTGGGCACACTTAGAAGACTTTGGCCAGTTAAGACTTTATAAGGAGAGTGTCTCAACAGCTACTGTATTAGGAAAGTATCATCCTTTAAAGGATCTTTTGGTAGTTCTTTTTAAATCTATGCTTATGTATCCTCAATGATTGTAACCAAGACAACCATCTTGTGGATAAAGTGACAGCAACGGCTTGTCGCTGCACACAGAGCAGCCAGAAGGCTGTTGCTGATGCTCAAAGAACTCCTTTTTCTCTGTAATGTTATATTTATTTATTTATTTTAATCCAGCATAGGTAAACCTAGTTTTCTAGTAAAACATTGTGGCAATTTCTACATGGAAGTTGGCAAAAAAAGTCTAGCAAATCAGGCCTTTAGTCTAATGTCAGGCATGGATAGAAGCCTTGGCTTGTTTCCTTTTTTCTATGTCACAACTACTTTCATTGACAAAGTATTTTAAAAGATTGATAAAAGTTATTTTTTCCTGTACCCTCCAGTTACGATCAGATGGTATGTCAGCTCTCATGACAACACTGGTTTATAGTATTCCTGCCCTGCCCACAGGAATCTACTTACCCCCGTGCTACTTCCTCAGCTGTGGTAATACAAATGTTTGTGTGGTTAGGTTGTGAATCAAATCAGGGAACTGGTCCAGCATTTAAAAACCTTCTCTCTGTCTGATCAGTTCTTGGGTTCAAAGACGCAAACCACTGCTGTATTAGTGTCATCAGTGGGGCAGAGTGGTAGGAGCAGGAAGAAATGGATAGAATAGCAAGAACAGGCGTTGCTTTAAAGGCAACATATCGTGACAGTGTCCCTTGGCAGGTATCTGCTGGAGGTTTTTTGGCTGGCTGTTGCTGGCTTTCATTTATTGGCATTAAAAGTTACCTAGAAAGAAATGTGTGCAAAGTGCCCTAGATTGTGAATGACTTTTCCTCGACGTCAGAGGAATTCTTGATATGACTTGGCTTGGCTCCCAGCCCTTTAGGTGGCTACAGTTAGGTTAGAACTTGTGAGCTGGTTGATGATGTGCACCTTGGGACTTCAGGGAAAGTTTCTCTCTCCTCATTTCTCTTCTGTTCAATGTCTTGATCTGCTCTTGTTCTGCCCAAATCCTTGCCTTTGTACCAGCAGCTCCTGCTGTGCCTGAGTCTTCTGCACCTCCCAGAGCCCGTCCTGCTCCAGTCCTGCTCTTGCCTGGACTCTGCTTCCTAGATAGTGCTTGGTGCCTTTCTGGGTTATGCTGACATTCTTATTTTCACCCTGGCTCTAGCTAAATTGAGTATTGTCTCTGTCCTCATGAGGTCTTTGGTTATTAATTTTGGCCTGACTTGACCTCAGGTTCTTGACTTGTGCTACATTGCCTCAGTTGGCTTTGGCTGCTGGGTACAAGGGTCCGGGACTCTGTCAGGTTGAGTAGCTTATCAACATGTCCCCTGAAGAGACATCCTCACTCTGTCACATAACCTCATCTCTCTCTTGCAAGGGTCAGTCTTGTCCCAGAATGGGGCGACCTGCCTGTTGCCTTAAAGGATTTCAGAATAAGTTTGGTAACCCACAAGAGATTTCTGCTGCAAATGGCTCGAACAGTTTCTTCCCAGGTACTGTTGCCTAAATGATTTGAAGAGGAATAACACATTTCAAAGTTTCCTCGGCCAATGCCACCTGCTTTTCTTATTCTGCATCAAATCATGTATTTCCTTTGTGTTGTGGACAGCTGTTTGAGGACCGACAATGCAGCAGCGTCTGAAGATTGGCAACGTGTATTCTGCTTAAACTGCAGGCATTTTTGCTCATTCTGTCTAGTTTCAGTAGCTCCAGAGGAGTTTGTTGGTACACCCATGACACGTGCCCTTACTTCGGTGTTTGCTGTGCCTCTGTCACCAAGCCTAGGAGAAGTAGTCTAAGACATCCCAACTCACCCATGAGTTTCAAGAAGCTTTTTGGATCTAGTCATCACAAAAGTTGTTGATTGCAATCTAGGACTGAGTAAGCCTTGATCTGATTGATGGGTCAGTACTTACTTCCAGACCAGCCACCTGGAAGACCAGTTTCCCCTGCGGGGGGTGTCTCAATTCAGGGACACCTTGCAGGAGAGATACTATTCCGAAGCTGTATTGCTATATACTTCCTACATTCTTGTCCTTATTCTGCTCATTACCAGTGACCTCCTCAGGGACTTGCCACTGCCAGAGAATGGACTACAACCATTTGTGTGTCCTTATTAAGAGACATTTCTCTTATTTGTCAAGATAAATCAGATGCAAAACATCTACCAGCATTTGACAAAAGCTGTTGGGGTTCATGCAGAAGACCACAGGACGCGAGGCAGTGCAACAGCAAAAGCAGCAGCTGGAATTTGGGGAGCCAGTGAGGAAGGCAGGGAGACGTCAGCCAGAAAACCCCTCATGCCCGCTGCGCGGCCTCGGAGGCTGAAGCTGGCCGTGCATCGCCTGGGTGCAGGCACTGCTCTTGACAGAAACTCCCCGCCAGCACAAGACTCGTGAGCTGATGCAAGTAATGAGTAATGGCCCCTTTTCTCACCCTGTTTTCTCCCCAGGACCCAGCTAGCTTTCAGACCCTGCACCCTAAGACCCTGGGTGACACAGCCCCGGGCTGGCTGTGACCATCCCGCTGTACGAGGCAGAGGCAAGGCCGGGGCTGAGGGATGCCCGAGCCAGGCCTCAGCAGCCATGGCTACCTTAGGTGGGGGCCGTGAGGGGAAGGAAACGGACAGAGAAACTCTGTGTGTCCGTCCCGCACCGGCACAGAGGGGGCCCTCCGGGGTTGCTGAAAGCGCCTCTCCCCGCCATGAGGGAGGATGGAAATGGCGGCGGCGACGACCCTCCCCCGCCACCACAGCCTCGCCCGCTGAGGGGATGAGGCGGGGGAGCCCCGCTCCCCGCCATGAGGGAGGATGGAAATGGCGGCGGCAACAACACCCACCACCACCACAGCCTCGCCCGCTGAGGGGATGAGGCGGGCGAGCCCCGCTCCCCGCCCCTCCCGCCAAACGAAGCCTCGCGAGATTCCGCCAGGCCGGCCGCCAGTTCTCGCGAGGTTTCCGCCTGGCTGCGGGCGGCGGCGGCGGAGTCGGAGGCGGCGGCGGCTCCTCCATGCGGTCGGAGCGGGAGACCGGGCCGGGCTTGATGCGGGTCGGCGGCCGCGACAAGTGGCCCATGGACACCCCGCTGAGGCGGGAGTCGCCGCGCCGCCACCCGGACGCTTCGCCAAACCCTCCTCCGCCACCTTCCCCGCCGCCACCGCTTCACCCGGCGCCGGGTAAACAGCGAGATGAGAAAAAAACGGCTCTGAGCAAGGTGAGGAGGGGGGGGGGCGAGGTGAGGAGATGTCAGTGGCCCAGGTAGGCCCTGTTCCTGCGGAGTCTTAATTTCAGGAGATTCAGGTGTTTAAATGGACGTTTCTTCATCTGCGGAGTGGGGCTGTTTATTCACTTCAGTATTTTGAGATCCCCAGCGGCAGCGCTGCAAATCTGCCTGCCTTTTTGCCTTTAATTCTTCAGAAATCAAGATTGGCCATTGCTGTGGCAAAGTAAGGACAAGAGCACTTCTCTCTCCCTGGCTTTATTCGAGCGCTTTTCAAAGAATATTTATATAGAGTAGTGTGACATTTGATTTATTCCCATTTGCTAAATTGGGAAACCAAAGCAGTGAAAATTACTATAACTCAAGTTAAATGACATTCAGACATTGACAAGAAATGGGAATAGACTGTCTGAAGCTTGATGGCTGTTTTAGTGCTTTGTGTGCTGGCATCGTTCTGTCCCAAAGGTTTCTGTGTGGTTTCCTGGCCTTTATTATTGGCCAGGTTACCTGAGTGTGGTGGGTTGACTTTGGGTGGCTGCCAGACCCCCGACCAGTTGCTCTCTCACTCTTTTCTCAGCAGGACGGGGGGGAGAAAATAAGGTGAAAAAACTCATGGATTGAGACAAAGACATAACTTACAAAGGGACATAACTTACAAAGTGCCGTCACAGGCAAAACAGATGCAACTTGAAAAAAACTAATTTCCTCTAATTTTTTTTCAATTAGCAGTAGAGTAGAATGGTGAGAAACAAAGATTAAAACCAGAACACCTTCCTGCCCTCCCCTCTTCTTCCCCAGGCTCTACATCCTCTGCCCTCAAACAGTGTAGGAGGATGGGAATAGGGGTTGTGGACAGAACAGCTCCTCTCTGCTGCTCCTTCCTCCTCACACTCTTCCTCTGCTCCAGTATGAGGTCCCTGCCATGGGATACAGTCCTTCATGAACTGCTACGGTGGGGGTCCCTCCCACACGCTGCATTTGTTCATGAGCTGCTGCAGCATGGGTTTTCTTCATGGGCTGCAGTCCTTCAGGATAAACCTGCTCCAGTGTGGGCTCCTCTCCACGGGCTGCAGGTCCTGCCAGAAAACCTGCTCCTCTGTGGGCTCTCCACAGCTGCAGCTCCCTTCAGGGCATCTCCACCTGCTCCGGCGTGGGGTCCCCCGTGGGCTGCAGCGTGGATATCTGCTCCTCCGTGGTCCTCCACAGGCTGCAGGGGGACAGCCTGCCTCACCACGGTCTCCTCCGTGGGGATTTCCAGCGCCTGGAGCACCTCCTCCCCTCCTTCTTCTCTCACCTTGGTGTCTGCAGGGCTGTTTCTCGCAGTTTTTTCCCCTCACTCCTCTGTCTCGTGCATTGCTGCACAGCCTTTTCTGTCCTTTCTGAAGTACATTTTCCCAGAGGTGCCACCATCGTAGCTGAGGGGCTCAGCTGTGTCCAGCTCGGGGCAGCCCTGGCCTCTCCTCACACACACCACCCCTGCAGCCCCCACTGCCAGCACCTGGACACATAAGCCTAACACACTAAAATATTGTTGGCATACAAGGCTTAAGAGCTGGTTTAAACTAAATATTTAAAAAAATATATACTGTAAACATTTTGTATAGTCGATAGGTATTTTCATGGTTGTTTGTTAATATCTTCTGTTCTTGGCTAAATTGCAGTGGTTCTCAAGCTCTTCATCAGAATATGTCAGTTACCCTACATTTTTACAATGTTAGCAGAAACTGAGATAGGGAAATTGTTCCATCTGTCCGCAAGTTCAAGAAGGTAAATCACTAGGAGGCTAATGCTCCAATTGAAGTTCCCAATTTGAGGAAGAGCTTTTAAAGTGGAGTAATATGGTATGTTTAATCTCTTTCTGCAGTATTTAGATCAAAGATAAATCTCCATTTTCTTTTATATATGCAGGTGGTTATTCGACGGCTTCCTCCTTGTCTAACTAAGGAGCAACTGGAGGAACAGCTACATCCTCTACCTGCCCATGATTATTTTGAGTTTTGCACTGCTGATCCCAGGTGAGGATGAGCTGTTTGTGCAGTTTTCAGGTGCTTAAAACCTAATTAACGTATTTCGGAAATACCAAATCACGTATTTTTTCCATCAAGACCTTTTTGTTAGTTTTGTTAGTTAAAATATTTGTGAGAAGCTGGATATGTATGCAGAGACAATGCATTCCTGCCCTTTTCTTTTACACCGGTGTTTTTAAAACATAAGATTTTTGTGTATGAATAGGACATAATTTTATTTGAAACTCTGATGTCTCTTTTAACTCTCATTGGTAAAATGCAACAGACTGTTTATCCGCAGTGAGGAAGAGTCAGCCTAGGGGAAATATCACAGAAGTTTTTTCATCAGTACCATTTGAGCTTAGTTTCTTTGTTTGCTTACGTGTTTTTGTATTTATGTCTTACAGGTTTTTCAAATAATCTGGTTTTATTCATTTTTGTGACATTCAAAACAAAAAAAAATAGTGGTTGATTTAAAATAAATCAGAATTGCTATTATATTTATATAATTTACTTGGTACCACAGTGGTAAAATACTATTCCCTTCCAAACAAAACAATTTCCAGAGGAGAAGGACTTAACTATTATAATAAACAAAGTACCCTGTATGCTACATCTGCATGTGTTGGGAAAAACTGAAGTATAAGATCCATCTTGCCCATCTTAGCGTGAGATGACTTGTCCTCCACAGGCACCAGATTCCTTCCATTGACCTCAGAGAGATCCTGAATGTTTATCACTGACCAAGTTTTAAAGTTACAGGTGATCCCACCCAGAGCAGATAGCCTTTCCTTTCTAGGGAATTGTTTGTGGCAAATTACACTTGGAACGGTCTAGTTCCTGGGCTGATTATTTGAAAGGATACTAGCACTTCTTGCCACCGCCATGTTATTAGATGGTTAACTCTGACTACATAGGTTCTCTCAGAGTCAATTCCACAGTTGGAAAGGAAGAAATGTCTATTTAGTGAAACTTTATGGCAGTTGCCTGACCTAGACAGTTACACATATGTGCAGCAACTAAATAGTAGGTGCTTCAGCTTTTCTGGTAGAACCACAAAGGATGTGAAGTTAGGGAAGAGGAGGGTTAAGTCTGATTGAAAGTCTTTGTAGTTACTTATATTTTTCTTCTGAACCTCGTAATCCGTATTTCCAAATGGGTCTCTTTAAGGCTTCTGTCCCAGCTGTTCATTTGACAAGGGGAAAATAGCAAAGGCAAATCAAAAACGCTCTGAAGAATGTCTTTGTCTTCAGTGTGTTTAGCTGCACAAATGCCAGGACACAGTTAAAAAAACTACAGTTTTAATTTTCTAGAATAATTGGCATAAGAACTTAGGGAATCAGCCATCTTAGAAAAGAGAAGGCACTGACAACAGCTGTACATATAAAGTTTTGTTTTTCTCTCTACTTTTATGTGATGAATTTGGAGTACTCAAAAATCTTGCTGTCCACTTGTTTAATTGCATCCATGTCAGGTTACTGCTGAAAGATACTGTGTTTTTTCTCTCACGCTGTGTTATTCATAGTATACTTTAATATAGCTAGGGACAGAATGTGTATATATAAAAAAGTTTGTTAGATGGCATGTATGACACAGGAGCTCATTCTGGTAGAGGGATGAGGACATACTTAAAACTTTAAAAATTCGTTTGCCTTTAAGAGCAGATCTTAGTGATTAAAAATAACAAGTGTGAAGAAAATAAAGCTGTATTTCTTAAATTGTTTTGTTGCTAGACTTCAAGATGAAGCAAGCAAAGAATACGTTTTCAAACTTTTTTTTGAGCATCAATATCTCTGATATGTGTTACTTGGATTGTCAGTTTCCTTCAGTCCTGTGTATGAACCCTGTAATAAAATAATGATCTGGGAGAAGAATGTTCTCTTCCTCCTCAGTTTTGGATTCATGTTCTCTTCTACCTTCATAAATTTAAACTCTCTACAAAAAATGTTTTTGTATAAGTAGAGCTCCTTGTCAGAAATTGATGCCAGAAATGATGGAGGTTGAAAATGGTTCAGGAGCAGTTAGAGGAATACTTATTTAGACAAATATTTATCTATGAAAACCTATTAAACACAAGGATACAAGTTTTGTATTACAAAGTCCCTAGGCTGCAAGTACCTGAAATTATATACTAGGTGAAGTGTCAGTGTATAGTTTCCTCTTTTTAATAAACTTCCCCTAAGCATTTATGTACTAGTTGCTGTTGGAGAGAGGATAGAGAGGTCTTAGCTATAGCTGTTTATACATTTTTACTTCCAAGGTCATCTCACCCTAGAGGACAAAACAAACAAGATACATCTATCATTTCTAGGTTCTCTGTTTTTGCAGTCTAAAGGTTGTCTTTTTAAGTTTACAATGTCTTATTATAGGCAAGCTATAAAACGTCTTAAAATTTCATTTAAGTAATGTCATGAATGTATAACACTTTTTCAGTTACATCCATTTCAGTAAAATCATTTCTGAAAGTGACTGTTGCATTGTGTTTTGTTCATTTTTTTAGATTATTCTGATTCACTGCATTACCTTTATTCTCTCTTGTACATTGACATTAAAATACAAACAAAACACTGTTTCTGTGACTGATTCTATGGCCTTCAGAGATGTTTGTTGGATAGACACGCTATCTATAGCTGATAATAAAGACTCTGCCTTCCTGACAGTCTGTCTTGTTCTCGGACTCCAAATATTAACTATTTTTTCCAGATGCTCTCTTTTGTCAGCATGGGAATATTTCTGAGTCTTCTAAAACTTCAGTGAAGTGATTTAGCTCTGGTCGTGCAGGGTTTGGGTCATCCCTTGGGACTGGCACTGAATGCTGGGTGCTAGGACTTGTTAATAGCGTTGTGAGGTTGTAAAAGTAAAGAGATCTGGATAGGAGCTTTGCTTATGGGAAAGCCAGTCGAATAGTCAATGCCATACCATGCATCACAGATATTGATAAAGCTTCTTGCAAACAGCGCTCCTTCTTTTCCCTTCATAACTGCTTCCCAACATTTTATTTGGGATTATTGTAGGCAAATAGCATTAACGCTGTCGGATGGCAGCGTGCACCCAGGAACTGCAGCTCTGAAGGGGCAGTGCATTTAGAACTTCAAGGGAACCACCACTACTGTGTTCTGGATGGAATGAGTGATGGTCTGTCATCACAACTGCACAGTGGTTTTGCTTCTGCTCTGCTGGGCAAATTGTGCTCGTTTATATCTGTACAAAGGAAAGGCTGAGTTAATTTAAAATTATGCCAGTTCCATCCACTATGTGAATGACCACAGAAGGTGAGAGACAAGAGGATGAAGGCCAGTGGATTTTAGCTTGACATGACAATGTAGATGAGGAGTTAGCTGTTTGATCAGAAATTATTACGTAATATACGAATGGATGGAGGAGTTTATTTAACACTCCAAAATTTAGATGTAGGAGATATACATATAAGTACATATGTTTATATATACACACACCATGATCAATAAGTTGATAGGTATTTTTACTAAGATGTGCTGGCTGGTTTTATAGTTCACATGTTGGAGTTTATATTGTAGATAACTACTTAAAATTGCTTTCCTGTATACCAGTCTTTTTACACAACTGTGTTAAAAGAAACTTCTTAGAAGTAGACCGTTAGAATGTGTTTGTCGCTAAAATTACTTTAAAAGTAAGGCTTGAAGAGATGATAGACTGAGTATTATAGAAATACATGTAACCTAAAGGATTGAATACCCTTGAATGCATGGCAGAAAACAAAGAAACAGTGTTGTACTGAAGAAATGTGTACAGTCAGACTCATCTGGGTTATTTCCATAGAGATTGTTCTAAGTGATATCCCAGAGATGCCAACATCATGTGCAGTGCATCTGTCCAAAACATGATACAGATGGAAAGCAGTGTTATAGACAGCAAACATATGGCAGAATAGAACCAGCTGTCTGATTGATTATAAAACTAACCATGCAACCTCAAAACTGAATTTCAGATCTGAATGAAGTCAATGCTGGTAGCTACTTGAAAAAAGGAGAAGGCACACAGAGTCCAGTGGCCCTTCTGAAGGACTCAGCTGGAAGGCAAAATCCTGAAGAGCGAAAGCTGTATTTTATCCAATAACCGCTGAATACAAAGTACAAAAGTGATAGGTGAAGAGGGAATCCAGGGTGGGGAGCAGCAGCTGGAAGTCAGGTATCTGAAACCCAGAGTAAGAGACAGCATTTTATATGCAGGCCAGTGCTAAGCATTGCCAATTTGCTAGGTTTAGTCAGCTTCCTGTTTAGAGAGTGAATTTTAGGTGGGCTTTTTTAGGTGGTTTTTTTTTTAGGCTCATTGCACGATTTGCTGGGTAAAAAGCCTAAGACGGGTCTGAAACACTCAGTGATCAGGCTTTTATACACTAAGCACTCTCGACAGCTTATCTTCTGCATGCTGTAGAAACACTCCATAGCTGGTATTTGCAAAACATCTAAATTAAAAAAGTCCTCTAGTTTTTTTTTAAACATTTCTCCTGGCTATAATACCAAACACAAATTTGGTGGGTTTACAAAATCATTGGTTAGTTATTGACAGCACTGCTCTTTATGGTCAACTTCTAACACTCAAAAGTGGGATCCATATGGATGTACATTTGAAAAAGAAAAAATTACTTGGTTGGTAGTAACTGTTCCTTTGAGCTGCCACAGGTGTGGATCCTGTGATCCAACCCATATTTTTGCTCTTTCTCACTCATTGTGAAATCTGATTCTGAAATAGCTATGGGATTGAAATACATTTGCAACTGTGTGTTTATTGTCTCCTGCTGCTGGTGGTGAGTTTGTCTGAAGATGGGCTGTGTGTGGCAATAGTATTATGAATTATTAATAGTATTGTAAATTTATGGGCTTGTGTTCAGGTATGTTCAAAAACCTGGTGTAATGCATAGCCATCACTGAAGGCAGTTTAAGCCAAACTTTTATATCACAGTTGCGGGCATTTAAAGCATGTACATGCCATGACTCACAATAACTTAGCTGATGGGTGGTAATTCATTAAATTACCTCAGTTTCATTGTGGTTGGTAGTGTGCCAACCCTGAGGTTTTTATCAGGCACATTAAATATTTACCCTCGGGGTGGGATCTATGTCGATAAATTCTTGAAGAATCAGAATTATTTTAGGTAAGTACCTGTTCTTTCTTTTGCTAGAAATGCTTTGGATTTTCACAGTAATTGTTCTTCACAGCTAGACATAGCATATATATTGATACACATGCGTGCCACAGGGAGTTTATTTATTTGTATATAATTCAGTGGATTATCTTGCCAGTTATTAGGTTATTTAATCATTCTTAAAGATGGAATGACAGCTTGGCAACTGCCCTTTCACTGGATGCTTTTACTTAACTTCTGTTTCAGCAACAGAAGACTATCTTAGCATGCCCAAGAAGTTCCCCAGAATGACTGCTATTATTCATATCTCTTAAATTGTGAAATACTAGACTTAAAGCTTTGATCCTGCACAATGGAGTGTGTGCTCTGCAATTTAGGGAGACAAAACACACTAGAAATATTTGTTTCAGTTCAGAATAAGTTTCACAGTTGCATCCAGGAACTCAGTAGCTCAGTTACTTTTTGTCATGTATGTAATTAGATGTGTATATGGAAAGACTTCGATACACGTGTTTAAGGTAGCCAATTCTCAAAGATGAAAATTGCAGTGTGATCCTTGTAGTTTTACTTTTTTCCTAGTCCTGAACAGACTAGTAAATAACAGAAAATAAAATTATTTCTTGTTGCAGCCTTTATCCTCATCTCTACTCAAGAGCATACATTAACTTTAGAAATCCTGAGGACATCCTGCTTTTTAGAGATCGCTTTGATGGCTATGTCTTCATTGATAATAAAGGTTGGACTATTTGTAAGATATTAAGTATGTATATATACATATACCATTTTAGAACATTAATTTACTTCCTTTTTGCTAATTATACCAGTTTTTTCTTCAATATACAGTTAATTACATAAAAATATGTCAAAATCTAGCACTTAAAAGATAATGAAGTGCAAAATATATTTGTCCCTGCAGTCTTGCTTGTCTGTGTGGTGTGCATGCTTTATCTGCATTCTTGTACCTTAAGCAGTACACTGCCAAGATCCTATTAAGATAATTTATCTTATGCAAGCTTCACAATTCATCACAACAGGAACCGAACACATTGCAAGCATGAATCATTACACCTTCAGTGTGTTTTTGTGAGATAAAGTTGTGCCACTTATTCTCATTTTGAAAAAGCAAGACAAAAACTTGACTTCATCATTTTGGTTGCCCACTTTGAGATATGTACAGCTTGACTTTTTAGAGCATTTGCAGACATCTTGAGTTGAGTTCCAAGAACAAGAGCAACAAAATTGGTTGCCATCTTTAAAATGTTCAGTTTGCAAAAGTTTGCCCAACAGTAAAGGAAAAACTCAGTAATGTAGGTGTGAATAAATCCATGTCTCCTACAGTAGCATGACACTGCCATAGCCAAGAAATCGTGCTTTCCCTTTAGTAGTTCCTTGCCATATTCACTCATACCTTCTGGAAAAAATTGCATAGGTTGTATAAACTGGCATAAACTTGTGGGTTTCTTGTATAGACATTGTCTATTCTGTACACTCAAGTGTTGTGGAGGTCCTGCGAAAAGTAGTCATGTCCACTCTTAATTGGAGAGTTGGTCTCTAAAGAAGCTGTCTGTCAAACTAACAAATTCCTCTTCAGCATTTCCTACCCGAGATATTTTATAGGCTTCTAACTATAGGATTCTAACTAATCAGATTTGGATGGATTTTCCTAGAGATGGAGAACAATACATTCCTTACAGTGTGTGATTCCCATATTTCAAATTCTATGTATTTTAGATGAAAAACTAAAAAGAAACTGTTTTTATGATTCTGCCAAGACTTCACTTTGCCTAAATTAAGCACGTTTTTCAGTGTTGGGCTGGACCGAAGCCAGAATATTCTGTACATTGCAAAACTGAGCTTGGACACTGATGGCCAGTTTGGCATGATTGTGCAAATAAAGAACACAAGTTTTGATTAAAGGTGCCTTCTGGTGAGGTTTATGGCGGCATTGCATTTATAAGGCTAAAATTAAAACAAGGATTACCAGGTTCAGTAAGGTTAACAAATATTCTGACTGATTTAAGACAAGTTTTCAGTGGGCTTGAGCAAAGTATAATCTTGAACTGGCTGCAAGGGGAAACCAGGCAAAATTCAAAAGCTACACACAGTTCTGACTCCAGTCCAAAGAAGAATCCAATATTTAAGGGAGAATTCAAAACAAAGAATCCATGCAAGTAAACACAGGCAAGAAGTTGCGTAGTCCATCATAAACAAAGAAGTTTCACACAATTCTACATGCTGAGTTTTACAGTTTTGCTTCTGAAAGAAGGTGGTATGTTTTATTATTGCATATTACCCAGCATTTATTTATTTTTTAAGCTTTTTGCAAACAGAACTTTACAGAAGCAACTCAATTGTTTCAGATTCATTTCCCAGTAGTACTTACCACTTGTCAGGCTGAGATTTTATATAAATGTTTCTAATCAGTTAATATCTGTGAAGAATTAAAAGGGAATTATAAATGATACTGCAATAATTTTATTGTGCAACAATAGTAATCTTCATTTTGACAGTCTTTGCCAGCATGTTCAAAAATATTTAATGTTTATGTATATAATTCAAATATAAATGTGTTTTGTTTTGAATCTAAAATACTGCTACGTGTAATTTTTCATTAGAAGTTTAGGATGGGGTTGTAGAAACACTCACTTTTATTTCAAGTAAGACTGCCCAGCACAAGTTTCAAGAGTTTTGGAAATCTTAATTGAACATAGGGAATGATTCTCCCCCTCAGAAAATTAAGCACTGATCTCTTTTAAGGTTTGGAGTATCCTGCAGTGGTTGAATTTGCTCCATTCCAGAAGATTTCAAAAAAGAAGCTGAAGAAGAAAGATGCCAAAGCTGGGAGCATTGAAGATGGTAAACACATTTTCTTGGCATCATGGTGGAAAACAGATTCTATTTCTGTCATGCACTGCAAAGTATTGACATAATTCAAAAATTTTTCTTCGCAGATCCAGAATATAGGAAATTTTTAGAGAGCTATTGTGCTGATGAAGAGAAAATCTGTGCCAATCCTGAGATTCTTTTGGGAGAGATTGAGGCCAAAACAAGGGAACTCATTGGTCTGTTTTCTTGATTTTTCTTATTATTGAGAATATTGAATATATTATTTTTTTATCTTTATGATATTACCTGCAAGAGCTGACCTGTTCAGTCTAACAGATTAAGATTATTGCAGTTAAATTTTTGTTAGCTCCCCAAGTAGTGGCAGGACACACCCCACTTACTCTTCTAAGTCTCTATGCATGGAATCACTTGACTTCACTGGAAGTGAAGGACTTAAGTCCTTAATACTTCTGAATACTTACAGATGTATTAAAAGATGGAAGATTTATTTTTAAAAGACGAAATAGCTGAATACTTAACAATTGATCCCTGATACTAACTGCTTTTATTGAGAAACATGAAATGATCTCTCTTTGTTCTCACAGTCAAGATTCTCCAAAAGCTTTTAAAGTAAGGCAGCACCTTGTTTTCTGTATGCATACAGCGTGGCTTTCACAGTCTCAGGGGGAATCTTCAGTAAGATCAACACTGAAATCTTCAATGCCAGTATGCAGCTTTCAGGGTGACATGGAATATTGATGTGCTGTATCTCCAAGTGACAACGTGCAGAACACTTTCTCTTTCCTTAGGTGTGACAATCGATCAAGTAGGAAAAGAAACACCTTTACAATGTAAAGGTAGCCACCTCTTTTGATTAGAATCATAGAATAGAATCATAGAATCATTTCAGTTGGAAAAGCCCTTTAAGATTATCGAGCCCAACCGTTGACCTAACTCTGCCAAGCCCACCGCTAAACCATGTCCTTAAGCACCACATCTATATGTCTTTTAAATACCTCCAGGGATGGTGACTCCACCACTTCCCTGGGCAGCCTGTTCCAA
>JAVJGG010000058.1:3324682-3334937 GCA_035590195.1 Aviceda cuculoides
TAGCTACCAATGCAGAGCACAGCACTACGAGGGCTGCTATGGGGAGAATGAACTCCATCTCAGCCAGACCCAATACACTGGGCATGAAGAAAAACACTGTAGAAGTTCAGAAGAAAAGGGACTTGCTTCTTAAAATGTATTACCCCAAATTGGTTGTCCAGAAAACACTGGTATTTATAACATAACTGTGGTGATGTAACCTTGAAAGGTAGTTCTGTCTCTGAAAGAAGAGGAAAATACTACCTGAGGGAAACATTACAGAAGTTTTAAATATTGGAGAAGAATAACCTGTGCTCATTTCATGAAAAACTGGTGGAATGAAAAGACTGATGAGATGTTCTGCTTATTCCTGAAATGTTAGAGAAATAGTTTGAGACAGTGGGTCATTTTATAAAGTTTATTCCTGTAATGCTAGATGCTGCTTGAGCCCTGTGTGGGTTATTTGTTGTGAAAGGAACAGACTTCTTGAAATTCTTAAATCTCCCAGGTGAAAATGTAATGTGATCTTTTCTGCTAGTATCATAATTTTTTCCTCAGTCTGCATTTCTGTCAGGATGTATTTATACTAAGCACCTACTTCTATATGCCAGTCTATCCCAAGTAGTTAATGTGGCACACATTTCATGTATAGTATTTCAAGGAGTGAAGTATTAATCCTGCTCTCTTTGTAGTATTGTAGAGGTTCTACTTATTTTATTGTCAATAACACTGAGCTCTGTTACATGATTTCTAAGAAATCATAGACCATAATAATATCTTTATATATAAAACTCAGGAGAGAAGAGTAGGTAAGTGCTTTTTCCAGTATTCTCAGCATATTAAAAAGTATGCAGTTGAATGCTTGTTAATGACTGTCACTCCTTAGCAAAAGTAAACTGCCCTTTTTAAATAACTTTAAATTTCATACTTTGTAAAATACATTCCTAGCATTTAAATAAGGTATCTTCAGTCTTAATAAGTTACTGATATATTAAATACTTTGTTAAAATGTCTGTTACAACAGAGGAGAATAATTTCACGTAATAATATAAACAAGTATCTCTTAGCTTCTCAAGAAGCCTGAAAAAGGAGATGAACTGGCCAGTGAAAAGCACAAAGAAAAAGGTGAAGAAGCTGACATTGAGGAAAACAAATGGGATAAATCACCTGGATCTGGGAGTATAAAATCCAAATCTCTGGAGGGTTCACTAAAAGAACTTAAGGAAAAGTAAGTAATATATATCTTTTAGGCTTCAGTTTAGATCCTAAATGCTTTCATCTCAAGGCTTAAACATGATATAAGTGGTGCATTGACTGGCTGTTTTGTCAGCAAAGAACTGGTTTCATTCTCTGTGTGAACAAATCTCTTGCTGTCCTTTTTGTAAAAGGTGTTCAGTAACAGCTTACTGACCTGATGGCAGTATTAGTGGATGCAATTGGTTATTTGTGAAATGTTCTGAAATCCCAGATTGGAAGGATTTCTGCGTGAAAAGTCATTCAGATTTCACTGTTACTTCACCTGTTCCCCATCAAGAGCTCGGGTAAGGCCCTCCTTCCATTACTGATGTCAAAGACTAAATTGGCTAGGGTGCCTTACTTTTCCTTCCTTGGTTTTGCTGCAATAAACATATGAATATGTTTGGTAAATGGGACAATGGCAGAATAGTTAAGGTGTGAATGGTAGCCTTATGACAGATACATGCAGAAGGCTGTCTCTGTCCCCCACTGCCTTTTGTGTTACACATGTAATAGTAGAAACAAGAGGTACAGCTCAGTTATTTTACTAGTGTAGCCTGGAAATGTCTTACAGATGTTTTCAGCATTTGGTTCTCTCTCTTGTCCTTTGGCACGTGTCCCATCGCAAGCAGGATTCAGCCATGAAACATGTAAGATGCATAACTAAGAATAATATGCAGCTGAGATAAATACTTTGTTCTTCAGTAGAGTTTTTTAGCTAAGCTCTCCAAAGTCCTTTGCAGTACAGAGGGACAAGCTTGAGCATTTAAGTTAGTTACCTAAGGTATTATGTATGAAGTATTAGAGGAAGTTTGGCATTGTTTTGTAGGAGCCTTGCAGGCTACCTGCCTATTCTAAGTAGTTTAAATTTTACCTTTGTCCACATAGGTTCTTGATTTTTACGAAAAGTATGCAGGAGCTGCAAATGTTTTCTTAATGGCAAATGGAAAAATAAAAAAACTTTGAACACTGGAAAATAAAACCACTGAATTTGTTAATTGAAGAAATGGTTCATCCTGCATGCGTTATTCATCTTTTTTTGTCTCTGACTAAGGACTTCAGACATGGGCTAATGTTTCAATACATTCAGTATTCCTAAAAGATGCTGAAAACTTTCATTTCCTATTCTCTAATGGAAACTGAAAATACTCAGCAACTCTTTTGTTGATGTTCTTCAACAAAGGAAAACAGAACAGGCTCAACAGAAACACTTGCAGGGGCAAGTCAGTTGTTTGCTAATAAGGCTTTTTATGTATGAAGCTTTTGGTGGTGCCATGTAACATTTTTACTATCGATCCTGTAAGTTTAATAAGGCATTAATATAGGTTTTCTAGGTGTAAACCAGAATCCTTTTGGCTGCGCAGGTACAGTAAGTGTTACCTTGCCTTTCCAAGTGCTCATTTCATCATGATTATTAGTGGGTGTGATTAGGTAGCAAGCTATGAGCTATTTCAGCTGAATCGAGAATTAAAGTTGAAACTACTTTGTCACCGACTCAGAAATTGGTAATAAACTGTAACTTCCAACTCTACATGCAAGAGACTGAATTGCCTGTATAAGGCTCAGAAGCAATAGCTTTCTACCACAAATTAAAACCTCAGTAGGTGCATGAGTGTACATGGTCACATACGGATTTGAAACTATCCCAAACAGAAGTATGCTTTCATTCCTTTCCATTCATTTCTGCTTTCTCTTTCTCTGGCTGTGTAACTTTCTCTTCTACCTGTACTTTGTATCCCACCATTTCCACACTTGCCTGCCCGTTCGCTGTGACTGAATTTTAGAAAGAAACTTTAACCACTCTTGAACTGGAGCTTGAATGCCTGTCACCTGCCTACCTCCAGGCCCATCCGTTCCTTCCTTACCCACAGGAACAGGCAGGGGAAGAGACGGGTACCAGGCAATGCTGCAGCAACAAATGGAGGTGTGTCTTTCCGGCTTTTTTGGAAGGTCACGCTCTGAGCCTTGCTAGGATTTGGAGTTAGTGTCTAGAATAGCATATTAAATGTGAAACAAAACAACTTACAGCCACATACCACTTGAGAGCTAACACAGTATTTTATATCTATGTATCTATGCTACAGGTACAGTATCTCTGTAACTGTGATCGATGCAGGTGGCTGTGACAGCTGGGACATTGCTTCCACTTGGTGAATGTGTGATGCTAACACAAGCACAGTAACTTACCTGTCACTCGGGTTTTGTTGCTGACCTCCAGCTCTTCCCGAGTTGGGGCTCTTGTCTCGGCAGCCCCACCAGTGCCCAAGTTCATGGCAGAGGCTGACAATTTTCACAGGCCTGTTATTTAAAAAAAAAAAAAAAAAAAAAAAAGTGATACAGAAAGATAAACTTTTATTGATATTAAACCATTCTAAATGAGAAGCATATCACAATTTGATCACTACAACATTAGAAAATCTCCATCCTCTCTGATTTTGTCTGCTGGTTCCCAAAATGTGAGCAGACTGTTGAAAGCAACTTCCCTGTTTCAATTTCATGTATTTATACATATGTAATATATAAAAAGAAACTGCCTGTGTTTGCTCCTTTTAAAGTTCAATCTATTCTGTAATCTTTCTTCATTATTTGCAGTTTGGCTGTAGGAGAGAAGCACCCGCTTGCTGAACAGGAATAATGAAGTGAATAAGAGAGCTGAGAATTGTATCAGACAGGCAGCAAAATGTTGCAAACTAATAGTCCTTATAATATAGACCCATTGCAGCATAGCAGAAATTAAGTATTATGTTGTGGTAAGGTAATGGTCTTTTGCCTAAATAAAATATGCAAAGGTAGGCTAAATTAGTTGGAGACATAATAAACAAAAGCCTGCAACATAAGTTTTCATTTTCACAAATGCCTTCTGCAAGTAGCAGTGTCAGTGAATAAATTTTGTTAAGAGCCGTAAAACTTTACACATTGATACATGATACCCGCACAATTCCTTCGGGCCCTGAATGTTCCCATTCAAGGGAATATTCATATACATGAGTGACCTCAAGAACAGGCCACAAGAGCTAATCATGCAGCATGTATGTAGGTGAAGCGTATTGGGGAACTATTTATGGGACTGGAAAGAGGGATAAAAGTTGAAGAATGTGCCTTCCACAACAGTTGCACAAAAGTCTGATTTTGCTTGCAAAGCTTTGTCCGCTATTTTGAACTGAATGCATAGTCAAGGGCCGGACATACATGGATGAGACATTCAGCAAAATTGCACATAACCCCTTTTTAATGAGAAGAAACCAGCCGTGCCATACAATTGATCTAAATACTGTTGAAGTCAAAGGAAGGCTTTCTATTGCATCCTTCAGCAGTTTGGTTTTACTGTTAATTGCTTGGATTTTCTTTCTTTCTATACCTACTTGTAGGTCACAAAATGATAGTGACAAAGAGCAAAGAGATTTCGAAAGAAGATTTCGAGAAAAAGAACCTGAAAGACAAAGGTATCGATTGGATGATGGCAGAAAGCATAGAGCTCACTATGAGTTTGACAAGTTTGTGAGAAGGAATGAAGAAGAGCTGAAATGGGGGAAAGGATACAACCCAGACAGAGGAAAGAAAGGGAACTACAACTACAGCTTCACTGTGGAGGCAGTAGACAAACTGGGTAAAGAGGACAAGTGTGATGACATGGCATCCAAAAAGGAGCGCATAAGAAATAAGGTTCTTTTATTCATTTAGGATAATCTTTCATTAGTTAAATATGCTTCAAGATCACAGGTTTTGCTTTGCAAACTCAGCATAAAGATGCTTTTTCAAAAAAAGAAGTTCTTTATTTCATTTTCAGTAAAACGCAGAGTACTTTCTACTGTTATCAGAAGCCAACAGCATTTAAAATAAGTTAAGGTTACAGGTCTCTGCTCACTCATATTTACAATATATAAAAGACTTTTTGTCTTCCTTTCAACCCTAGCATTTTTAGAACGCTATTCTTGGAAGCCTTGCATTTTATGAATGTAGTAAAGATTTTTATACTTCTGATCAGTAATGAAATTTAAAAACTGTGGCATGCTAGTCTTTTAAAAATGTACTTCCATTACCCAGCTCATAAAGTAATTGTGGATTAGCCAGGCATTGCTCAGTAGGGGAACTATAAGGACTTAAATAAGTAGCTAATTCAGAGACCGTTGTATTTAGAGGGTGCGAATGTGCAAATTCTTCAGTATTGTATACCTGCCAGTATGAAAAGCCTGTTGTTTGGTTAGGACAAATTATTCTCGTGGTCGTTGTCAGGGAAAGAGCAGGTGCAAAACCAATGCAAGCGGGGCCTGTAGCAGGGCGTGCAGTAGAGCTGTCCCTTATTGTCTCCCCAAGACGTGGGCATCATTTTTCTCAGAATGCCTGATTTCAGGGTCTTTTCAGGAGGTGGCTCTCCTTGTCACCCTCATTCTCTCTGCCTTTCTGATCCTAAATTTTCCACAAAAGATGACCGAAGCACTGCTTTGTGTAGAAATTCATTCTGCATGTGGAACTCTTCTTTCAAACCAAGTGACTGATCTGTGATGTGGGCTGTAAGGCTGACAAGGAGTAAAGTGGTCAGATGCCGAGCGAGTCTGTATGGAGTGTGCGTAGAGCAAGTCCAGGTGGACTCGCTGTGCACGTCAAGCACGTCGTCTTGTGCAAACACAGAAAGCCTGGTGTGCCCCGCTTTTTGTTTACACAAAGGTCAGCTGGGCAGCATGGGTGAGATTTGTCTGCATACACACATCAGCCACTTTCCGCACACGCCAGTGGCTCAAGCTGTAGAACAGCCAGAAAAATGGCTAGTTCAGAAACGGGAAGATGGGAAAAACAGTTTTCCTCCTGCTTGCCACACTGCTCTTGAAGTCTGATGACATAATCTGCAACCTTGGAACTGGATGGTGGGTCTTGGGGGACCTTTGTCAAGCCTTAAGAAGCCACCTCCTTTTTATTTCTTCCCGTTGCACTTCTGGTAGCTCGCTGAGTCGCTGAATTAGTGCACACTTCAAGTGCTAGATTTGTTCCCTAAACAAAATAAGCAATATCAGTAAAGTTCTTTGCAGTGTGGTGACTTTTTCCTTAGAGTATTTATCATGTAGGTAAGAGTTAGGGGCTGAGTTTTCCAACTTACCAGTAGAATTAACAATGCCAACACAAGTTTTTAGGCAGGGATCGAGCTTCTTTCTGAAGTTTGTAATAATTAATTAGAAAACAGGAAATTTCCAGTCGGTAACAGTTGTGCTAGCTTTCATGCGAACTGTGAGGTACAGAGTCTGTGATACGAAAAATCGTTTGGACCCTTTATCATAAACTTTCCAGTGGGCACTGCTTGTCAGAGGATCTAGTTTTATGCAGCTGTTTATGATGTAGAAAGATATATGTTATGTGTTTCATACCACACCACAAAGCACTAACTAGCATGATCTATTTGTATGGCCCAATAGTGAATCTAGATACCTCGTCTAAAGAGATGGAGAAAAAAGTGGAGCAAAAAAAAGACAAAGGTGAAGGAAAAAGAAAGAAAAAAGGGAAAACACATATTGGGAATAAGAAAACAGAATGAAAGAACAAAAGATCAGAGTGACTTCAAATTATGAAGGCAATTGGAAATTAATATAGTTTGATGTAGGACAATTTCAGTGCTCTGCCACTGTCTTAAAATAGGCTGTTTAATTTTGTTTGCTAAACTTAACAGAAGACTTTGGTCAAAAAGCTCAGGTTTTGGTGAACGGGTTGCTTCATAACATTAAAAACTGGTATTTGTGAGAGTAAAATAGTAGGAATAGACTTATTAAGCAGAGTTTCTAAACAGTACATTTTATTATTGAAATTTCAAGAATAAAGTGTTCTCAAGAGCTACGGAACATCACCATTTGCATGTTTGAGGTGTATTCCTTGTAAACTGGCTCCTTCCATTTTCCAGTGATCAAATCAGCGTGCGTATGATTGGGTCACGCACAAAGCCTGCACATGCTCAAATTGCACATACTTTGTTTATTATCAGTGGGTGAACTCCCCTGCTCTCATACTCAGTATGGAAGGCACGATGAAGTGGAGCAATAACTGCAATTTTATTTTGATATATGTAATTCAAATGTGCATTCCATGTTTAAATTGTGGTAATGATTGATGATTTGAAGAGCACTGCACACACATCACTTGGTAAAGTTTCTGGTTTTTATGCTTGTGTTTAATATTTGTCATTCATCTGCAGAGTTGCAAGTGCGCAGGCTGTTGTTCTTTATGGTTGATGTTAGTGAAGGTAGCAGCATTTTTTGGTTTTACCTGCAATACTGTGTTTGATAATCGTCTGCAGTATTTCTCCTTGTTTACATTAAACGTATCATAGGGCCTTTAATTTTTACAGCTTTCGTCATTTATTCAAAATGCTTGGCTCCCAAAAATAGTGTTATAAACAAGACAGATACTAAATACGCAGTCAATTTTCATTACACTCAGTTTTTTTCCTGCGTCTTATGAAATGTAAAGCAATTTAACACAAAATATACTTTCTTCACAGTCATCACTTTAAAATCCCACATATGTATCCCACACGGGTTTCTCAGAGCATTAACCACATCTCCTTCCTTCTAGGATCGCCCAGCCATGCAGTTATACCAGCCAGGAGCTCGCATTCGAACACATATGGGATCTACAAGTAAAACCTATGACTGCAGTGGGAAAGCCTTTGAAGATGTCCTTGATAAAAAGTATGAGGCAGATAATTCAGCTGGAGGTGGTTCTGAGAAGAGCGAAGAAGCAGAGTAAAACAAACTGGAGGAAAGACTTGTGAAAAGGATGAACTTAAGATTCAGTGTCATCACAAAGAAATTCCACAGGGCTGTTTCAGAATTCCACAGGCAACTGCACCAACAAAATTGTAATAGCTCTGCCTCTTACTTTCTGTAAAGTAAAGGGAAGAGTGACTGGAGATGTATAAAGTATCTTACAGCAAAGGAGTATTGTTGCTTTTTTAAAAAAAGCAGCACAAACACCGTTTGCCTCATTTAAAAGCAGTTCAATATTTTATTAGATTTACCTTGAAATAGAAAACGTCTAATAGTTTTAAAGGAGTATTTATATAAGACTTTTCAGAAGCTATTTCACCTTTTCACGTCTAAAGAAACGAAATGTAGATTTGCATCAGTTTGAAATCTGAGGCACTTTAAATGTATTTGGTGCATGACGTGAGGGTCACAGGAGCCCTTCCTGCAAATGGCAGCGGCTGCTGCAGGGAGTTGCCGTTGGACTCGGTGGGACCGGCCGTGGGAGGAAGCTCTGGAGCCAGTGGTGTTTGCAGGATGAGGCCCACAGTTCGCACAGTTGTGAGAAATGTCCGTTGGTATCTGTACCTCATTGTGTTTACGTTGTTTTTCAATTAACTATAGCGTCAGGTAAGTGTTAGTAAAGCTACAAGTATGTTGTTAGAGAGTTTCTCATTTTCTGAGCCACTTTTGCCTTTTATGTTTTAATAGATTCTTGTGCTTAAAACAGAAGAAAGCTAACGCAAACCTCAGCACTTATACAGTATATCTGGTTTTAATAAATTAGCTGTTTTTTATGTTTTTTGACACTGACTTTTAAAAAAAAAAAGTGGTTGTACAGTGATGACTTTTTATATGCTAATGTTTCATATAAGTTGCAGTTGCAGGATTTGGAAAATGTATTATATGTGAACGCTCTGCAGTTCTATTTGTTAAAAAAATAAACACACATGAATGTCAACTGCAAACTACCATTTTGTAAGATCTAGGCCAAATTCTGCCCTCTGATGCAGGCATATATATATATCTATCTATCTTCCATTGGTTTCAATGGTAGCTGCGTGTTTACAGAAGGGCAGAAAATGTTCATTTATCTTTCATGGCTGAAAATTTCTCAGTGGTCTGAAACTGAGATCTGCTTTGTCGTTGAAGTTAAAGAGTAAGATATTAATTTATTTTTACATCCTCTTTGAACATTTTATTATTAAGCATAACATCTAATTGTTCCAGATTGAAAAATTATTTATTGTATTTTCCCAGATATTACGCATTAAATAGAATAAAAGCAAAAAGATTTTGACTATGATTTTGAGATGTGATCTTCTGCAATTTTTTTCATCTATTACTGTAGAAAAATCAAGTAAGATGCTATGCCACTTTGTATTGTTCAGAAGCAGATAAAAATACAGTTGAGAAGAATCTTTAATATTGAGCTATGTACATGAGCGGCCAACTAAAATTACTTCAAGGTTAAGTAGAACTGCTGTTAGAGCATCATTTAGGTTTAGATCCAGCTAAAGTTGATCTTGTTTGCCGAGTTCATCCAGACTGCAGAGAAAGGATTTTGTCTTGAGTCGGCATTAGCACGGGGCTGGCTTTCCCCTCAGCGAAAGAGCCCGGCTCGGTCCAAGGAGAAGGAGACTTGCCTGGAAAGTTCTCCTGCAGCAGAGCCAGGCAGAGCTGAGATCTTCACCAGATGAGAGTCTACTCAAAAACATGTATTTCCCACCCGTTTGGATGCCTGGGGGAGGCTGGATGAGGGGTCTCACCTGGAGAGGGACCGGCAGGACACAGAAAAGCTGTGATTTTGTGCATGCTCACAAGCTCGAGGTTGGTATTTTGGCCAATGGTGGCTTCCAGGCTACTCACCCACCTTCACCCAGGCTTGATTTCTGAGCCTCACTATAGTGTCAGCGGTGTTGCTAAAACCCAGTGAAACTGGGTGAGCACAGACTTTCAAAAACCGCACTTTGTGCATCTTTCTTGCAAGCCTGTTGAGATGGTCAGATTCCCTGGAGATGACCCGCAGCTCTCGCCCCCATGGGGAGGCACGTGCCTCCTTCCACACCTGGGCTGGGACACGGTTACCCATTCCATCCCTTCTGCCAGTGCGGGGCTGGGAAGAAATGTTATAGGGCTTTCCTCAGCACGTACTGTTAGGGAAAGGAGAAGGTAGGGAAGGGACCTACGACGATGGTCTCGTCCAACGTCCTGACCCCGTCAGGGCTGACCAAGTTCAAGCGTGTTATTAAGGACATTGTCCAAACGCCTCCTCAACGCTGACGGGCTCGGGGCATCGACCACCTCTCCGGGAA
>JAVJGG010000058.1:3336168-3354644 GCA_035590195.1 Aviceda cuculoides
GGGAAGGGGGGTCGTGGGGGGGGGGGCTGGGCAAAGCCCATCCCTCAGGCACCCCCTCCCCTCCGAAAGAAAGTTAAAGCAATGGCGGGCGGAGCGAGGAGCAGGTGGAGCACGCTGCGAGTTCTTTCCTGGTCGTGCGACTGCTGCGAGAACAGCTCGGGAGGGGGGGAGAGAAAAAAAAAAGGGGGGAGGGGGGGAGATTTTGCAGGGGCCCTGTTTCCCGCGGGACCGTCCTCTTCGGTCGCCACTGAAGCGACTGCCGGGAGGGGACTGCGTGGCCCGACAGGCGAAGCGAAGCAGATGCGAAGCGAAGGCTCGGAACGTGTGGCTGGGTTACATCGTTAGGGATGGCGGCTGCTGGTGGCAGTTTAGAGGAGGGGGCTCCTGCCTGTGAAACTTTGGGGAGCCTGGAGAAGGGCCCGGGGAGCAGTCGCTGCCCGTAAGGGGCTGGTGCAGGTGTTTAGGAGGATTTGATGCTAGACTGTGCGGAAGGGAGCCGAAGTTCAAGCACCGTTAGAAGTAAGAGGGGTAATTGGAAGCTGGGCTTGTACCGAGTTGTTGGTAAGCGAAGAACACAGACTTCAGATTTCATTTTGCTTTTCTGCAAGCTCCCCTTGAACCTCGTTGTGATCTTAAACTCGATGATCTCAAAGGTCTTTTCCAGCCTAAATGATTCTATGATTCATTTGCTTCCAGGGCAGTGTAAATGGAATTCATAGCCTGGTCTCACCAAGATTCACAACCTTAATTCACGATTCCTGACTAGATTGTGTGCTCTCGTGCGTCCAGTGGCACTTCATTAGCTCAGGTTCGGCACTGCAGAAATAAGGTTTCTGGGGCTGTTTTTTGGAAGCTATCTATGTGGAAGTGTGGATTTGGAGTTAGAAAGCCCTATCAGAAGTACATGGAGTTAATTTTACCTACCCCAAATCTGTCATAGGTATATTGATATTACTCTGCAGTTTAGGCTGTTGCTAGATCTTGTGTTAAGAATTAACGTTGCTGTGTAGACTTGTCGTTCTCTTAGCAAAGGCGCAAATCTTGCAAAATAGCTGCAGTTCTGTCCCCTTCATGTTTCTTAAGTCATTTGCATGTGCATCAAGTATTGTCACTTTTCTACTGACTTGAACCCTTCCTGGAAACAGAGGACCACGTAATACAGGTGTTTTCTGCCCGGATCTGGTGTCTCACATGTTCTCACAGCGTATTTCACCCTTTCAGTGGCTGGCCAGGTCAGGGTGTTTATGCCTTTTTTAGGTGTGTGATTTTAAAGACGTGGTTCAGCTATCATTGCTGATGGAACTTAGCCCGTATAGATGGGCCGGGAGCTGGGAGTTCAGTTGTGAAGATGTGGTCAGATTCCCGTGGATGCTGCTGGATTAGCAGGAGCATAGTGCTTGCCTGTCTCATTCACGGTGCGGTGGAAATGACCCCCTTACCTGCCATGTGCGCTGTGAAGTGCCTGCTCTGCCACACCGTGGGGGTGTTTGTGTGCAGCTTCCTCTGGGAGCTAAACTTCTGTTTCTTGTCAGTCACAACACAGGGATGTAGCTTCAAGAGAAGCATCATGTTGCCACCAGGCTGCCATTTACTTTTTGGCACTGCAGGAACGTGTCATTTTTCCTTTTGCTTAAACACTGCAATAGTCTGGATCTGCTCCTGCTAGTGGAGGCAATGATGTGGCTGTATCCAGCTTTCTTGTGCTGGGAAAAACTTTACCATCGACCCTCTTCACTGATAGAGGATATGGCTGAACTGTTTGCCTGCAAGAAACTTCCAATGCCGATGAGAACAAACAGCAATCCTTCCTGTGCAATGACTGACACAGGGACTCCAGTGTGGTTGTAGGGAATCACAGAAAATAGAGGGCTTTCTTCTTGAGGGCTTTCCCAACTCTGGTGGCATCACTGATGTGTGTTGCATGTCCTCATTATCTGCTTGTGTCTCACCAGGCTTGATTCTTTATTGAGAGGAAAAGAGATATAGATCCTTCTGCCAGGGGAACCAAGACAGTCTGATTTTGAAGAATGACATGACAGACTACTTGTTGCTGTGTTCTGAAATTCTACGTGTCATATGAAAAGCAACTCAAAATTTTCTGTGCTCACAGGCAGTCTAGATCATTAGCTTTGAGCCCTTAGTTGCTTCCCTCTGGTGCTGCCTGATGACAGTCACAGTTTATCCTCTGTGAAGGAAAAATTCAGGGATATATTAAATGTTGCAACATTGTGTGTAGAATGTGTTTATTAAAAATAACTGAAATGATTAGTAGATGTGTAGCTATGAAATTGGAATGGAGTTGAGAAGTGGAGACATCTTGTTAGTTGCCAGAGTCAGTGTTGTGCCATCCCATGGGTGGATTCTTTCTTATACACAGTTATCTCCTGCACATTTCTTTTTCTGCCACTGGGAGATTTTTGAGAGGGTGTAGGAAGTATGGCTTTATCTTTAGTGGGATCCTCATGGATGATGGGATGCTGAGTCCAGGAACTGGCTCTGAAGTGGCTGTGTGTGCTGGCTGGGAAGATACCAGGAGGTCTATCTGCTCTGTACAGTAGCTTTGGCCACTCCTATTGCTCAGTCTGATGTGAGCTTGACAGAGATTGCTGATGCTGGTTGACTGCACTCTCTGGTTGCCCTGCAATATAATGTAGCCAACTTCAGAATCTGCGGTTATCTCATTGCCTCTGACTTCTTGTCTGCTTTTTCTTTCTGCCAAATCATGACATTGGCCTCTCGAATGCTGAGAACCGAGCAAGAATAGTGGTAGTTGTTCTTTTCTCAGGTAGGTATGAGTCCTCTTTACCGATCCTTTTCCCCTGCTGTTCTTCTGTTCTTTGTGTGATGGAGGAGATCCCGGTGAGAACTGCAGTGTAGGGGGCAGGAACTGGTGTAAGGACCTTCAGCATCTCTGCGGAGAGGAGAGAGCTGGTGGTAGGGACCTTTGTATGTAGGTTCTAGACATGTGTGAAAGAAGGGGGTGGGGGGAGGTGGCTGATGGAGAAGCAGTAGAGACTGGTGGTCCCACTGCTGACATGTCTGAGTCTCTTCAAGCAGCTTTTAACCTGAATGATGGACGTTGATCTACATCAGGTCAGCAAAAACCTTCAGTCAAGCTAAGAGCTGAGTTGGTGCCAATGCTGTTACTGTGCTTGGTATCTGTGGCTATAGTGAGCTTGTAGACAGAAGCACTTGCCTGTTTAGGTAGATTCCAGTGGAAATCTTCATGTCTCAGGAAGACTAAGAATGAGTCTTGGCTGTCTTAAGCTAAAGTTAAGTATTGCAAACTCCAGAATCTCAGCTGGATCTTAGTACTTTGTCTTGAAGTGGAGGCAGGATGCAGCCACAGGACAAGCATAAATGCTGGGCTTCAGGCTTCTGCTTCAGTTGTAATGTGTTCTCAGAGTAGATAATTAGTTCTGTTTGGCTGTATTTCTATTTGTTTTCTCAGTGTTGCAGCCATGAAAAGTGAGAAAAGTAGGAGGGGATGCAGAAATAGCGATTATGGAATGCGTCGCGCTCCGTAGTCTTCAAGTGGCAAGCAGCACGGCCTCAGCTATAGCCACTGCGGCATGGCACATCCTCTAACTGTGAGCTTGAGTAGGGGCAGTGCTGAAGTGTCCTTTTTACAAACCAGGTAGGGCCTGGCAGAGTGTCCAGCAAAACAAAGCAGCCTGGGGCCTGCACAGCAGCTATCTGTACTTGGACGGGTGGCAGCTTGTTCCTATCTCCTAGGAGCCTTCAAGCGGGCTTGAGAGATACTCCAACAGCCCTCTCCCTTCTGTGATTCATGGGGCACCTGTCTCTCATGACAACTTGATTTTCATCCCGAAATTTGTACTTCTCCTCTCTGAAGGGCTTCAGATGACTAGAATGGTGTTTGAATTTAGTATTTGGTCAAGTTCTCTGCAGTGGATGTGGGGCTCCCTGCCAGATTGATCGCACCAGTTATTTTCCTTACTCTTTTTATGGGTTTGAGTTGGAGCAGTGCAGAGCTAGGTCCCTTTGATATCTGTAATAAAGCATTTATGCAGAGGGAGCGTGGTCCATCTTTTTTAGTGTTGCCAAAAAGATGCTGCTGAGCACAGATTACATCACAATTGATGCAGGTCCAAAGCCATGGGAACCTGGTTGTTGACCATATGGTTTCTAGCCTGGCTGGCTCTGCTGGCGTGGCACTGTTTAGAAAGCAGCGACATGCTCTTCCTCAAACTTTCCCCCAACTAGGCAAGGCAGGATCCAGTGCAAAACAAGTTCTGGTGCAGGGGTTGACAGCAAAGAGAAATGTGAAGCAGGCCGTTATCTGTGTGACAAACCTGAGTATAGAGGAGGGCAGTAAACAGAGCTGTGTAGAGACAGTGGTGTTTGAGCTCAAAGTGAAGGGATCAGGAGGGATTGACAGGAAAATCTTATAGGCTAGCTATTCAGATATGTGCTAAGTGAACCAGAAACATTTCAGAGTTTACTCCTTCAGAAGTGTTTCAACAAATTTAAATTGACAGCATGAGTTAATAGTGGCTCAGCGCTGTTCAAGTTTGTTACTGGTCTCACAGTCCCTATTCTAAAAGTAGATTTACTGTTCCATGGAGTTATGGCCTAAGGTGCTGCAATAACCAGAGAGTTGTCTTGATCAGTAGTATACCTCAATTAAGCAGAGATTTCAGCAGAAGAGGCAGTTTCTTCAGTGACTGCCAGCTACAGTGTACTGAAGTTAGAAAATTAAAAATGGTGAGCTACGGCAGCGTGAGAGAAAGTACCAGCAACTCTTTAATGTTATTTCTTATGCCAAGGGCTTGAATGTCAATCTTTAAATGTCTGGAGATGAAAATAAGGAAGTGCCTGTAACTTCTCCAGTTCCAGAATAACCTCCTGGTCAAAAAGCTTAACAGCAACTTGAACAATTTGTGAAAGGGACGCAGGGACCTTTTTCTCACTGTTGCCTTTGGAAGGAAAATGGAAATTTCCATTGTAAAGTAGGATAGGACTGAATGAAAGGAGAGGGTGGGAGGTGGGGTGAAGTGTAGTTGAGAGGAGCGAGTAACAGAAAACTCCAGAAAGGGCAACAGTTAGGTAATGTGTGAAAAGGGTAGAAGAGATTGTCTGGTAAACTTTGTTGTAAGCTATTATAAATTCAGTTTGGAAAAGCCTTTTTTTTTTCTAGAGAAAAGAAAATGGACAATGCAGGATTACCACCAATTTTGGAAGTGACAAATTCCCTTTCAGTTCTGAAAATGTGATTAGCGCAGTGTGTTCTTATTGTCCTAATTATGTTCTGCTGTGGTTTGGTAAAAACAGTTCTTTTTCTTTAACTCATATGATCAATTCAGATTTTTTGGCTTTCAAATTGAAATCTTCCTTTCCTCCCATTGCCCCAAATCCCCCAGACAAAAAATAAACCCTAATTCACAAAGACTTTCAGGCCTTTTGGTGTGTTAAGACACGGCTTGCTTTGGGGTTTTTCAGTTGGCAAGCTGTTTGCTATTGCAGAGATACAGACCACTGAGCACTACTGTTAGCTTTCTGGTTTGTTTTGATCTTGTACAGGAATATAAAGTTTGTTATAAGATGTTGGGAAGTGTTTTGTGGTCAACACCGAATGCGGTGTGGACTGCATTTTGGGGTGTCTTTTGTATGGCTCTTAATAGTGCTGGGAATCTGTAACTTGCATCCCAAAGGTCCTTCCACTTCAGTACTTGTGGAGCAGTGCAATTCCTTTTCATATGTAGCTAGCCTGCGGTGGGATGCTGTTCATTTGTCTCAAAGCTCTGTCTGTGGTCCCGCTGTGCTTCCCGATTGGAAATCTGCCTATTCCTGTGACTTGATGCGAGGTGCATATGCATAGTGCGTGCAGAGAAGTTGTTCCATGAGGAACTGGGCTAGTGAACCTTTATTTCTTAGGGATTTGTGCCTTCTACTCCGCAGCCAATCCCCCTTTCCTGTTGTTTTTTCTGTATCTGTGTCATCCTTTAGCAGCACTGCTAATTTACTTTCATTCTGTCCCTGCCCCAAACCCAAAGCAGCTCACTGCTGTCGTATTTTTAATTCCTTCTCTTTTTCCCTAATTACAAGCTGAATCAGACACTGCTTGTTCTGCAGGTTTTAAGACTATTTGCATACTGACCATTCATGTACTGATTACAGGCTAAACAGAGCCAGTAACTGTTAAGTGAAATATTCAGCCTTAGCCTCAGTGGAGCCATTTCTTTCATTCTCTACTTGGTTCCTGATTTTCATGAAACTTGTAGAAATTTAAAATGAGGCTGAATTGCTTTGTCCAATTTGATTGGCATTGACTGTAGGGCAATGTGTTTGTATAAGCCTCATTTCCATAAGAAACCAGGGTAAAAGTGCTTTAGGAATAAATTAAGAAAACTTGGTTTGGATGCATATTTTTAGATTCGTTGGTAGTCTGCTATGTATTTAGACAGGAAAATTAATGTTAAAATGACACAAAAACTTTGTGTGTTTTGAAACAGTGTGTGTTACAAGACCCCCAGAATTAGGTTGATAGCTTAGCATGATATTCCTGTAATATCTGTTTAATTTGAACATACAAGAAAAAAGTCAGTGCATTTCACAAATACTCCTTTTCACCATAGAGATACCTTCCACATTTACGTGAAAATGACTTACAGAATATGGTTAAACTTGGTTTTCTGCTTATTGTAGTAGCTAATCCAAGTAAATTCTGTTGTAAATAGTGGAATCTAGCCAAATCATTAAAAATTATTTGCATTTCAGATGCTGCATTTCCAGGGGTTTTGGGTGGGGTTTTTTTTGTTGTTGTTGTTGTTGTTGGTTTTTATACAGTCTTGCAAAAACAGTGATTTTGAGAGATTTCCATCTTACTCTTTGGGCTGAGGGCAAACAATGTTTTGAATACAGAGGGCTGTCAACTACACTAACTGGAAAAAAAAGTCAGTGCTGTTTTTTTTAAATAGTATTTTTGTTGTTTTTAGGGCAGCAGATGAAATAATGGAATGGAAAGAAATTCTCTTCATAATGGCTAAGGTCTTTATGAGCAGGAGCTTTTGTTTTTCATGTAATTTGTGAAAGGAAAACAGTATTCAACAGATGAAAACAGAGCCTTGGCTTTAAGCTGCTGTTTTCCTCTTGAAAATTTTTTTGCCTTTGTCGAAAACAGCTAATTTATTTTGATATTTTATGATGAAGATGCAGTTTTGAAATGGCTATCTCAGTAGCACTGTTTTAGAGTACTTTTTTTTTGCAGTTTACAGGTGTAAGGTAAATAAAACCACTTCGAATCTGGGAAGAAAAGACAACTGAGAAAGCAATCACATTTATCAAAGGAAACAAACTTAGCTCTTCATCACCTGGGTTGTTTTTTTTTTTAGCATTTGCTTCCAGATTTTTTTACATAGCTGGGAAGGCCTATTGTTAAATATAAGCTTTGCTTTTCAAGTTCTCCTGATGTAAAATGATGTGCAGAAGTTGGAGAGACCTATATTTGGATTTCTTTATGAAGTAGTTAGTACCTATGCAGAAGATATGCTCTCTAAAATGGAGAGAAAAAAAGCACATGTGGTTATTTAGGAATGACAAAGAGTTGAAATCAACATTGACAGTTAACTATACAGATTTTTTTTTTCCTTTATTGCAGGAACTGAAGCTTGCTCTTTGAAAGGTGCAGTGCTGTGAAAACCGTTACTGACCATAGAAAAATGGACGTGTTGCAGATATTACGTAAAACCACCGAGCGCTTAGAGTGTGATCACTGCAGCTTCAGAGGAACGGACTATGAAAATATACAAATTCATATGGGTACCATACACCCAGAGTATTGTGATGAAATGGATGCTGCTGGTTTGGGTAAACTTATATTTTATCAAAAAAGTGCAAAACTGTTTCACTGCCACAAATGTTTCTTTACCAGCAAGATGTATTGCAACGTATATTACCACATCACAGCACAACATGCAGCACCTGAGAAGTGGAATGAGGAGCGGAAAGAACAGGTGGAAGGAGATTCAGATTCCTCCAAAAAAAGTGTCACATTGGAGCCACAGAAACCTACTCTTTCCCCTGAGCTGCGCAAACCTGCCCTTTCTCCCGAACTCCCCAAATCTGAACCTGTTGTTTCCCCCAAGCTTCAGAAATCATCAGTGTCCCCAGAGCCCCAGAAGTTGGCTCAGGCGACTTCCTCGGAGCCAGAGAAGTCAGCCCAGGCTGCGTCCCCAGATCCAGAAAAGTCAGCCCAGGCCACGTCTCCAGATCCGGAGAAGTTAGTCTCAGCCGTATCCCCGGACTCAGACAAGCCGTCCCCTGCTGTGTCCCCAGACCCACAGAAGCCATCTCCTGCTGTGTCCCCAGACCCACAGAAGCCATCTCCTGCTGTGTCCCCCGACCCTCAGAAGCCAGCCCCGGCTGTGTCTCCAGAGCCTCGCCGGCATTCCCCGGCTGTGTCTCCAGAGCCCCGCCGGCACTCCCCGGCTATGTCTCCAGAGCCCCGCCGGCATTCCCCGGCTGTATCACCCGAGCCCCGCCGCCATTCTCCCGCTGTGTCTCCGGAGCCCCGCAGATACTCCCCAGCAGTGTCACCAGAGCCAAAGAAGCCTCCTCCAGCAGTATCCCCTGAACCACGAAGGTATGCTCCAGCTGGGTCTCCTGAGCCCCGGAGACATCCTTCTCAAATGCGTAGGCCTGCTTCTGCTTCTTCTCCTGAAACCCGGAGGCCTGCTCCTGCAGTTTCGCCAGAGTCCTGGAGACCTGGTCCGACTGTGTCCCCCGAACCCTGGAGATCTACACCTCACGAAGTGCAGAAGTCTTCCTCGGTTTCTCCCTGGGCTCCAAAGCCTGCCACGTCGGTGTCCGTAGAATCCCGGAGGTCTGCCCCCGAGTCCCGAAGGCCTGGCCCTGTTGTGTCACCAGAACCTAGGAGGCTTGTTTCCGACTCGTGGAAATCTACCTCCTTTTCCGAATCCCAGAAGTCTACTCTTGTTTCTTCTGAGCCATGGAAACCCATCTCGTCTGTTTACCCTGAAGGCTGGAAACCTGTTCTGTCCCCTGACACGTGGAAGCATTCTCCCCCTGTTTCTCCTGAGCTTCGAAAGTCTAGTCACGCCGTTTCCTCTGACTCTTGGAAGCCGCCTTTCTTTCCTGAGGTCCGAAAGCCTGGTGCTTCGGTATCTCCTGAATCTTGGAAACTCTCTGAGTCCCGGAAATCTATGTATTTTTCTGAAACTCAGAAATCCACCTCTGCTGCTTCGTCTGAGGTTCAGAAACGGGCTCATTTCCCCGAACCTCGGAAAAGAGCTCTGTTCCCAGAGTCTCGTAAATCGAATCCTACTGTTTCTACTGATGCCCAGAAACGTGCTGTCTTTTCTGAGCCCCAGAATCAGGTGTCTACTTCTCCTGTTTCTACCGAAGGCCAGAAACATGCCCTATGTTCTGAAGCCCAGAAATCGGCTCTCGTTTCTTCCGAAGTCCAGAAGCATGCCCTATTTTCTGAAGCCCAGAAACTTGCTCCCGTTTCCTCTGAAGTTCAGGAGTCTACTTCCTTTCCAGAGTCTCAGAAATCTGCTTCTCCTGAAATTCAGAAACATGGCCTCTTTACTGAGTCCCAGAAACCTACTCCTTCTGTTTCTCCCGAGACCCCCAAACAAGCTGTTTTTACTGACTCCCAGAGATCTGCTGTTTCCCCTGATGTTCAAAAGCACGCTGTATTTTCTGAGATGCAGAAGCCTGCTGCTGCTTTATCCTCTGATGTCCAGAGACACGTTGAAACTACTGTACCTTCTGAAATCCAGAAGAACATCCTGTTTTCCGAGCCTCACAAGTCTGCTCCAGGTTTTTCCTCCGAGCCCCAGACACCTAGTGAGTCTGGTGAGAGTGACTTTCTTTCTCACAGTTTAGATGATCAGAAACCACTGGATGATTTATTCTCACAGGATGAACAATCAATATTAGCCAAAGAATCACCAGAAGACATGTTGTATTCATGCCCCAAAAAGAAGCCCAAGAAGGAAAACCAGGAGAACTCAGATTCTGAACTAAATAGCAGTGAGTGTGGAAAAACAGAGATGGACTCAATGGAGATAAAGGAGCAAGAATCCAACAGTGACCAAGAGCAATATGATATGGAGTCATCTGATTACGGCAAAGAGAGCAAAATAGATGCAACTACTCCCGTGCAGCCACAGTGTGTGCTGCAGTTTACCGAAGAGAAAGAGGCTTTCATCTCTGAGGAAGAAATAGCAAAATACATGAAGCGTGGCAAGGGAAAGTATTATTGCAAAATTTGTTGCTGTCGTGCAATGAAAAAAGGTGCCGTCTTGCACCATTTAGTTAACAAGCATAATGTTCAAAGCCCATACAAATGTAAAATATGCGGCAAAGCTTTTCTCTTGGAGTCTCTTCTTAAAAACCATGTTGCTGCTCATGGTCAAAGTTTGTTGAAGTGTCCACGTTGTAATTTTGAATCAAATTTTCCCCGAGGCTTTAAGAAACATTTAACCCATTGCCAAAGCCGTCATAGTGATGATACACCTAAAAAACACTTGGACAGCCTTGAACCATTTGAAGAACAAATTTAATCTGTTTTTTCCCTTGTGCTAGAGAAGCTGAATTTACAGAAGTGTTCAAAAGTGTTGCTGTATGTTAACCGAGTAGTTTAGCTGATCTGACAAGTCAGAAGATGCATGGTTTATTGTACTATGTTTAACTTGTCTTATAGCTGTATTACTGAACTGATTTACTTTCGAAAGTCATTTTGAATATGTGCTCATGTCTTTGTATTACCCATCAGTAGAGTCATATTTTATTTTTCAGATGTACTATGTTTTTGAAACCAAAATTGATACAAATTAGTTTTTTAAAGATTTGTAAAACATACAGGCAATTAAGGACTGGAGTGGCAAGCAATCCATATATTCCTGTGAAGACTGAACTTGTTTTTTCACATTTGTTAAATGTATTTTTCAAAATGTTTTTATCAAATTCTCAAAATGAATATTCTCACCAAATGGAATGTGAATGAGCCAGGCATGAGAAACTACCAATCCTTCCAGAGTAATTGTGCCCTGAGGTTGTAATTGAGTGTATAGTCATTCGTTGGAAACTTGTTGCACTCAATTCCCTGACTTACTTGTCTCAGATTTAGAAGCATCAAGGTACTTATTTTGTGACTCTGTATTTTGGCCATGTTTTAAGCATGTACTAATATACCTTAAATTGATGGATTAACGTCAAGACTATGTATAGCTCAACACTTTCTCTTGATGAGTCAGATGTTTGTAATGTCAGAAAACCCCTAAATTTCTTGTATTTGGTGAAATGTTATGCTTTAATCTTTTAACAATAAAAAGAAACCCAACCTGGCATTGGCCATTTTTCCTTTTTTCCAAATCAAGAACAAAGCCTTTCACATTGAACATCCTGTCATCTAAGTATCTTTGGCAACAGGAGATGCAAAATTGTCCTGGAGTTCTGCTGTGAATACTTCAACTTTCCAGGCACCAGCCTATGAAAGCAAGGTTAGTCTAAATTTCCTGTCTGCTTCAGAAAAATGTATCAGGTGTAAAGGAGGAAAAATGTGGAAAACAGGAATTTGTGCACTGTTATTTAGCATGCTTGCTTTTGTGCTGTTTGCATATTAACCGTTCAAAAACTGTAAGTACTTTATAATTCAGCAGGAGTATAGATTTTAAGTGGAGGTCATGCAAGGACAGTTTCGTTCTCCTCAGGCTAAATTATGCCTAGACTTCAGCTGTTGTAAATGTCCGCTTAGAGTAAGAAGGTGATAGTGTTAAATAAATACTAATTAAAAATTTCCAGGTGTAAGCTCCTACTGAAGAGCTTCAGATTGATTTGATTGAAGCCTGTGCCTGATATCTTTTGTGTTTCAAGAGGATTTCTGGAAGGAAGGGAAAAAAGTGTTTAAAGTTCTACACTTAGGTGACTTCTCAGTGCTGCCTATTAAGAGCGAGCTTTCTTGCAGGGTTCTCACACAGGACAAAACCCACTCCATGCCCGTAAGTCCAGTGCCCTTCGTTGCCTTTCATGGGGTCCGGACTAAAATTCTGTTTTGTTTTGGTTTTTTTTTTTTCTAGGAGTGACTACAGGTCTCACTAAGAGAGCACTTGACTATTACAGCTTTGCTAGCATACTTAGTTGGTATAAAAGCTGCTTTTCTCCTCTGCTATCTTTTCATCACTCTTGGCACAGTCGTTTGGTTAAAAAGATGCCTTAAGCTATTTGAATAAAGAGAAGAAATCAAGGAAGGATTTGTCTGAATTGGCAGCGGTGTCACCTTTACAGTTTGATGTCTACTGACAGGTACTTCTCACTACTCTGTACCAGCTAACTTCCTTGATTTCTGGGAATCCATCATCAAGGCTTGATGCTGTTTCTCTACATACTTCTTTTGGTAACTGACGACTTGATTCTTTAATCTTGATTTACAGCTGTCAGAGTGTACTTTGTAACTCCTGGAGAAGAACTTCGCAAGTCCCCTTGATGTTAGGGCATTGAATCTCTTTAAATCCAGGTATGATGGGCACTTTCCGGTTTCAGTAAGTACAGAATTTTGTCAGAGCCTCATGGAAGTTGAAGGACATTTCTGCTGTGTGGGTTTTTTTTTTTTTTTTTTCCAGACTAAGTATTCTTTCACCATTCCCTTACACTGTGCTCGTTTGAGATCTTTAAGATGTGTAGGAGGATCTGCTGGGATCTGAACTGATGTAACTAATTTCTGTAAGGAACTGTAGGACACCAGTAGACAGATCAGATTGTGGATGTACTGTTCCCTTTCAGATGACCTATTACAGATGCCGAGGAGAAGGGTGAATACTCTGAGTACAAACAGTGATCATTCTTTTTTGACATAAGAAAGAAATGCAAGCGAAGCACTTAAAGATTTAACCAGTGAAAGAATTTGCTTGGAATATGCCTATGTAGTCCTTGGGTACTCCCTGAAATAACATCAATTGAAATCAGTACTAATTTTGTTTCATATGTTCGCGTATGAAGCAAATAAAGAGGTCTGCAGTTTCCAGAAATTGCTGCGTGTTAAGTCACTGGGGCATTTTATCAAAGTGTTGCGTGCTGCTGTCTCGCTCGTTCCTGCTCTTCAGCACAGGCACCCTTTGGGGTCTGCACCCGTAGTTGGAAATTCAGGTTTCCTTGGAGGTGGTTTGCTTGGCAAAACAGCGCGATCGGGTCAGGAGGCAGCAGCTGGGGCAAACACAAAGAAAGTTTACTTCCAGTACGGGTATTTCAGAAAACTGCAGTTCCTTCCCTCTCTGAACCCGGTGGGCTGCTCCTGCCTGAGAAAAAGGTAATTACAGACCTTAGATGTAAAGATGACAACACTTTTTTTTTTTTTTTAATCCCCACCCCTCCCCAAAGGCTATTTATAGCCTATGCTGAGAAATGTGGTAGACAAAAAATTTCCTATTACAGTCTATACAGGGTATGCAGTGGTTCACAGGTGATGCATACAGCCGTGAAGTCATTACCTCGGTAGAAAAAAGATGAGAAGTCCATTTGGAACCAGTGTATTAGGGTGCAGAGAAACTTCGGTTGGAGTGGGGCAGGAAGAGAATCTTGTTTAAGTAACAGAGATGAGTATAATTAAACTTGGAATTTTTATGGATTTTTGTAAAAATCTTTAGATTTTTTCACCATGCTTAAGAATAATCTTGGGATTGGATATAGCAGGTTGTATGTACTTAAATGCCTTTCCTTCTCTTTGTATATTAATATACTGCCTGCTTAATCTCATGAAATTTTAGAAGGAGAAAATCTTGTAGAAAATACAATTTTTGAAGGTTTGTCTATGGATTCATAGTTTTGTACTTCAGAGGGTTTTTTTTTAATCATGACTGTTTAGTGATGTAGGACAGCTCGCTCGTATCTTACTTACATGAGTGCACTGAGGTCACCACAACCATTGCTGTGCTCGTATATATGTATTTTTAAAAGGAGAGAGGAAGAGGTTGAACTGTTTCCTACCATACTGCTGTTACGACCTGTTCTGAAGAAACTTTCATTTTAAGTAAGTTTTAGTCAATAATTGCTTTTCTGAAGTATAAGCATATAAGAACATTTTTGTTGCTTACTTTCTGTGGGGAATGAGAAAGGTTGCTCAAGAAGGTATCAGAGCTAGATAAATCAATTTAAAACTTGGAGAATGCAAACTTTGGGAAAGTGAATATGAAACTGAAAAGCAAGTAGACGAAGGTGTAGGGTTCCACCTGAATTCTAACCTGTCTCTGTATGCTTTGTAATAGACTTCAAAAGCATAATTGTGTACTTTTAAAATATGGAATATATATGAGCTTTTCACAGTATATCTGTATAATACTTTGCATTTTCTTTCCTGTAGGTTTACATGACTTAGTTTAACAAGTATTAAAAAACAAAGACAAACAAAAAAATCCAAAACGCAGTTTCTAAGGGATTTCTTGGTCAAAAGAGAAGTAAAAAAAAAATTGGCTTTTTGACTAAGCATTACCCAGCCAGGGTTGCCACATGGCTGTTGATCAGTTATCTCTAAAGATCACAAATACAAGCATTCGATGTATAATTACCAACATTATTTTGTAAAACTTAGGGACCTGAGAAGGACTTCGCTTCCTCCCACGTGTATATAAATAACTCGAGTGCATTCTGTGTATGTGTGGGCGTTACTTTGTCTGTCCTGGGGCTGCAGCTCGGTGTGGGAGGAGTGAAGTTAACTAAAAGCCAGTAGAAGTAATTTACTCCTGACATTATTTCTTGCAGTGACAAATAATACATACTAATGAAAGTCAGCATAGTGGAATCATTTCGTGACTTTGGAGTATATCCTCAATATATACTTGCGTACAACACTCACAATAATCAACTTTAAGACTCTGCGTTTTTAAAAAAAAATGTTGCTTTAATAGATTATGCGTATGATTGAGAAAATGCTCCTATAGGAACTTCTAGGCAAGATGCCAGTGAACGCGCAATTCCCTTTGTACGATCCCCATCCTCGGAGAGGAATCTCTCCTGTGTACGCCTGGAAGGACACAGGTTTGGGTCCTTTTCATGGAGAATCTCGATGGAAAGTACAAACTGGAAACTGAGAATAAAGAAACACCAGAGGTGTTTTTCAGCTAAATTAGCTGTGGCCGTATGTGCAATACAAACTTATCTTCATCTTTTTATTGCAAAAAAGGGTTAGTAATTGTATGGAATGTCCAGTCGTATTTTTAAAGTGCATTTTCACAAGCATTCAGTCTGATTAAAAGTCATCTTCTATAGAGAACCCAGAGGTGTTTTTCAGCAAAGTCCATTTCTGTCAGAGATTACAACTCTATTTCGTTTGACATTTGGGAAGAGATTCTTGCAAGGATTACTATTTTCAGTAATAAACATTTTATCTTCTTTCAGCATACCTAAGAGTATCTGTCTAGGCTTATCAGTAAGTTGCTTAACTTCTAGATCAAAGAAATGAAGTGGTGTGTAACTACTTGAATGTGAATGTTTATATAATGTTAATGATACTGGTTGTTCTTGTATTAATGAGCAAATTTAATTGGGGGAAAAAATGTTGTTTACCAAAACCTGAAGACCATTTAGGTTTCAGTAGTAATGTTTTAAAATAAGAATCGCGTGTACTTCACAATCCCCTGTTCTGAGGAGGAGCCTCTAAAAGTAGTATTAAATTTTAGTTAATTTAGTAGAAGCCAAATCAAAGTAATTTTTGCTTATTTTTATTGTCTGGCATACTTGACCGGGTATTTCTTCTGAGCTGTACAATCAAAATAATATGTCTATTTTCTTTTTTTTTTTTTTCTAATTTTCTTATCCTCCCCCCTCCCTGAGAAGTGCTGCCATCTCCACCTCATAAAAAACTGACCGTGTCACTTCGTGATCAGCTCAGGGCGATATAACCGCAGCCTTTCCCTGGATAGTCCTGGCCTCTTCCCTTGCCCCGGCAGCGCGTTCCCATTTTTCCTCCGTCTGCTTTGCTGTGACGCAGATCGTCTCGCAGATTCCTTGAATTCCTGGAAACTTGCTGTTTTTTCCTCCTGTTGCGGAGTTAGTCTGTCCATCCGACGTTCCGTCGCCAGCGCTGGGGCGATGGAAATGAGCGGGAGGGGGACGTTTCTTTGGAAGGGAGGGAGCCAAGGCCGGGAGGGACGGTGAGCTCGGAGGGGCTTGGGGTGACTCGGAAACTGCCCCCCGGACCGCGGAAATCCTGGCTCGGTCGCTCCGCAGGGATGTCCTGACAACGGGGCCGTGTTATTTTCTCGCGTCACCTCTTCACCTGCCGGTTGTCCGCCGGGTCGGTCGTTTCTTCCGCTGCCTCTCCGCCGCCTTAGTCCGCGTCTTGCCGGGTGCTCCGGGCAAGGTTCCTCGAGAAAGAGCGCCAGAGCCGGAGGCGATAACCCCTGACAAAAGGGATAAATTACGCGTGTGCTTCGTGTTTCCTTAGCTGACCTTGGAGCCCCGGCGCAGGGGCTGAGACTTGCTGTGCTCCTGAAGCTGCGGGGCGGCTCTCGCTGTACCTAGACAGTCCTTGACTGCGGTGGAGGTTTGTGTAGCTATCGGATTTTTTGATTCCTTGTCTCAGGCGCTTATGCTAATATTGATTCTTCGAAGTGCAGAACCCAAAACCTCAAACGTTAAAGTTTTTTAGGCAAAACTCGGTGGAGAAGCAGGCATTGATTCCCAGTGGCTTTGTCCAGTGCTGCAAGAGAAAATTTAAAAATGGTTGTTTTCTCTTGGTACACTGAGCATTTAATTTTATTCCTTATTTTCCCTCCACGCGCGGCTGTAGAACTTGAAGCCCATTGAGGAAAAGCAACTCCTTTTAAGTAATTTCCAAACCTAAGTGAAGCCTCCTGCCTTTTGAAAGTAAAAAGAAAAATAAATCATTTAAACCTAATGAGGAAAATGAAATGCTTGTATTAAGAAACAAAGATACCTCTCATAGGTACCTGTCATCCTGACTTTGCAAAAGACTAAGAGTTTATCAGTTACAGCATCCAAGCTATATATTTCCAGTTAGGAATAGTCAAATGTTCACAGACACAGAAGTGTTCTGGTAGCTCCTCAAGCGTAGGTCCTACATGCCTTCTCATCTATAAAAAAATAAACAGGAAGAAAAAAAACCCAGTTTTCAAAAAATAACAGCTAGTGGAAATGGGGGGCCCAGGTCACGGTCTGGTTCCTCAGCGAAGAGCAGAGGCTTGCGGAAGCATGGACAGGCCACGTGGGTCACCACCAAGTTGTGAGGCTGGTGGTGGAGGAAAAGGTTTGACTTTTGTGATCATGGAACCCTGTCTGAGGCTCGAGGACTCTTGGGGAGAGATGGAGGAGGAATTTGGCTTTCAGGAGCCGGGGGCCCTGTGTGGGGGTTGAGGGCTCTTGGGGAGAAATGGGATCCACCATCTTTGCCACCAAACCTGGTGAGAGTTTTAAACTAAGAACGGTGGGGGAGGGAGATGGCGACCTGCAATTAAGCGAACAAAAGAAGGGAAAGGAGTGGAAAAAAAAGGATGGAGGGGGGTCATGGGATCAGGAGACACCTCGGGAAGAATAAAATGGTGCAAGGAGGCCTACGCCTGGAGTGCACGTATACGCGCAAATGCTTGCAGCTTGGCCAACAAGCTGGAGGAGCTCGAGCCGCGCGTGGTGCCGCTGTCGGGATCACGGAGATGTGGTGGGACAGCTCACACGGCTAAGTTGCCGTGAGGGACAACTGCGGGCTCTACAGAAAAGAGGGGAAGGGGAGATGCTGTTGCCCTGCAGGTGAAGGAGCAGCTTGGATGCGCGGTGGTTCTGCGGGATGGGAGCGTGTGGTCGGGGTCGGAGGTGTCAGGGTGACGGCAGGGTAAGAATTCGTTGCAGAGCTCCTGACCAGAGCCGAAAAGCAGACGAAGCTTTTTTTGAACAACTTTGAGAAAGTCTGGTTCTTGTCAGGGGGACCAAGTCCTCCACGTCTGATGGAAAGGGAGCGTGGCAGGATCCAATCAATCCAGGAGGTTTCCAGTGGGTGTCAGGGACAGCTTCCTGATCCAGGTACTAGACGGGCCACTGGGGTTCACAGACAAGGAAGAACTGGTTGGAAATTTGATAATCAATGGTGGACTTGGCTCTAGTGACCACGGAATAGTGGGGTGCGGTATCCTGAGGGGGGAAGTAGCAGACAGAGTACAGACCATAGACTTCCAAGAGACCAGACTGTGAATTTTTCAGGGAACTGGTCGGTGGGATCGCCTGGGAGGCAACTCTGAAGGGTAAAGGAGCTGAGGAAAGCTTATTGCCCAGGGATGTCGGGATGAAGTCAGGAAAGCCAAAGGGCACGTAGGATTGACACTTGCAAGGGACATCAGGAGCAGTAAGAAGAACTTACTGCTTCTGGGGGGTGGCTTGAGCCTGGCTGGACACCAGGTGCCCACCAACGCTGCTCCATCCCTCCTCTCCTCAGCTGGGCAGGGGAGAGAAAATACAACGAAAGGCTCGTTGGGTGGAGATAAGGG
>JAVJGG010000058.1:3357951-3372945 GCA_035590195.1 Aviceda cuculoides
TGGGATGCGGGATGAAGGAGGTGGGATGCGGGATGAAGGAGGTGGGATGAAGGAGGTGGGATGCAGGATGAAGGAGGTGGGATGCAGGGTGAAGGAGGTGGGATGCAGGATGCGGGATGAAGGAGGTGGGAGGTGGGATGCGGGATGCAGCATGCAGGCTGTGGGATGAAGGAGGTGGGATGTGGGATGCGGGATGTGAGATGAAGGAGGTGGGATGTGGGATGCAGGCTGTGGGATGAAGGAGGTGGGATGTGGGATGCAGGATGTGAGATGAAGGAGGTGGGATGTGGGATGCAGGAGGTGGGATGAAAGAAGTGGGATGCAGGATGCAGTATGTGGGAGGTGGGATGTGGGATGCAAGATGCAGCATGCAGGACGCGGGATGGAGGTGGGATGCAGGCTGTGGGATTAAGGAGGTGGGATGTGGGATGCAGGCTGGGGGATGCGGGAGGTGAGACGCAGGATGCAGCATGTGGGGTGCAGGCTGTGGGATGCGGTATTTGAGATGAGGGATGCGGAATGCGCCATGCGGGATGCAGGCTGTGGGATGTGGGATGCAGGATGCGGAGCAGCCGCTGCCATGCCACTGCCTGCAGCCTGCCTGGCTTCTGCTCTCCTCCCACCCCACCGGGGCCGGGGGGCCCTTTGCCTCTTGACTTAGTTCGCTATTCCTTTAAGCTCTTTTAAGAAGAGCTGTAATATCGACCGAGATAAAAATAAAAGGGTGGGTGGCTGGGGGATGGTGACAGTGTGGTCGTTTTGCGCACATGACAACTGTTCTGCCACAAAGATCTTGATTTTCTCTGACGCCAAGGGCAGTTTGAGCTCGCTGCTGCTCCCTGAACCCCGTGTCGGTGAAGTTTTCCATCAGAGGGAGCTACAGAGCAATTTATTAGGAGGTCAGCTTTAAGGCACGCTTTTTGAACACGTGAAATACACCTAAGGAATAAAAATACATCAACGATACGTTCAGAAATGGCTCTGGGCTTTTCTCCTTTTTATGGCGAATTAGTCTTAGGTTCAGAAATGGCTCTGGGCTTTTCTCCTTTTTATGGCGAATTAGTTTTAGCCCTGCTGGGACTGATTTCCCCAGCCCTGTACCCAGAGTCCTCTGTTTTAAACCACTTGCTTATTTTCTTTGACACCCCTCCCTGCCGTGCGATTATCCCATTCCCATAGCACGTGCGTTACTTACAAGGATGTTGAAAAGACTTACGTAATCTCCCAAAAAATAATCGCTCTTTTGTTCCCTAGGTCATTCCTACTCTTATCTCGATAAGAAAAAAACCGCTAAGGGAATCGCAGAGGAAGCCTGCCCTTCCCGTGGTGGTATTGAAGAGCCAGGTTGTACCCAAAACCGCTTTCCACCAGCCCTGCCGGGCCGGGGACATGTCCTGGGGATAAGCTCCATAAGTGCCAAGAGGATTTAAGTTGAGCCCGCAGCGGCCGGCGCGCACACCAGAGCTGCGGCCTCTGGCTGACGAGGGGGTTTGAAATCAAATTCAGACCTCGGTTGAGCTTCCCCCAGTCCCAGCAGAGAGGGGACAACCTGCAAGCAGGGACCCTGAAGGCACGAATCCGGGCACGGCTGGCAGCGCCGTAGGAAATCCGCCTGCCAGGCGGCGGGACCGCCGGCATCACTTACCCTGGTTTACGGTTTTGCTGCTTTTTTGGCGATTTGACGGGCAGCAAGACAGCGACTGTGCTCCGGGACACTGCCTTCGGGCACTGCCAGCTCATCCGCAGTCAAATTTCCCCTTGAAACCCTCAGGAATTTTGCCTGAGTGAGACCGTGCGCTACTTGACTTACTGAGGCAAAAGCTGTTTACAGCTCTAAGATACAAACAAGCCCTGAAACTTCTGTCCTTCGTTATTTTACATTGAGTCGCTGTGGTCTGGGCCAGCTCCAGCATTTTTTCTCGCTGCGCTCATTACTGCAGGCGGTGATGAAACTGGATAAGCCAAATGGCCAACTTGGCCTTGACATAGTCATAATGTCATTGAAAGTAGGGGGAAACACAAATGTACCGCCTCGGCCGTGGGAATCTGAGACCTTCCTGCTTCGTTTACAGTAAAAATCAGTCAGAAATCCTTAATTCCCTCACTCCCTGACTTCTCTGGTACACATACACGCTAAGGCGTTGCACAAAATGGCAGGAGAAAGAAGCCAGAAGACTTTCATAGCTTGATCTTTCCAACCTGCCGGTGAGAAATGCTTTGGAATTTAACTTCCCACCAAAGAAACCCAGCTAAAGCTGGAGGGACATTTTAATTGTATTAAAAACGGTCACCGAAGACGGTCACATCGCTTGGAAGCCAATGCTGCTGCAAGATAAACTGACACAGTAAGCGGGATAAATGATCTTAGGCTGGACCGCTGGCGTAGCCTTCGCCGTGGTTTTGAAGCCGCAAGGAAGGATTCCAATACCAACGCATTTACAACAGAACTGGACTAATTTCTCTACTCCGGTTTCCGTCGGCATGTTTACGCCCAAATAGCTGCAGCGAAGGTTCCAGTTCTGCTGATAAACCACCCAAGAAAATCGAGCCGCCGGCGCCGGCTCGCGGCGTAGCTCACGTTCTGCAGCAGCCGCAGGATGCGTTCTTCACGCTGGATATAAACAAACGGGCAGGGTCCCGGCGTCGGGGGGGTCCCGGCGTCGGGGGGGGTCCCGGCACGCGGGGGCAGCTCGGTGCCGCAGACCCCGGCCAGGGCAGCGGGTGCTGGAGCCTTTGGTGGCTGCTGGCCCGGGCTGCCTCCCATCTAGATTTCTTAAAAAGGGCTGGTTTATTGTTTGGATGTAAACTGGTTGCTGATTAGAGGCAAGTGGGTTTGTTTAACGAAAAAAAAAAAAAAAAGGACAGCTAATTGAGTTAAAGCTATGTGGTTTATGGGAGAAAATGCCAAAGTTAATTACGGTGACCATCTGTTTCATCAAAACACTCGTTCGCTTTGAATACCTCTATTGTCAGGGCTGGCTTGAAGATCTTTCTCAAATTCAGGCCGGTGAAGAGGTACTGTAAAATGAAATTACGTTGTTCCCTGTAATCTCTGGCAGACAACAGTGGTGGTGGCTGCAGTGACCTTGTGGTGCGATTTCTTTTAAAGGGAATATTGCTGCGCTCGAATCACTGCAAGCTTAGCTCTGCGCGCAGGAAGCTTGCGTGATTTTTTCCAGGGATTTATTCAAGGAGGTCTTCGTGGATCTGTTTCTGCATGGGGCAAACTGCCAACATGAATGGCATTCTTTTCCCCAGCGCCTCCCTTCCACTACCTGACCATGATTAAATTCCTGCGATATTAATTCCGGAAAAAAACCCCTGAGGAATTGGCCTCTCCCCGTGGTTCTCAGGCACGCGTATGTGCACACGCCTTGCTCTTGAGAGCTATGTCACGATATACGAGTCAGCTATCGCAGGCGTCTCTCCGTACGCCCGGGTGACACAGCCTGCAGGAACGGGGTGACGGGACAGACCACGAGCTTTTCCCCCTGAACTCGGCTGCAGGATGGGACCGTTCTCCGCAGGGTCCCGCACCGCTGGGCTGCCCGCGTTCGCCGGGGGACGCTCGCGCGAATACGGGTCCCTGCCTGGTTGTGAGGTATTTGAAATTAATGTCACGTATTGCTGTCGGTAAGTAGAAGAGGTCAGACTAGTGCTGGGGTGGCAGAAGCAAGGTGGCTGAGAAGCTGGCACCGGGAAAACAAACCCCAGTAACTTCTTTTAACAGGCCGGCTGTGTTGGGATATACACATTCTCCAAAACATTCACATGGGGCGGTCTCGCCGACTGAATGGTTGTCGCTCCGAGGCTGAAAGGAACGTATGAATTCATGTGTCCCGAATCCTATGAATTCAAGGAAAATTCAATGGAGATTTAATCTGCTTCTGGAAGGAAAAATCCTTCGCGCTGCCTGCTTCAAAGAGAAACAAAACCATCCTTTATTCTTCTTAGTAAGAGGACTGTACTGTTACCAGTCAACATAGTGAAATAACAACTCCTTGAAAATCTTGCTGCGCTTACATCTTGGATAAATACTAGTCTAATGGGAGCGATAAAGCATTAGGCAATAAGATTAGAAAAAGAGATTGTTCCTGAATCAGTCCATTAGGATTAACCAGGCTTTGTTCCATGGCAACTTAGCTAAGAATAATCACGACTGCAAATAGTGCTGTTCCAGTTTCTTGGGTGGAGCACAGGGTAAAATTGCTGGTCTCCAAATGCAATTATTAATATGTTTGACGGTTCTTAAATGTCACCGGGGCCGTACTTCAGTTCAGTTAGAGTTGTTGGTTTTGCCGTCATACGTGATGCATAAGGAGTTCAAAACCCTGCAGGTGAGCTGAGTTCCTCAGGTCCCCGTGGTTTCAGATTATTTTGGGTGGGACGTGATTTCTGACGTTAACAGCTGAGGTCGGCAGCACTTTCTCCGTCGCCCGCCCTGGGTGGCCGGCGGCAGACGAGGCGCGAGTGCAGTAGGTGAGGGATGCGGGCCGGAGCGGCCAGGCCGGCGCTTTGGTGGGTCCCGACCATGAACCGGTTCTCCGGAATGTGGATCTCGGGCGGAGGAGAAGTTCAAAACGCCTTCTCTGTTCATTGGCGCTGCAGCGCACACGTACCCAGGTCCCGTTCTGGGTGCAGCTGAGCTGGGCCCGAGGAAATTACCAGTGAGCAGTTTGATTACCTTGATTCTGTCCAGGTCAAGATCTTGAGGATCTTTTAAGAATCATAAATCTTGCATTTCTTTGTATTATACTTGGTTTTATTATTCTACTGTACACTCCCCCTCCCTCGCATTGCAATAGATATTTATTTTAAATGCATCTGCCTGTCTAATCTGTGCTTGGCAACTATGGTGCTTTCTTAATTCACCAGTCTAGGTTAGCATGAATCATTTTACTTATTTGATTATGGTGGCACAGTCATTTAAATAATGATAATGAGCATGAATTTATCCACTTCACTGCAGGCAACACCAAACTTACACAGGGTTCAGGTAGCATTTATTTATGTATGCAAAACCACTGCAAAACACCCTGGTAGGAAAAAAAAACCCCAAACCTATTTACTGGCTTATGGTTTAGTGCGTATTTCCAAACGGTCACTTACTTCTCCTAAAACCAGCCGAGGCCCTAGAAGAAGGTGTGTGCCGGACACCCACTGCTCTTCGGCGCCTCGCTCGGAGGGTCTCGCCGGGGTAAATCCAGCGGCCTCCCTCCGTCGACGGAGAGCGGCGGGTACCGTCGGGGAACGGCTGGGGGGGTCCTGGGGCAGGCCGTGGGGGTGGGGGGCTGCCTCCTCCCCGAAACGCTGCCCTCCCTCCCCCCGGCTGCGAAGGGGACGCAGGCATCCAGCCGAGACCCGACCCAAACGTGTAAGGAAGGAGGGGAGGTGATCGCCGGCCAAAAAGGGATCCGAACACAAATCCGTTGGAATAGAGCGCTGCGGATTCGTCCGAAGGGACGCGGAGCGCAGAAGAGGGGGGGAATGGCGTGAAGCCCGCGCATCCATTGCCCCCTTAACTTTAGTCTCTGCTGTTAAGCTTTGGCAAGATACTTTTGGTTTGGTCGCTCTCGTGCTCGAGTTCAACGGGTCACCCTTTGTTACGGCTGTTTCTCCCAGGGAGTCGACACCAGGAGGGGCTGACAGTTCCCCTTAACCCCCCCAACACGCGCTCCCCCCACCCGGCTTCTTTGGCAGACCAGCACCTTTCAGGTTTTAGTCTCCTCTTTTGTCCTAGCTCCGGATCTGCGGTCTCACCGGCCGGGCATTCCCCAGCTCCCACCGTTCCTGCTGGTTTGCAGTGGGCTCGTGGTGTTAGCTGAACTCCACCTTGCCTTGCCATTGTTGCCTTTCCCGTTTTTGTTTTTTTTTTTTCCTTTCCAATTACTCATCTCTGATTTAACTCCTTACAGCCAGAGTGGATGATGGCAAACTCATAAAAATTACAGCATCTTTACGACACAATATTCGTACCGGCCGCATTTACCACATGGTGCTCAAAATCTTCAAACATACGGTATCATTGTAGGTAATTCTGGAGTCTGTCTACTTTCAAAATAGCCAGAAAAAAATGAACATACGATTTGTGCTTGTGGTTGCGTACAGCCCCGTGCGCCTTTGGGAATGCAGGCCCTCCACCTTCAAAGGCTATGGCCGCGTAGAAAACATCTGTAACTCTCGGGGAGATGAGACAGACTCGCCGCGCGTTGGGCACCGGCTATAGGTTCCGACGAAGGGCCCGTCCCGTCTGAGCCGTTCCGCGGGCAGCGTAGTCAGCCGTGCGAGCGGTACCTCTGTGCTCACCGTACTGACGTTCCCCGTCGCCGTCAGGTTTTCTCGGCCTGGTAGGAGCGTTGAATATATATATACGCCTCTCAGGACGTCCGCCACATCAGCTGGCTGAGACCAAAGCGCTTTTCAAGATATTGGTTTAGGAAATATTTACGCAGGAGCAACGAAGGAGAAAACATGGCCTCTCTGGTGCCCTTTGGCTGGAAGCTCAGACGAAGTTTGCCGGTGGGAGAGAGGAGCGGATGCTCTGCAGGCCGGCGCTGGCGCGCGGGGTCGGTCGTGCTCCGGGGCCGGCCACGAGGGACGGGGCCGCTCCGAAGACGCGGCCCTGGGTATCTCCCACTCCCAGCGCCCGGTAAAACGGCGGTGTGCGTGGCGAAGCGGCCTCCGTGCCCACTGGCTGCTCAACACCCACCCTGAGCAGGAGCTGGGACTGTCCTGGTGCTGCTTAGCTGGAGCATTGGTTCTTTTTTTTGTCAGAAAAAAACAAAAAACAAAAAACAAAAAACGCCGACACGCCCCTTCCCTAAATTACGAGAATTTATTCAGTGCTTCGTGTTTTTTTGCCAAGCTTATAAAGAACGCCTCCTTTTTAATGCTCTGCAGGAGAGCGCTGATACTTTTTCCAGAACTGATTTAATCTGTATACATTGAAGTTTGATATCCTGCAGATGTTTGGCTAAATTCTAATAAAACTGCCAGAGTGACCCACCATGAGAATTTTATCATAATCCTCCAGAGGAAAAAAGTGTTCATCCCAAGGGATGTGTCATAGGTCAAATAAAAACCGTCATACCTCCTCCTTGTTTTGAAAACGCCCATCGTCTCTGCTTTTATTTACAACAAATATATAAAAGCTTTTTTGTCAGCAATTTGTCTCTTTATTTCTGTACTGCTACGGTAGCTAATTATTAAAGTTCCTCACGCTGCTAATCTTGCCGTAATGGTATTTCTAGTACGACGACTTTCATCTGCTGACTAAACGAGCACAGTCTTGCCTTCCCTCCGCGCGGCCGTGAGTCAGAAACAAGGCGCCGGGGTTCGAGGATCTCGGGGCTCGCCTGCGCGCGGGTTTCTGCCCCAGCGCAATTAGACGAGTTTAACTCAAAGCCGTGCAGCCCCCCAGCACGGCTGAAACCGCGCTCTTGGTAAAGGGCTTGTGTCGGCACAGTTCCTCCGAGAAAAATTGCTGTAACGAGCAGCCCACGCTAGGAGAGCTGCACTGGAGTACACGGACCGGCTGTCCCGGTCTGGCCGAGACGTTTCCCCAACGGCCACCGCGGTGCCGGTGTTGCCAGGACTTTTTTTTTTTTTCCTGACACTATACGTGAGATTTCAGAAAGAGCTCGTGGGACAAGAAGTCGGACATCCCGCCGTTCACCAAGAAGGTGACATTTTTGCCTCCGCCTCCTTTTCAGAGCTGGGAATTCGGGGCCTGGGCTCTGAGCCTACAGTTGGTTATAGGGAACGACACCGGGAACGTCCCCCTCAGACCAAACGCAGGAAAAGACGCTCTTTGCTGCATGTCCCAGTGCAGCAAACGTTCTTCTGACACAGAAGCTCGTGCAAGGAGCTCGTCACGCAGAAACCTCAGCACAGGACCGGACTCGGGGCGGTTGTCCTCTGCCACACGCTCTACTGCCTGTGACTCATCTCCTGTATCGTCGGGGGTTTGTTTGTTCCTTTTTTCTTTTTTTTTTTTTTCTTTAAAGCCTGGTCACCATGTGCCGATGGCGTAGGTACACAATGTGTTTGCTTTGGCAGTGAAAGCAGCTGAAGAATTTCCCAAATCGTCCCCCAGCCCAGCTGCTCGCCCTGTCCCTCTAGGTTGTGCTGATGCAACTGTTTTCGTGCGGGTTGTATAAGCCAGGTCAGAGAAAAAAACGATGTTAAAAAGTATCTTTCAACAAAAAAAAACCCCACCCACAATGGCAAGGGGAACGCTGACTTGTCATTGGAACAGGAGTGCAGAGGACAAGCAATTTTTTAATATATCATTACAAAAGTAGTTCATACAGGACTCCGGAAAAGAAGTATGAAGCAGCTTGTGCTAGGGGCAAGGGGGTTAAAGCCACAACAAATGTGAAAAAAACAAGTGTTGAAATAAACAGAGCAAACAACTAAGATGACATTTGGAATTACACAAATGTGTTGTCATCCACTGTGAGTATCGAGTGTACGTCTTCAATCTGTCTAATCTCATGTAAACACAGAGCAGCATGTATATCTAAAAAAACCCTCTACCAAAACATCGAAGATACCCATCTTGCCCTGGGGAGATGATAAGGGAAGGGAGCAAACCAGGTATGACAGCTCCTAGAGGCACCGTTTAATGCATGGTTAGAAGGCATTTGCGTTCCTCTCTAATGACGGTGGTAAAAACATACGCAGGAGAGGAGAGAGAGGAGAGGAGAGGAGAGGAGAGGAGAGGAGGTGGTAGGTGTCAGTTGAAAACGAAAATGCATTAACATTGAAAGTTAGTTTCTCAAAGTGTTCTCTTTTTTTTCATTCAAAATACAGACCATGAGAGTTCAGCATGAAAAAAAAATACAGGTAGCATTAAAGCTTCATTTTGGATGCTAAGTTTACTGGAACAAATGTGAATGCTTTTATTGCCACTGACATATTTAAAAGCAAGTCTTCCTGCAGCCTGGGGTTTTTTTGTCTCATAGCAAGCTGTTGTGGTTAAAAAATCCCACCTCTTTCCAAACATACACAGCATTAAGCCAAAAGACTTCCTGCATGATTTCTTGTTTGAATGAGTAACTTTGACTCAAATTGAAACTTTTTCAGGACACTCCTAGAGCTTGTGTTTTGTAGGAGTTTGGACTGATTGCAGAATTTTTTTCCTTGACTGATAACTGATGAACCCGCATGGGTTTGTCCTACCGCCCTAAAGTGCTACTTGGCAAGAAAAGTGAGGTGTCAAGGTTTGATGTGATTCACAGCGAGGACAGGAACCAAGCTGCTATCTGATTTTAGTGGGGGCTCTCCAGGCCCTGATTTGCCCACAGATGATCTTGCTCAAGCAAGAGGAGAGAGAACTTCAGGTTCTGCAGAGGAGAAAGCCGCCTCCTGTGACCAGAAACAACACTGGCTGCTCCGTGAGCCTGGAGTGTCTTTTTGCTTTGATGTTAAGTCGAGCTAACAGATACGTAACAAAGCTTCTGCCATATTTTAAGTGCTGTTTGGGTGTAGTCTATACAATAACAGCTTCTAAAATGGCTTTGCTCTAAACAGGAGAGGATTTAACATGCATTTTTATCTCATACTAAGAAAAGATTTCTGAGTAGGATTAGCCAAGGAGACAGTGCATTTGAATTACTTTTCTGCCTTGAGTTTAAATCCTGGTTTAGTAACACTGACTTTCCAAAAAAACTTTTTGGTGTCAATGCTGGAAACCCCATGAAATCACCAGCGAACCTATTTCATAGGTTTGGAGATGAAATCTTGAAGGAGTTCCTGAGACATTTGGGCTACGCATAGACAAGAATTGGAAAACTGTCCCTTCTTTCTTTGGCTCTGAGGCAGAACGACTCCTGCCGTGGCGACACAGTCTTTGCTCCTGCCCTTCGCGCTCCGGCAGGGACGCCGGCACCGATTCCAGCCCTTTCCTTCCCCTCCTGCTCTTGCCCCTTGCCCACGGACGGCCTCTTCCACCCGCGGAGCCGGGCTTTTAGTGCTCGACACGCTGGTCTCTTCAAACGCACGTCAATCTATCTCGGCAACTTTTGCCCGTGCCCTGTAGGGAAATACTTAAAACCCCAGCAAACAAGAGATTTCAGCTGTTGACCTCAGTTCTTAGGAACTACGTCATTTCCCTGACACTTGCAATCCGGTAACGGGAGAGGACGCAAGTCGGCCGGCTTTTGGCCAGGGAGCTGGTTCCTCTGCCCATCTTTGCCATCGTTCCAGTCCGTTGCCACAGGTGCCACGGGCAGTTTCAAAAAGACAAAGACGTGTTAAAGATGCTTCGGTCTTTGCAACTGTGTACAAAAGAGAAGCAAGCAGCCTAGCGCTGCTTTGGGGAGTTAAGAACTTGCGGCACTGGGAGGCGAACGAGACCATTTTCGGGTATTCATTCCTGCACAGGTGCTGTTGTAAAGAGTGGTGGAGTGGTGATTTTTTCCTGAGCTTCGGATCGAGCCCATGTTCCTGAGGGGGCTCCATGCTTCCCCTGCCAAGCAGGCTGGCACGCACTTATGTGAGCCGATGGCCTCAGAGAATGAAAATTCAGGGAGAATGAAGTACCAGCTTACCCAGGGGGGAGACATGTGCTTCCCTGGCCTTGTGAATGACGTGTATTTTTGTGGATCCTGTCCTCTTCTTCTTGTGTGTTTTACTGACGCAACAAACTTGCTGGAATTAAAGTTCATTAATACAAAAAAAAAGCTTTCTCATTGATTGGATATTAAAAAATGAGGCACAACTATGTCTTAGTAAAAATGTATTATATAGCATCAGTGGGGCAACATTTATTATGGAGGCAATGTATTTACTCTTATTTCAACGACACGTATGTTGAGAACTTTCTTCTACAATGCACCTCCCTGGTAGAATTTAGATAGATCTTTACGTTGCATTCCAGCCATCGCAGCACAATTATTACTAAATAGCTACTGTTGTTGCTTTAATGTTTTGTTGTTGTTGTTGGGATGAGTGCTTGTACCTCTTCACCCAGAACTTTAGGTTCCTTGCCCGCTGCAGCGGTAGGCACTCAAACCTGCGGGGCTTCGCCACTGCTGCCAGACAGGGGTATGTCGGAGGGCGACTTTCATCTGTGGAAGGTGCTGGTTCTCTTTCAACCAGCACTCCCAAGGGTCACCACTGGGACAGCCGTGCCAGCTCCCACTGCAGAGAAGGCAGAAATAAGGTTGACATTCCCTAAGGCCATCACCTAAAACTACCAAAGCCAGCGGTGCTTCGGCCCTTTGAAAATTTTATCACGACTTTCCCGGTCAAGTATTTTGGATATTGGGGCAGAATCCACCTGAGTTCCCTTGGATTGTTTTTTCTTTCTGCGTGGCGAACATACCAGTCTAGTTCTGCAGGGTAACATGCCAGGGATGAAACTTGTCTGTCTCTGACCAGGGTAGTTTGGTGAACGAGGAAAATATAATCAGAGCTGGATGGCAAACGTGTCTTACACATACCACTTTTTTTCTGCAGGACCTCCTTTCAGTGCAGGTGGGTAGCAGACAGTCCCTGCATGGGTAACACTCACTGTCAGCTATGCAATAATTTGGGTTTTTATCTTACAGGGTCTCAAGCCCTGTTTGTTGAACAGCCCTCAACTCTTGTTCAGAGGAGAAAATTATTTTCTTGAAAGACTTTCTACATGGCTTATATCACCAACTATCTGATTGCTTATGCAAGCCACGAGGGGTAGCATCGTCTCCGCAGGAACTGAGATCTGTGACAGAAGTGTCCGTGTTGTGCGCGTTAATTATTTTGGATGTCCTACCTGAGATGGTACGGACCCAGCATTTGGGAGCATTTGGCATGATTTGGCACTTTCTCAAATCAAAGCCAGTAACCCAAGGTAAGCCTGGTGGGAAGGATTCTTTCTCAAGTTGTTTCTGGGACAGAAAACACAGCAGAGAAAGGTTTCCTAGTCTCAGTTCCTCTGCCTGTACCCGGGATGGTTAAGAAAGTGAAGGAGCTGCACTTATAAAGAAGAGCCTACTGAGCTCTAAGCAGGACCATATTTCCAGAAAATAAAGGTAAAAGTTGCTAGCATGAGTTTGCCGAGTGTACGCAAAACATATTTTTTCAGACATTTGTAACCTGGAAATAGGAAAAAGCACATTTCATGACAAACTGCAATTCCTTCCTCCCGAGGATGGTGACATTGCAACCTTTACATATTTTTTAACGTGAAAAACACCACTTTGTCCCTTGGTGTTATTCTGTGGTGCCTGATCTCCCACAGCTGACATGAAAAGAAACACCCTTCCCCCCTGCCCAAAGCCCCTGATTAAATCAAACTGAAGCCAGAGAATGGAAAATTTCAGACCATCTGTTCAAAGTTATAAACAATTGAAACCAAGGTATTTTCTGGCCAGAGCTATCAATCATATCTACAATAATTAGGTTTATTTATGATTCTTTAGACTGTGCTCCTTTATTTTCCCCATACAGATACATGTGTGATCTAGAGCTCCAAATGCACTGGGAAAGGCAAAACGAACACAAAAATCCCCGTCCTGCAAAGATGAACATGGAGCAAATACTCTTCCAGAGTCAGAAACGAGAGTACTGCTCACAAGCCAATGGCTGCATATGCTTAAAAAATGACTTACGCTCCGACGGCAGGTGGGTTTGGTGCCACCCTTGGCAGCAAATTACTTTCATCCGCCATCCTCAGCTCTTTGACATGGGTATCCCTGGCTTCGTTATGGTCTCAGAGGAGTTAACAGCACAAAGCCTCCAAACCCTCATAAAGGAAAAAAGAAGAAAGGGTTGGGTTTTTTTTTTTATCGTTTGCGTTTTTTACATTTTTTACATATTTGTGGTTATTGCTGCATAACAGGTGACCTGCAGGGGAGTACGTGCACTTAAATACCTCTGCGGCTATCAACTCAGCAGCTTCACCCCAGCAGTCAGCAAACCTCAAAACCCATTTCCATTTGAGAAAGTCTGCCAGGGTGAGGATGATTCCCTAATTAACCACATCCTCAGTGTATCACCATTAGATAACACAAGGAAATGTGTTCACGGCTTGCTGCTTCATCAAGCCGCTGTGGTGATTCATTCCACATGGACTAGCAGTGGGAGACCAGTAAAGCCCGGGCTGACACAGGAGATGTGAAGCAGAGCACCGTTCCCATGAGACCCTTTTTCACGGGGTGTCTCTCCCATCGTTTTTCCACGGACGAAGGTTTGTCCCGAGCTGCCCCAAGAAGCCTGCCCTCCGTTTACCTCCCGGAGTAGCTGTTTGTGGTCGGGTCAGCCGTGCAAAGCGCGTGTGTCGAAATGTGGTTTTTTGAACTCCCAGGGGGATTAGCTGGAGGCCAGGCTCCCTCGGGAGCGGTGACACCCACCCAACCCTGCTCCTGGAGACGGGAGAGCTCTTGATGAATTTCTTGCTGTCGTAGGACTATTTGCCTAAAAGAAGAGAAGCTGGGGCACGGTGCCCTGCTCTGAGCACTGCACGCACCGCGACGATTAATTGCTTTTTGTGGGATCCTCTGTGCAGCTACGGCCACCTGAACGCTAGCTGTGTTCTCCCAGCCCGGGGCCCGGACTCCTTCGTGCTCGGAGAACAGCAGCCGCGTGTAGGCACCTCCTGAAGACGTTTCATCTGTCTTGTTTCAGACACCCACCTCCGTACAGGAAGCCTAAGCAACCATTTTTGGATCAGCTCATCGAGCTCTTAGAGAGCTGTACTTGAGCAGGATGCATCCACCCTTCTACATTCAGAAATGAATCTTACATTTCTCTGAAGACGTGAAAGGAGATTTATGTTTTGAAGCATCTCTGCATTTTCATTTGATTCCACCCCCCCCGCCCACAGCAGCGTTCCCTGTCACCCACATGTAACCCGGCCTCGCTTATAGCATTATGATCGATGAAAGACTGCGTGTGAGTGCGTAGTTTCAGGGTCTGTCATTTCCCTCTTAACAAATGTGATGGGTGCACGAATTACTGGCAGTACAGCCTGGTGCTCTGAGTTATTTCAGGGACGCAGAGTTATTTTTGCAGGACGCACCATATTTTATATTACATGTCTGCAACGCTGTTCCTTACCACTGCAATACGTCGACAGCTCTTCTTGCAAAGAATAGCCTCTTCTGGGTGGCTTCACCGGGCCCGTCTTTCTCTGCAAGCACATTCCCTAACGAGGCAAAGCACTACTCAAATGTGTCATGTATTTGACGACTCCTCTCCCAGGAGGTATGCCAATCTCAAGGATTAGACTCAGTCTGTGGAAAAGCGCTGGGAGTTTCCCTCAGGAAGAAAAAAGTCTGTTTTGTTCAGCCAGTGAGGGTCAGCATTCACTCCAGCAAGAAATGGAGTTTTATGGTTTAGTCCTAGTAGCAGCCTGCCAGCTAAGTCCATGTTGCGACGTGGCTCAACTCTTCTTCGTCAGTAGTTCAGGGCAAGGTCTCACGCTGACCTGCATCAAGAGAAATACTGTGCTTTGATCTTCAGTGCTGGCTAGCCCAGGCTCCTGCCAAGCTCCTCATCCCCCTCCCTGTCTCTTTACCTACCACCGAGCAGGCTGATCATCTGTGCTTTTGAATTCCCAATCCTGCTTTGTCTGTCTTCATTCACTTTGCTGAAAGGCTCACTTTCCCTCCAAAGGGTGTCTTCTCTCGTGCGTTGGCATTGCAGCCCAGTCTGCTCCAGAAACATGCCTGAAGATGACCGGTAGGTGTTATACACAAGCAAACAAAATGTTTAACGTGCTATTCTGAGTCCTTTGATACTAACCATGTTACAACGTAGGTGAAGCAGGGTTTGGTTGTAATTCTTGTCCCTCTGATACCGAAAAGCCGGTCAAAGAAACTCTCTAAGACTCGTTTTGGAGTTTTAGAAAGCAGGCATTCCTTATTGCAGCGCTGGATGCACGGGGGATAATTCCACCTAGCGTGCATACCACTGCTGTAGCACAAAAAGATTATATAGAATAACTAATTGCATATTAATCAGATTAGTATACATATACATAAAAATGATTGCAACTGATTATCTTAG
>JAVJGG010000058.1:3373045-3398156 GCA_035590195.1 Aviceda cuculoides
ACAAGTGAGGAAGACTATGGAAGACCACTAGAGGACTCCAGAAGACCACCAGAGACCTTCAATGCGCCTGCGTGAAGGACATTTGCATATGCTAATAGTTTCCCAGAAAACTATTGAATATGTATAACATTTCTCGGAAATTTAGAGAATATGTATGAGTAGGTCTTATATAAGATATATGATTTTGGTGCTTGGTGTGCGTGGTTAGTGAGAGGACTCACCCGTGCACCTGGCCGTCAATAAAGAAGTGTCTGCTTATCTGCACTAAATTGGTGTTGATAAGTTCTTTATTCCGAGTTTTCGGCAACAACAGCAGCCTACTGCAAATTACTTACCATAATTTAGCTTACTAAAGGCAGTAATGCATTCAAGTATTTTATGGCGCCTGAATCAGTAAATCGTTTTTTTCTCCACCAAACTCCCACCAAATACATCAAGGCCTGTCCTAGCCAAGCTAAAATCACACAGTACACAATTACCTTAACATTTAACAGGAGGCGGCATGTTGTATGTAGTCAAACCTCTCCAAGTACTTGGAAGGACAAACTGAGTATCTTCTCATCTCATTACCCTCCTCCATGCTAGCACCAGCTCCACTCCCAGTCTTCTCAGACACACCCTGAAGATCCATTTAGCCTAACTGGTTCTGTAAGCAGTACCAGACTCCCCCAAATGGGCAAGAAAAGTATAGGTGTGGAAAACCAGTTCCTAGAGGCATACTAAACACATGGGAGAAGACATTCTTCAAAGCAATCTGTAAGAACTCCACATTTTCAATACATTGGGAAAGGAGGAGAACTTACATAATTAAGGGTAATTTATAGGCTTTAGAAGTCACCACCTAACAATGCTGCTACCTATCCTTGCAGCTGTTGGGATAAGCTTCCTTCTGATACTGAAAAGCCAGTCGAAGAAACTAAGACTCATTTTGGAGTTTTAGAAAGCAGGCATTCTTTATTGCAGCGCTGGATGCACGGGGGATAATTCCACCTAGCGTGCATACCACGGCTGCAGCACAAACAGGTTATATAGAATAACTAATTGCATATTAAACAGATTAGTATACATATACATAAAAATGATTGGAACTGATTATCTTAGTACTGCCTACATCCGATCATGCACAATGAAGGATCCATTTGAGTCGAAGGGCTGCTTTTGTGACCACTGACCCATTTGAAGTTCTTGTTGGCTGTCCTTGAAGTCTTTATTCTTGTCCCTGTTCTTTGATCTTGAAGCTTAACGCAGTTTCAATCGCATGTGGTCAGTTTCAACATTGTTCTCATCTAGCGTACAGGAACATCTAGTCATAAGACCAAAGAACCGCAAAACTTATGAATAATTACTAGTTAATCACTTGACTAGACTTTGTAATTATCTCCCCGGTTACCCTTTGTCTATTGTTTCAACCATAATGTCAATATATGATCATTTATCAAATCTCACTTGCACAGTCACCTAGCAGCAAACCAGTTTTCATAGAAGGTCCAAAATATTAAAACCATAAAAGTTTGAACAAACCACATGAAATGTATGGACATATGCTGTCACCTCCAAAAAAATCCTGAGTGCTTGTTCTACCAGTAATGACCTGCTACACATCCCATTTTCCTGCAGCATTTACTACATTCATTTAGACCGTGCTGAGGACACAGACGTGGTGGATTTTTGCCTTTGTCAGTGCTAGACTCTTTAAAAGGTACAAACATCTTAAAAAGGGAGATAAATATTTTCTCTTTGTGTCTGCTTAGCAATATTAATACGTGAGTAGTATTGTAGCTCTGAAATGTTGTGGGAGTTCCTTACCTTACATCAGTTCCACAAGCAGGGCACTTGTCTGGTGCCAAAGTAGTCTGGCACGCCAGCCTGACTTTCAAGAAGCCAAGGGCTTTAGTATTAGTTGTATCTCTCTTGGGATGTCCTTTTTTTCTTTTCTTATGAATAAGCCGAGTCTGTTAAATAATGTTTGTTCGTTATCGAACTCTCCATTCGTAGGAAAAAGGAGGGACCTTTTTCCTCTTTAAGGACATTTGTTCTACTTCTGAGGGTTACTCATTTCCAGTATACTGGCAGGTAGCATAGACGACAGGGTTTAGCAACAGATTTTCTATATCTGAGTCACGGGATGTACTATGGAAAGAATATAATGTTCTTTGGAAGGGATTAGTGTTTTCAGTTTAGGACATACGCAATGTAAAAATTAGCAAAATAAAAAAGTGGTGATGTCTCACCATTTTCTTCGCACAGAAAATGTGGCCGAACCCACATTGAACATGTTTCATTACATTCCCTTTTTGCACCGCCAGTGACTTGTTTTGAAATAGCACCTCCCAACTTCTGTAACCTTAATCCTATTCTTTTTAATACAAAGCAGTAAATCACCGAGATGTAGTTCCCTGCTGCACAACGACACGGAACCGAAAACTGCCGTGAGTGGGAATCGATTGGAACGATGACCGCAGAAACCCTTTTATCTGTGACGAGCCCGTCTCTTCCGCAAAGACTTCTGTCTCGGGCTCCTGCCCTGCCACTTGCTCGTGACGCTGTCTAGCCGTCAGCTGTAGCTCGATCGCGCAGAGCTGGTCCCAACTCACCACCTTCCCCCTCTTCGCCATCTCCTCGCTGTCGCTGTCGGCAGTAGCCCGGGCTGGGCTTGTGTTTGAGGTACAGCGGACCCCACTTCCAGGCGCAAGGATAGGCAAAACCAGCGTTCCCCAGTCTGCCATCGGCTCTGCGAAACATGAGAAGGTGAGCCAGGGAAAGGCCGCAGAATAATATTTGTACCAATCATTCATGCAGCTACTCGGCTATATGAGCGAGCAACAACAAAAAGAAGCAGCGGTAAGAGACGAACCTTCAGGCTTTGGCCCTTTTTTGTGGCTGTAAATGCAAATCTTTGTGGCATTGCTGTACGAATGATCTTCTGTGTCCTTTGACTAAAAATGTTGAGGAACCCTGGAAACAACACCTCTGGGTTTCTATGACTTTTTTTGTATGCAAGGGGTAATTAACAGTGTTTCACAAGGCACGTGTGTCTCGTCTGCATTGCAAAGGTGACCCTCTGCAGCAGCAACGAATGTGATAAACCAGCCAGGGTGGCTGTACCCCTGCCTCAGTGGCCCTGCTCGTGGAGCACCTCGAAGAGGAGCACTGAGACTTTTCCCCGTTGGCTGAGCAAGCCATTCCCTGCAGGCATTAGCAAAGCGACCTCCTGATTCTCCTCACAACCTCTCCTTAAAATCCTTCTTTGCCATGCCACCTAACCTCGCAGATACCCACCAGCAGGCACTGGGGGCCAATGTCGCTATTGCAGATTGCGCTGACCAGTTTTGTCTCAGCGTTTGATCGCCGTCTCTCTCGTCTCCTGTACTGCAATCAAACTGTAAAGGTCTGGGGCAGGGAGTAGCTCCTCCTTTTCTGTGTATCACTTAGCCCAACGAGGTCTAGCTCATGATGAGGATACCGAGGAGCTAAAGCAAAAGAAGTAAAAAAAAACATTGCAAAGAATTAAAATAATAAAGAGTTAAACAAAGGAAGTAATAAGTACGCATATTTAGCATATTACACATATTTTTAAACAGTAATGGAAAAGATCACCGTAGGAATAATAATTGTTACTATTTTTGCCTTGTGTAGCTCTTTTCATCTATGAATCTCTGAGCATGCTAATTAAAGACTTTGCACATATCCAAGTACAAATAATTCCCGTCTGGAAGGGATACGATGCTGAGAGCAAAGCAATCTAATGCCAACAATATCCTCATCTGACATTATCACTGCAGATCTGGGGTTAAGCTTCCATTTTTAATTAGCTAACAATCTTAGTATGACAAAACTGGATTAAGTAGGTCCTCATCTTCTGTTTGATACATGGGCCAGTAGTCACCATCAGATCGTGGATGTTTGCTATGGGCAGGTACCCAGCAAATCTGTGGCTTCTGAGTTGACTCAGTCACCGGCCAGAAATGCCCGCATGCCGCTCCGCTTAGCATTAGCAGTAAAGCTGGGATTCAGCTTCAGAGCTGAAGGTGGCAACTTCCTTCTCATTTTCCCACTCATCCTGTGCGGTAAAAGAATTCCTTCCTCCAATTTCTTATTGACAACATTAAGACTTCAGCTTTCCCTTCGTGGGATGGCAACCACCTCTTCTCTACAGTAAACAGCAGAGCAATCAGTGTCAGTACCAACCACACACCTTTTCCTTGGAGTCGGGCAGCCGCGGCCCCAGAAGACAGTCTTCTCAGTAGAAAGCAGCAAGCTTTTAAACTTTCACCTTACGTTGTTTTACTAAAACTCCTGCAGGTGGTTAGGTGACTTTTCACTTTGCCGCGTGCCCATGGGGAGGGATAAAGGCAGTCCCTTTCTCCCCTCCTCCTGCCCCGTTCAACAGCAAGGTGAGTGGTTCCCATCTCTGTTTCAGAGGCCAGCTACCCATTTGCAAAACTCCCAGGGTCCAACTGCTTTTCCCTTTTCAGGGACTAACAAACTCCCAGTATTTCCTGGAGCAGCCCTGAGTCAGGTTTGGGTTTGTGCCACGGACCCGTCACAAGGAGCCAGGCAGCCAAACAGGCGAAAGGTGCAACAGTCACATTTAGCTGTATCCGTCAGTAGCTGTTTCAGTTGTAATTCCCTTTTTGTTCAGCCTGGAGCAGATGGTGGCTCAGAGCACCATCGGACAAGTGGAAAAGCTTCCAGCAGCAAAGCCTGGAGCACCGAATGCGGCTCCTCATCCGTCCTCCCCCCTGCCCAGCTGTGCTGGCCAGGGGATTGTCTGCTCAGATGGTTCCAGATGGAGAAGAGGATCGAGGAGGAAAAGCGGCAGATGGCAGCTGAAGTTGGATGAAAACAGGAGGCCTCACCTCTGTGCAACAAGCACTGACAGGAGCTGGATTTTTTTCTGGCTGCGTTTTGGTTGGCTGTGTTTAAAAAGTGCCCCTCTGCACTCAGTCCTCCAAGAGGACTTTGAGGGTTTTGATTTAAAAAACCCACAATTTTCTGTGATGTTTTCCCCATCTCACCCCGCCTGTGGGTGTAAAAGGCCAGACCCAGACCTAAGTTAAGATATTTGTGAACCCGAAGCTGAGATGGCGGGACCCCTTGATGCTGCTCTGTTGACCAGCTGTAGTGCTTCAGCTGCGGGGAATTGTTTCAAGGGGTGATCCATCTTTCTTGCCGTGTTTGCTGCGTGAACGTGTCTGTGCAAGATGCGTAGTAAAAGCAACGCAGCCTTTTCTGTGGCCCTCCTGTGTTGACAGAAAGCTGGCAAAGCTGTTCGTAGCCCTTCCCAGGTGCCCTTCTTGTGACGATGCCAACATGTTTTGCAAACAGTGAGTTGGCCAAGGTAGCTGCTTTCAATGTGCGCTAAAATTGGCTCATATAAAGTGCTAGGAGTGGATAAGTACAAGAGTGGCAAGCAGGCCTGTAGGAACTGGTATACGGCCACGCAGCACTGTTCTCTGTGCAGCTCAGGATACAATAACGCTCTTGGGCAAATCTGGGGGTATTTAGCAGAGGTGCTTGGTACCTGCTGCCAGCTGTTACTCCTTCCTTTCTTTTCATTTCTCCTGCTTTGACAAAAAAAGAGATCGATTGGGCTAGAAGGCTGATGGCAAGTCCTCGGAGAAAGCAACAAAGTGTCAGGCTTTTATAATTTAATTCTGCAATCTCAGGATGGGGTCGAGCTAAAGATGAGACCAATATGTAAAGCTTGCTAGCAGGACAAGAAAATGTGGCGGAGGGATCAAGCCTAGCTCTAAGACTTGGGTCTTCACTACTGAAATTCATTAGTGCTGTTGAGATCCATAAGCCTGCGTTTGCTACTCTACCAGAAGTGCCGGTGCCAGTAACTGTATTCTCGGCATAGGGCTGAAGTGTGTCAGCCACTCTGCAACGAGATCCCTGCAGCAAAGGAGATCTAGCTATCAGGTTTGCCAGGTGGGGGGAACCGAAACCCAAGCAAATCTGAGTCAAACTTCTCCTTAATTATGCTAATAGTAGACAGGGGACAATCTGTTTCTCCTGGCTTTCATCCTGATGATTAGGACTGCTCCAAGCATTTCCTATCTTTTCAATCTATTTTTATCTGGAGGAGGCTTCACAGAGCTTGCAGTATCTCGGGGAGAACAAGACTCAAGTAAATGGAACTCTGTGCCTCATTGCAAGTAGGAAGTGGTTTTGATAAGCTTTCGTAGTTCTCTTTTGACAGCTTCAAAAGCAATTTGCCAAGCTAGCAGCCGCCTTGTTACATGACCTAGGGGAAGGCGTGCTAGCGAAGGTCCCTGGCCCATCGGCAGGAGGCTGGGCTGGACCAGGTAAGTTGTAGGTATCTACTGGTAAATTGTCTCCTGCAGCACCATGTGTTTGGTGAATGGTTATCTTCTGAGACTCATATCGCAGGAAAAAAAGGAAAAACTGGATGCGACAGCGGGGTCTCAAACTATAAGCAAGGTTTTTCTGAGGTTGTCTAGAATGGTATATAGCTGACATGGGGGATGGAAAGTGTCTTTCCTTTGGGCTGGGGCTCCATCCCATTGTCACCTGTAAATGGAAGGAGCTACAGGGAGCCCCAAGGCCTGTTGGTTGCATGGGGTATGGCCTGCTTCAGTGGAGGTAACTCCGTGCTGGGGCAGGCAGCCTCTGAAATAAGCTCAAGGAGGAGCGCTTCGGTCTTCTTTAATGTCTGCACTAATCGCTTTTGTCACTTCACGGCCATGAGGTGTACGCTCACCTGGCGCCAGAAATTGTAGGGCATTGGCATGCCTGTAACCGAAGAGGAAAACACCTGGGTCTCTCAAGGCAGTTTTGCAGGAACGGAGGCAGGGATCTGCCAAGAGTTTGCTAAAATAGGAGCAAAATATTAACTAACCCTCAGAGGAAAGTTTGGGGACATACTCCCCCAACTGCAGTTTCCAGTGAAGACCAGGGAGGAGGGCAACTCCTCCCCCAGGCCAGCTTCCTCGCGGAGGGGAAGGACCGGGGGAAGGAGGACCCACTTTAATTCAAAGCGAGCCCCGCAGATTGGCAGGGGGTCAGCCTGCGGCACCCGGCCCTCGGCGATGGCGGGGTGTCGGCGAAGGAGCCTGGGGGCCCCGTGGCCAGCCGAAACCCGGCCCGTGCGGCAGCCAAGGCCTGCGGGTCCGGCCTGGCCTGCCATGGCGACCTTGGAGGCCTTGCCCACCCCCTCGCCAGCCCCCGCGTTCAGGCCAAGCTGAGGGTGATTTAAAGAGGGATAAAACCCTGTGGAAGCACCTCTGGAAAACCCGGCAGCGCCCTGAGGGCCTATTGTAGTTCTGAAGGGCAGTTTTGTTATTTTCCTCTCTGCCAGGGGTATCAAAGTGGGTGCCAGATTCAGGCTCATTTGCAGAAGCCGAAGAGCCAGAAATAATCTGACAAAAAGCTGTCTCCCAGCATGTGGCTGTAGATCTACAGTACGGGCTCTTGCATCGCCATGGTAATTAAGAAATCTCTGACAGCTTAAATCTCACTGAGAAGGAAAAGAAGTAGTGAAGTGTCACAATGTGGCAGGACAAAATCTGTCCTTCCTGGATTTCCAGTGAGATGGACACCATCGGACCAGGGTCAGACAGAGCAACAGGGACTGTAACGGGCTCCTGTCAGAGGGCCCTGCCAGCAGGGAGAAGTAATGTCTTGAGTGGTTACAGTGCATTCAAAATTTCTATCTTGCCCCTTGGAAAAACATGCTAGTTAAAATTAAAATGGTTCCTTTGCCAGTGGCACAGGTCCCAGGATGGGGACAAGCATAGACAAATGATCACAAACTTGTACTCCTCTCGCCTTTCATGGATCCAGAGTTTCATCCTGGCTTAAGGTTTCTTAGTCCATATTTACCTCATAGCGTGAGAGCCCCTGGCATTTCTGATACAGCGATTTTAGGAAGTATTATTGCTGGTGGAGCATGGTGAAAGTGCGGTTAGACAGCACAGGCTAAATCTGTTGAGGAAGGTGCTGCTGCGCTGGTCCCACCGCTCTCTCCCACTTCCCCAGTCTCTCAAGTATTTGCTACTGCCATGTTGTTTGGCTGGACACAGTTGCTTCTCTGACCCTCCTCTGAGCTGAGTTACTTCATTAAGATAGCAGAAAACTAACTCTACAAAGGAAAAAAGCGAATCACTGCTGGGTCTGTAGCAGGGAACTGCCTCCATTCACTAAAGGGTCAGAGAGCTGGCAAGGAAGGGATCGTGTGTTGGGGAAGCTCAGGGATTGGGAAAGCAAGGGGCAGGTCTCTCTCGTTTGGAAACAAGGAGCTGTTGGAGCAGGTAGGCCGCCTTGTCTAACTGCGCCCTTATTGCTCATGGCTTGCCTACAGCTGCCAAACCCTGGCGGCACGGCAGCTCCCGGCCCCAGCTCCATTCTCCGGTCAGGCAGGGCAGCTGAGCCGGGACAGGCTGTAGGGGGGTTCCACTGGGCCTCCGACTTGGGTGAAGTTTTGTGGCAATCGAGGACGGCAGAGATATGAAAATAAGGCCAAGGAAAGGGGAAATGGAGAGGGAGCCTTTCCCCAGTTCCAGTTGCAGTAGCCCCACATCCTGCTTGAGGTACCACATCCCCTCCCCAGTGCTGTTGGGATGAACTGGTTTGCTCCAAAACCTTCTGGGGAAGTGAAATGAAAAACCAGAACAGCACATTTGTTGCTGAAAGGCACTTGAGTCTCGAGGTAGGGGAAAAGGTGGTGGTGTAATCTGGCGCTGAACATGCCAGGCCAAAGATAATGTGGATCAGGCAAGGGCACGCGGTCCCGGCCCCGCAGGTCAGGAGGAGTGTGATCTGGGATTTGTGCTGCCTCTAGACCGGCTGTAGGAGATGACGAGTGATCCAGCATGAAGCTCGAGTGGCACAAACCGATGATACTAGAGCTCCTATAAAAAAACCCCAACCCTGCCAGTACAACCAATGAGCTGTGAAAACTTGACTCGGCAGCAAAAATTTAGCGTAAGTCAGCACTTTACATTGTGTGGCTGCAGCAATTTTGACTTAGGAGTCCCGATGCTGGATTTACTGCACTGTGAAATCACGGGCACGGGAAGGGGAATGCAAACAACCACGTGAGGCCAAAGCACTCGGCACCTCAGGAGCAGTGACTAGTAGGGCTAAGCCTGCAGAAAACTACAAGTTCTGCTGGGTCTGGCAGCATTCAGAGATCCCAGCTCTATTAAAAGCGCTCATCAGAGGAGATTAACAGCTTGCCAAATCCAGTATCTACATGAAAACTGGGAAGAGGGAATATGATAAATTATCTTTCCATATTCTGATTGCATCTAATTTGGTGACTGACCATCTGTCTACTTTTTTTAGCTTCTTTTTAAGTCGTGGCATATGTGCTAGCTTTCAAAATCACTTCCAGATGTAAAATTCTTTCAGATAACAATCCCTTTTTTCTTCTTTCACATTAGATATTTAGGTGTAATGGGTATTGGCAAAATGATTTATTTTACCATTGCCTTTCTCATAGTCTTTTTTATTTTATTTTTTTTTAAATTGTGCTGTGTTCCAGAATAAGAGTGCTGTGCCAGTCCTCTCAAGTAAGGAGCCCCAGTGCCTACAGTATACACACTGACACCCAAAGTTTATGTTCCACATGCTCCTCTGCACAAAATAATGGCCCCTTAAAGTAGCAGAGAACAGAGGCAGCTCCTGGCGTAAGTGTGTTCGAGGTGGGGTCTATAGGAAGGAACTTTATGAGAGAGGGGAACCGTGTGAGGAGGATATCAGTGTTGTCCCCGATTAACAGATTTTTTTAAATAGCCAGAGGGGTTTGCCCTGGAGTGTCAGACACACACAGTGACAAGAACTGAGTTCATGGAAAAATTTAAATAAGCAAAACACTAAATCCACATGGAATGCCATGAGTGTGAATGTCTACAATTCATCTCCTGAGGATTTCTGGACAAGAAATTCTAAGTACTCTTTAACTGACAGTGAAAATGCTTTGAAGCCAGCTCTGAAATGAATGCATTTCTAAAGATGCCTCATCTCGCCTCATGTCCTTTTACTTTCTGGCTCAGCTCTAGATAACATGCTGGAACCATCATTTCTACAGAACTTATCACAATCACTATCTTCTGCCCGCTGGCATTCAGCTTATTATTGAGATGAAGGATCTCAAATATTTCCATTTCTTTTATCAGAATGTTAAGAATCTCTGCATAAAATTACCAGTAAAGAAAAAATCTCCTCTGAAAGCAGGTCCTGGTTATTCAAGTTACCAGCAAGTAGGATAGTGAAGATAATGGATACTTTGAATCACAGATAGTTCAGAAAAAAATGAAAGGAAAAAATAATTTTGAGTTGCATCGAAACACAAACCTTTCAGAAATGGCTGGTGAAATCAAAAGGTGTGAGAAAAATAATTTCAGGCTAAATGAAATATTTGGTTTGACCTAAAATGCATTATTCTTTCTGCTTTGAGCACTGTCATTCATATTTAACTTATTAGAAAGTAAATTTCAAGGAAATACCAAAAGAGAAAGCTGAAAAGAAATGCATTTCATTTTCAAAAAAGCAGAAGTGAAACAAGTAATTTTCTTCAAAAATAATTCTTTTTTTTTCTGAATAGACAGTTAAAACCCAGCATCAATTCACAAAATGTCGCAGCATTACTGAAGCTTCTCTGAAAAATAATTCCCACATTTGTACATGTAAATTGCATTCCAGGTGGGAAGAAGAGAGAGCAGGAGGGGGATGCCTATAGCCGTGAGACCTGCTGCCCATCTCCTCTGGTGGGGGTCCTGGGGGCCCCCAGCCCTGGTTTGCTGGCAGGACTCTTGGAGAAAATGAATCTGCCTGGGGCTCCCAGCCTACACTGTGCACAGATGGAGGCGTCTTGAGCCAATGGAAGAAAATCAAAACCTCTTGTTCTGAAACGACTTTAATCTGGTGAGGGAGAGACCTCCATATGGATGTTAAAGTAAGCAGAAATTCTTACTGACAGCAGAACCTGGTTAGATTTCCTGTATCTATGGATTTAAGGGATAGCCGTTAGAACACTGATTTTTTGTGGCCCCCTCCCTTTCTGTGAGCGGCACCCGAGACGCAGCCTGATTGAGGAGGAGGACAGGAGCTCCCCTCCCTCTGGGTCAGCCCTTGAAGCACCAGCCTCTCTCCACTAAGAGCAGAGGGACTGAGGGTCTCGAGTCCATGCTCCGAGTGATTCCGCTAGGAAAATGTGACTGCTGCCTTGGTATTGCAGCCCAGGTGCAGCTCTGATGCTCACCGTTCAATTTCAACCCAAATTTTCAGACCACTTTGTGTTTGATTTTCAATCCATGCTTCAGCTTGCTTCTCCTTTTTGATCTTCCTGAAAGTCATATTGGCTGACTTTGCAAGTCCATTATCAAACAGCTAATACAAAGGGGGGAAGAAACTTTTTTGCCAAAAATATATGAGAGATTCCTACTCTTCAGGGCAGGCTATCTGAGCTCTAAAACCTTATCTGCACATGAACTGTACTGCCTTGTAATGGCTTAACTGTCTTGATATGGAAATGCTTATTTCTGGAAAAAAGAATCCATCTGCAGAGGCACCTTTGTACTAATGTGATGGAAGGTGTGACCATAAGGTGTGCGTGGTATAAATGAACCAGTAAAGATAAAGCCTCATCTTCATATATAATTCAGTGGAAACTTTCCAATCGGAGTGTTTTGGCAGTTTGTCATTATTTGAAAGAGCATATTACTGCAATGTGGTGTTTGCTTGCTTTCCGGATATACTATGTACGCTGTGGATTTAAAAAAAAAAAAAAAAAGTATTTTGGCGTAGGACAAAGCAAAGAAACAATAACCTTAAAAAACAGCACAGAAATCCTCCTGGTGGCAATCACTCCAAGCAGTAGGAGGTTAGTATTCAGCTAAACTAGTCTCCTGGTACAGCAGGTTCTGGCTAGCGAGGGTCCATTGTCATTTATAAGTAACCATATTTAAGCGGTTAGGATGTCTTCATTCCATTTGGTTCTGATTTGTCTGGTCTCCTTGTGCTTATTACTCTGAGCAACCCTTTCATCTACATGTTCAGTTACACAATAATTTTTTCCTCAGGTCACTCTTCTGTGAGTTGCTATTTGCCGAGCACTGCATTGGAAGCATTTGCTGGTCTCGGGAGAGGCGATGTTTCACTTGTCTTGGGAAGCAGAAGACAGAAGTCCTCGCAGGCAGGAAAAGCGGGGCTAGATGGGAAATGCATTAGCATAAGTAAGATACAAATTTAAGGCACAGAAATTGTACTTGCAAAATACATCTGTGTGAATTCTGGCATTAAGGGAACTCTGGGAATCACAAAGAAAATAACTGCAATTAGCCTGGGAATGACAGTAAAAGAGATTTAAAGTAAACTATATTACATGGTGTTTAGGATGCACCAAAAGCACATGTAAACACTGGGGTGTACCTGCACAGTACATCTGAGGATTACTACCAGTTTGCCACTGCTAGAAGGAGCAGGCCAGCCATCCTCCATCCATCCCAACCTAGTCCCTCCAGCCCTGCTTGCAGCCACGTAGCTTCGTCCCTTCTCTTGAACCAGCTCTGTCTCTCAGACTAGAATTGGTGAGCCGATTCTCACCTGACAGAAACCGCTCAGCTTTTTTTTTTTCTGGCAGGGTTATTTTTGGTCAGCACACCAGTATCAGTTGGCGCTTGGTTCCATCAGATGAGCACCAGAGCCAGTGCTTGGAAGAGGTCGAGGGCTTTCAACCGGTGTGATGGGGCCTGGCAGAGGACTGGTGCCTCCTCGTTCGGCGGCAAGGAGCACGTAAGTTGGCAGAGCTTCGTCATATTGCAGCACCTGGGAGCTGAGGTACATGAACTGTGCTGTATCGTTGTGTAACTCAAAGGAGTCTGTTCCCTGGCTATAGAGACCATAATTTTTCTCCAGGATTCATAATGCTGCATCGTCTTTTTCTCCTTGTGGAGCTTCTGAGTATAGAGGGAAAAACAGGTTTTTTTGGGGGCACAGAGTATGTACCCCTTGCAGTAAGAAGCATAGGCCTTGAGTAGTTGGCAGGCATACTCTAAACAGTGTTGGAGAAAGCTTGCCTTTGGACTGAGAATTACTCAAAGTTTGCCTTTTTTCTCTCCTCCCCAGTTCCTGGGAATTTACAGTGTCAACGTTTCTCATCGTGTCAACAAACCGGCCTCAAATACCCAGGGTTTGTCCCTTCCACAAAAGCTCAAAAAGATAGAGAAATAGTACAAAGACAGTCGAAAGTCTCATTCAGATGCAACCACATCAGTATGGGTTACTGCTGGCGCAATGCTTTTTTTTCTGTATAAGCACTGCTTTTTTTGAGTCGGTATCAGTACACAGCCTGTTCCTTAAAACGCTACGGCAGTGGCAGTTACTGCCTCTTCTGCTGCTTTTCCAACCTGGTCACTGCTGTTAAACTGCAGTATAACTGAAATGCTGAGGTATTTCCATGGTATTTTCTGGAGTCTAAGCAAAGCTTCTAAAGCAAACAGCTTAAAACTGCAAATGTATATGGGAGGTCTAGATTCTGTAGAAAAGATTAATTTGGGACTTTTAGAACAGTAAAGGAGATTTAGCCACATATCTTCCATTAAACAGCAGGAAGAAATTGCCATGTCCAGCTTGAAAAATTCTGATATCAATTATTTAATTGCAGATGACAGAGTCTTCTTGAGCAGTACTAGCTCCAGCTCTGACCCTTTTTAAATACCAAATCCATTAGAAAAGAACAAACAAAACAAATACACAAAAACTGTTACAAATACAAAAGTGCTGAAGAATGGAATGCTTTCCATGGTGATTTAAAAAAAAAAATTAAGCTCTTAAATTCAAACCAGCATTTAGGGGCTACAACAAAGTAGAAACCTTGGCAGGATAAGGAGGTCTGGCTGAAGGTTATTGTTATTCTTCATTTTCTGGTAAAGCAGGAGCAGTTGTGCTAGAGCTTACCCCAGTAATTTAAAAGGGAGCTTTTAAAATACCTTTACTTAGTTCTTTTATCATTCTCTTAAACTTTTGACTACTTCTGGTTTAGTTCCATTTTTTGGGGTCAAAGCCACAAAAATTTGTTAAGGAGGACTTGGTTAGTTCAACTCAAATTTTCACTGCTTGCTTTCTGACCATTGTTTCTTTTAAATCTTGTATGAGCAGAGATTAGCTCGATGGGTTCCGAGCTTCAGTTCCCACTCCTTGACAATCCGAGCTTGGGAGAACTGGAGCTCCATATAACACTCGGAGTAAAAACTAGGGAGGTGTTACATTTCTGCTTAGTCATCTGTTCTGTTTTTCAATCCATGTTCCTTTTTCTTTTTTCTTTCTCAGTAATGACTGCTGAACAGTTTGCAAAGAATGCCGCAGTCAACCAGTCTTCTGTGCTGCAAAGCGTTCTATGCCTCTGCCCCTGGAAGCTCCCCAGTGCGTACGCCAAAACCTATTTGTACGGTGTCTAACAGGTTACACCGTAACAGGCAGTGAGGAAACAGGTCTGTAGAATTCCTAGAGAAGAGGAAAAAGGGCTAGATTTGAAAAGACATCCGATGAGAATGATTGCAGAATTAGAAGTTTACTTTAGTTCAGATAGTCTTACAAGGTCCATCACGCTGTTACCCCCAGCTCAAAGAATAGACTCCGTATCCTCCCACGCGATCTTCCCAATACCTTCTGAGAACACAAGTAAGGACCAAGTCCCTTTGTGGCTTTCGGTTTCTCAATATTTCCCACTGTCCAAGTCAAAAGGTGCTTTCATAAAATCCCCGTTCAGCTGCTCTTGACCCTGAGATAGAACTAAACTCCCTTAGCACCAAAGTACCCAGCCAGAACTCATTTCAAAGGCAGTGGCAGCTTTTCAGTTGGGTTAGCAGGCTGAAGGGCCTCACCCTGCACAACTGGTCGGTCCTGTGTAAGAGGCTGTGGGTGCGTATATTTGGGAGTCGGATGGGGATGGAACAGGGGGAATCAGTGTCTTTCCTGTGGAAGCCCAGGTGGGCCTGCATAGGTATAAGATCAAACCACAGCGTAGGGTCAAGAATTGTCCATAAAGCCACCTCCAGGTGCTGGTTTGCTACTTCAGAGCTTTGCTGATGGCCAAGACTGCAAAACATCAAACTTTCTTCTTGAGTGTTTTAGTGTTTCCAAATCAAGGAAGGTACTTCTTATCCTGGAGTAGCAGTTCTTAAGCTCTGAGGCATGGAGTATTCTGTTGCCGTCCCTGGAGAGGCAGCTGGTTATTCACTCAGCAGTACAGGGCTTGTACATTAATACGGCTCTTTGGAAGTTACATCTGGCTCAATTTGCAATTATCTGAACAAAATGAAAAAATAAAAGTAGGATGGGCTACTTTCTTGAAGCTGTTCTGTAATTTGTGGACTAACAATTGGTCTGCAATGCCATAATTTGCTGCGATGTGGTTTGTGGTGTGCAAATGATGGAAAACTCTGGCTCTCTATTGAGTAATTACCATAAAAATTTATGTTGGCTTAAAACTACTTATCCTCAGAAAGTCCTTCTTCCCTCCTTCGACTACAAAAAGATTCAAAAAAGTAACTGATATAGTCATTTAACTTCTTGATGACTGTATTAGTCCTGTAGAACCCGCTCATTCAAGACACTAATACTGCTGCTGATAAAATAAGAGTTGGCAGACGCATGCTGGCACCAAATGTATTCCTGCACTTGGCATGAAGAAAGTGTGGCTAAGGTTAATCGTAAGGAAGTTCTAGTTAATCATAGCTCTGGAGCAAAGTAGAAGCAATGTACATAAATTAGTGTAACAGAGAGCAATTTTCAGCAAAAAAACCCTAAAATTTTATTATTATCTCCCTGTGAGACTGCAATTTGTAATTTGCGCTGTAATTCCATCAGCTGTCTTTTCTGCTTCTGTGCACAATCAGATAGAGCATCACTGTGTCATTAAAGAAACAATTATTCTAACAACAGAACTAATAAATGCCTTCTATTAGATGCAGGATTTAGCCAGCAAACACAAATAGACCTTTTACATCAATACCAGCTAGGATTAACAGTGACATTTAATGTCACCCACTCATTCATGAATTGCCACATTGTCACTGTAAGCCACAGGGTGGAGGAAAAAAAAGGGAAACAACTAGCAAATGCAAAGTTATCATTCATGGGATTAAAGAAACTGCAACTATTTTAAAAGGTTAGTCAAAACCTCTAAAATTAGCAAATATTTGTATCCCACATAAATTCCATATTTAAGATTGTAGGACTGAATATTTAATGAGAATTTAAACAGCTTTTTTTTCAGGCACAGTACATTATATTTCCTACTTATTCACAGCCTTCCTGTATTAGCTCGGACACCTCATACAGCTTTTGTGTGCCTCATTTCCTCAGGCTTATAATTTTGGGGGTATATTTTACAGCAGTATTTCCCATTCTTATATGTGGATTGGAAGCAGCCTAGTAGTGTCTGTAGAGAACCCAGAGATGCTCTGTACGGGTAGGGTAACACTGCCGTTGTGATGAAACAGAGGAACCTGAGAGTCCTATAACAACAATTGCCTTTTTTGTTTTTCTCACAGTCCCCAGATTAGAAAGCAGACTATAGGGAGCAGCAGGGTTGGTGAGATTCTTAATTGGTGTACAATTAAAATTACACTGCAAAATTACACTAAATTTCAAATGTCAATTTTTTAACAGAGCTTTTTTTTCCCCCCTGCAATTGTAAACATTAGTGTAGGAGCACACAAAGTAGATTTTCTGTAGCACTCATCATTAGGGGAGTTAGGTATCAAGCCCAGGATCTAAATGCAAGTTGTCAGCTAAAGCCTTGTAGCCAGTCTTGCAGTCACACACTGATTTTCACATAATATATTGACTAGGTTGGGCTTAAGTTCTTTCCTAGGAATATTAAATCAGTTTAGCCTGAATTCAATTGTGTTGTTTAAACTAAGTTTGAGGAATGTAGGTTTGAAGATTTAGGCTAACAATATCCCTTTAATGCCGTTTGAAATTTCATGAATGCCAAATGTCCTAGAAGATTTTTAAGTAAGTAGACGGACTCCCAGGAGAGTCATAGTGAGGCATGAGGGAAAAGTAGGAAAACTTCTAGCCAAAAGTGATATGCCTTTTTTGTATGTGTGTATATACATTTGATCCATTTTCCATATATGATCCCTGCCTGGCTGCCGCCACTTGAGCAGGCTACAAAGATTCTAGGGACAGTGGGTGAGGAGCTGCTACATCCTTTGTTGTATTTGGACAACACCTGATATTATGGGATACCGACTTTCATTTAGCAATACCAGCCTACAGCCAGTAGCAGTAGCAATGTCGTCAACAGAAGTTTTGACAGCCTGATACATTTCCTCCTCTCCCAGTCAATCGATTTCCACTTCCTCAGTATCACTTCCCTGTCGTTTCACTCAGCCTCAAGTCAAAAGAGCAGGCGAAACCTTCACGAGGCCGTAAAGGACCATAAAAAGTCATGCTGGCAACACCACCTCCATAGCTTATAGTAACAATTCCTTCCTAAAAAGCCCACCGGGGAAAAAGCAATATTCTCAGAGTAGGTAATTCTTCATTACTGACCCACTAAAGTAACAGGTCAGAGGGATTTAAACCAGGCACCAGAAAAGGAGCCCTGGAGAGCACTGGTTTAGCATGGGGAACACTAAAACCGTTCAGTGATTAAAATAAAGGAGCTGTTGCCCTGTACTGCTTAGTCACTGTGTGTGCTGGCATGTTTGAGACGGGTTACTTTTTTTTCCCCTTCTCTTTACCTCAGGCATTCAGTTTGAAGGGTGTGTAAGGAAGTGAACTTTCAAAACGGTTAGTCATCTTTACAGTTATGGTCTAGCTAAGACTAACTAGTCTCCTAAACGCTCCGCTTTCACCCGTAGTTCAGTTCATGCCATTTATTCACATGCGAGAGTGTAATACCCGTATAAATGTCACAGGCAGATGAAATGATGTAGCATCTCTGCTTCCAGCCCCATCAAGGCGAGTACTACCAGCAGTTTCAAAAGGCTTCAGATTTACCAGTGCTACAGCCCACACCGCACGGGGTGGCAGCTACGACACCTGCAGTTTATTCCACCCAGCCCACCTGCGACAGAAAGGAAGGTTTCAAGAGGCAGAAGGTAAGTGTGAAGTTGGTAGCTAAGTCCTGCTGTAGGAAGCAGTCGAACCAGCACACTATGATACTACGCGATAGGTAACAAGGAAGAGAAATTGCAAATATGAATGTCTTTATACATTCAAGTGTTACAAACATGTTTTCTGGTACTTTGAGGCTTTTATGTCATGCGGGTTAATGTCCAGTGAACAGAGGACGTCTGTATAGCCTGCATAGTTAATTTTGTCTTTCTGTATTTGAAGTAGTAACAGGGATGGCCCCTCTTTAGTATGAACTGTCTCAAGGGATTTCTGTGCCCCAACAAATACTGCAGACATCCTTTATCTCTTTTTTAAAAGCAAAAAACCCCACACCACCAGAAAAACCAACCACCCCACCCAAACAACCACCATCCCACCTGGCTTCAAAAAGAGGTATCTGTTATTTATGCCCACTCTACTACCAGTTTCTCAGGCACTCTAAGGAACTCCAAAGTGAAATAACCAGTAGAGCTCAACAGCCAGCTAGCAAAAGTGAAATGCCTCTAGCTTCAGGGGAAAAACACTGAGGAAATGCCCAGTGTTTCAAATGAAGTTAGGGCTAGCTCTAGATACAGCTCAGGCAACTAAATTATTCTGTTAGAAACATTTAAGATTAAGTTTCCAAAGTCTCTTTTCACGGACAAGGATTGATGCAAGGATACATTCTGTAGGCTGTCTGCTTTAGACTGACAGCAAAAAGCTTCAACGATTTACCTGCACCGATGCAGAGGCATGCACGGACACAGGTCTGTTGACTTCCATCATCACCTCTTGACAGTCCTACCGCAGGCTTGCAAAATGCCTTTTAATGAAATAAGGGCACGTTAAAATAGATTAATATGACTTGCTAGCTGCTTCTCATGCTTCCCTATAATCTAGGAGAGAGAGAGTTTACCACTGTCTATACAGAGGGGTAGGTGCACCCGAACGACAGTGGCTCACTTGGCGTGACTAATCTAGCTGAAAGAACACAGAATGCTTTTCGACCTTGACCCCAGTATTACCTGCTTTTAAGGTAACTCTTCCACATGTCACTAGCAGCTTAAGTCCTTGTAAAAATCTCAGAAGAGGATTTCTTCAGGTTTTACCACCGCAGATGAAATACCTCACCTGTAACAGGGTTTTATTAAAAACAAACAAAACTTGGTAGCTTGGATCAGTTTTTCCAATAATGTGTGCATATTAGGACACATCGGTACTAATTTTGGCTAAACTGAAAAATGACACAAGATAAATTCTGGAACAGCTGCAAAATGAGAATACATGATGTTTCATTACAACAAAATTGGAAATTGAAAATCATAAGTTCCATTCTTTTCCTGCCAAACTGTTCACAATTTAACATAAACTGAAAAGCTAGTCCCTCTTCCAAACTGTAATATTAATCTCAGACTTCTTCCTCCTCCCCACACCCAGTCGAGGACATGAAAAAAATGACAAGTGTGTACTTTTTTTTTTTTTTTCCCCTTCAACTCCAACAAGAAAACTACTTTTTTTCTGGACGAAGTCTCTGAAGTTTAGTCTAATGTCTTCAGGTTCATAGGCACTCCATGTAACTCAAGGCATACTAAATCAGGACCCCTCCCTTCTAGCCAATGGAAAAATAAATTAGCAATGCAATGTTGAAGGGCTTCTCTCCCAGTGAGAAGCCTGAAGTTAAGTGGGACCAGTCTGACGTACCAGGACTGTCCTGCGACAGCTGTAGCTACACTCAACACAAGAGTTGTTTGTGCTTTTGCAAACGGTACTAGCTGCACCAAGAAATGTTGGTGAGAGGACCAACTAAAATACTTAACATCAGACATTAATTTACATTTGAGCTCTCAGCAAGTCATCTGTCTCAATTGTTATTCTGTAGGAGAAGGGACATATGTTTAGATACAATTTTCTAAACAACTAGTCAAGCCATGGCATGATCAGCAAGGCTCACGTAGACTCCTCTAGCCTCCCCCATAACCTCAGCCGTTTCCCACACGCCCCCACTCTCCCCACGGCTTCCAAGAACACTTCCCCCTCCCTCCTCCTCTCACTTGTGTCCCCAGACTACTGGTTTGGAGCTGCATGCATCCTGACCCACCGGCACGGTAACGGCCGAGCCTTTTTTTCAGTCTAAGCACAAATCTGGATGTCTGTCAGAGGAGTTACTGGCAGCATGAGGTTTACTCGTTTTAACATATATTTTGGTGAGGCAACAGCTTCAAAGAATGTTTAGATGTACCAAATCCCACAGTTTAGCTTGGTAATGAAATGAAACTTCCCTTTAGAGAAGCTGCCAGCTGTAGTTAAGACACATTACAAAAAGCCTTAATCCTAAACCTTTTTTAATTAGGTATTGACCTTTACATAGTGACCAAAACTAGTATTAGTCTTCCCAGAGTCAGAGATATTTAGCTGCCTAGAAATAAGGTCAGGATGCTATTTTAAGTTAAGCAATGCCACTCTCCCAGGCCCTTATTTAGACATACTTATCTTAAAAAAAATAAATAAATAAAAAATTGTTGTGTCTTCATTTACTTTGACATGAGCTATTAGAGAGCAACTGCCAAAGCAAAATGTTACTGTCTTGCAAACAACTCAACTGTATTTTTTTTCCTTGTCTTATTCTTCAAGTGTTACCTGATATCAGGCATCTTCATGATGAAAAAAAAAAAAAAAAAGACAAAACAGGACATGGTTTTAACAGCCAATATGCAAGTAGCACCTAAGCATGTAGCACGTAGAAGTCAATTCAAGCATAAACTATTCATGGGCTCTTTTTATTTCAGTAAAACTAAAGCTTACAGATTCTTAACTCATAGCCATTCAGAAAGAAACTCATAAAAAGTTGTATTAATAAAAACTGACAGGCTTCCAGGCCTCTAAAATATTTCAAACATAAGATACAATAAAAGATATCAAGTGTTTACATTACAGTCTTCCTGCCTTACACACCATCATAAAAAGTGAACAAACACATTCAGTAACTTCAAGCATACCATGAAAAAGACACCAATAAGTGCTCCAGTTTTCTGTACCATACAACTTTATTTCAAATTCACATCTTTCTAGGCAATGTATCCAAAATATTTGACTCCAGAGTACCTTTAGACTGTAAATATTCTGAAACAGGGCATCAAGCCTTTCCTATCTCCAACCAAAACTTAAGTTTTAGCTCATGTTATAAAAAGTAACCACGTGGAATGTGACAAGTCATAATGTGAAATCAAAGTGCTTTAGCCCCATAGCGCAGACAGACACTAGTAGTTACCTAGCCATTTGTCAATACATCTCAAACGCCAACCGAGATGTTTGCTCTGTTGCACCCCACCTTGCAAAGAGCTTTGGACCATTATGGTGAAACTGCATTAATTGACAGCTAAACAGTACAAGTGGACCAACAGTTTGATACTTCAAATAATGAGTTATAAATGAGGCATCTTTTTACCATTTTTTAAGTTCCCTTAGTAATTACCAAAGTTCTACTGCATTATGCAAGAAAAAACTATGTTCCAGTTAGGCTTTTAAAATCCAAAGTGTGCTGTATTCCAAATCCCAAAGCATCAAAACCCTCAAATTATTTTCTCAGACCCCAACAGCTAAGACTCAGTATTTTTGTGCAATTCTTTGCTATTTGCACGTAAAGAGAGAAACACTTCAGCCAACAGTTCATATGAAAGAATTATAAACTCTCAAAGCAGAAAGTTACTTTAATAAGGTTTGGACATAGGTAGTTGCATGGAATATGTGCTCAATTCAGAAGTGGCCATGGTGAAGATGGCTCATGTTGCTAATGCTCAGTCAGAAACTTCCTTTCTACGGAAGTCTAAAAAGCTATTTATCTTCCAGAGTGAAGGAAGTTTAAGACTTAGGCATTTAATTCTCTTCTCTGTTACAAAATAATTAGCTCTACAGTATAATTTGTATGATTATTCCCCCTCCCCTTCCAGACACCCCATTTTTGTACAAGTTTAAACGGGAAGGGCTTAGGGAAAATTTCTGGTCCTGTCCCACAGACGCAAAGACAAAGTGCTTTGCAAGACTGATTTTATCCATCACATTTGTGGCAACCAACCCAAAATGAAGGCACATGAAATCTATAATAATATAGCTTATAAACTAAAGCTGAACCTCTGTATAATTTCTAGTCTTTTTGCACAAAAGTAATGACCAGCACCTATGCAGAGATTCAATTTTTTTTTTCCCATGTAACTTTTCCCAGAAATAGTTAAGTGTTGTTCGAATGCCTATACAAATACTGTCATTTATTAGGTTTTGACACAAAGTGCAGAGATTGGTAATTTATCTGCACGGGAAGTCTGAAACCAGTGAAACACCAGCACTCCTTTCCTCTGTCGTTACAAGAAATGTAAGCCACCAGCAACAGCCACAGAGAGCTGTTACCTTGAAAGTGCACAACTCCCAGCAGCAGTTTCCCTGTGAGGTGTTCTAGAGCTTGTGGCACGCATCTAATCAGTGTCTCAAATTTTGATTTTAACATGTCAAAGCCTATCTACTTTTGGTTAGTTACCGTCCAGACACGCACATACATTCTGGAGAAGCCAACTCAAAACACGCTTTGACAAAAGTTGCATTGAAATTGGCCGTACCTTAACTTCTAAGCACAGACGAGATTCTACCTCAAGCAGCATTCAGGGTCAGCTCAGTACCTCATTCCTAAGGAAAACTGAATCTGCATACAAATCTGCCTCCTAGATTTCACTGGAATTGCTACCTTTAAAGCAGAAAAACAAGATTCAAGGTTTCTGAAAGCTTTAGCAGACGGATAGGCTCATCAATCAGATTAAGACTTACTGGGTTGTTAAACAACAGTTCAAAGCCTTGCTTATCACTTCACTAGAAATACAGGTTTAAAAGAACTCAAACACCATTGCCATCGCTTAACTAGAATATGTCATTATACTGCTTTCACTCAGGATGATAAACGGGGATAGAGTTTCAAAGTTCTAGTTATTTACCTCGCGTGTGAATTTACACACCCTCTGTCATTTTTCTCCCCTCTTTTTCATTTTTTCGCCATTTTTGCACAAACTCAGTTGAAGGGATTGGCACACAAGTTACTAGCAAACAGAGACCTGTACCTATTACATTACAGGACCACATTAGAGTTTCATGAAGACTTCATGCAATGGTGTCTGTGCTCTTTTCTAAAACAGAACAACTTTCACAGGTAGCACGTAACAACACAATTTTCTGATTTTAAATGCAGCGAGTTACACAAACAACATTAACAAAAATTGACCAGACTTAATAACTGGAACTGCGCTAGGTCTGGCACTTGAGAATTCACAGTGATTAAAATAAAACTGCTCTGCCTAAGACAAAACATAAGATAACAAATATATAAAAAGACTCTTTGCTTCCATTATCTTGTATTAGTATTCCAACAGCAATAAGCAAGCTCAGTAGTACCTCAGACAGCAGAGACTTCTGCACATGGTCAACTTTATTCATTGTTTGCAGTGCAATGGATTATTTTTTTTTTTTTTAACATATTCACGATGTCAAATCAGGCAATTTTCAATGAATAAAGTCAACATAGGCTCAAGTCTTTGCTGGATGCTGACAGGAAACCGTTATCTACCATCTCATTTTGGGTACCCAACTCCACACTGTGCCAGGTGGTATTGCTGTTAAAGAGAAACTTAAAGTATATTTGCATATTACTGAGGTGGTGTTCTTACATAGCAAGTTGTTGTAAGTAGTTTATAGTACCAGTTGATAAGAGTAGGGCATTTGCACTTTTCCTTTCCCCACTCAACTCGCTAGCAGACTCACTAACACAGGTTTCCGATCCCAAAACCTGCTTCTAGAGAGAAAGGAGCACAGCTTTTAAACACCCCAGCGTTTCTCAACGCACCCGCAGCCTCTCATTTCGGCACTGAGGGCCCAGCCGAGGCAGCTGCTCGCGGGAGTTGGAAGCCACCAGAGCCCCAGCCCCGTTGACCCACTGGGCTCACTGACCCCACCGAACTGAGAGTTAAAGCAAGATACTCGGGACCCATCTGCCCAGAGTCCACGAGTGTAGATGAGCACCCACTGGTACCGGCCTCACCTTCCGCGCTACACCCTAGGGCACTTTGGTCCGTGCGCCCACCTCCCAGACCCCTGCTCCCCGGCCTTATCCAAAGACATTGGACTTCGGCCTGAGCTTGAACGACGCTTTCAGGGATTTCTCCTCGTGCTCTTCTTCCTCGGTGTCACCACGAAAGGAGGGCGTGTTGTGGATGATCTGAGTCCTGAAGCGGATCTTATTAAGCCGAGGCTTCATCCGCCCGCTGCCAGAGGCTTTCCTGGTCATCTCCTTGCCCTTGCCTGCCACCGCCGCCCCTTCGGTGCCCTCAGCTTCCTCCCCAGTGCCGTGATGGTGGTGGTGGTGGTGGGAGAGCCGGTAGCTCATGAGATTGGCGGGCAACACCTTGGAGAGCCTCCAGCGCCCGCTCCCGTTGCCGGCAGCCCCTTCCTCCTCCCCCTCCTCCTCCAGGGCCCCCACCAGGCTCCGCATATCCCCCGAGGTGCCCCGGTGCAGGTACTGCGCGGCCTTGCGCCCGCTGTAGTCGCGGATGTCCACGTCGGCGTCGTAGGCTCCCACCAGCAGCTTCACCACTTCGGCGTGGCCGTGCATGGCGGCAATGTGCAGGGCGGTGTGCCCGCCGCTGGTGCGGGCGTTGATGTCCACCGGCAACTGGTGCCGCTGGGCGAAGTTGACCAGCGTGGCCAGCAGCTCCTGCCGCCCGTGCTTGGCGGCCCAGTGCAGCACCGTGAAACCGGTGATGAAGTCCCGCTTGCAGAGAAGCGCCGGCTCGCAGCTCAGCAACCCCTCCAGGCTCTCCCACCGCCCGTCCGAGGCCGACAACATCCAGGCGTGCTCCAGGGGATCCAGGGCCACGGAACCGGTGGTGCTCCCTTCCTCCTCGCCGGAGGACGAGGCCACCGAGGCGCTGTCCGAGTCGCCGCCGCCGCCGCGCCCGCGGCCCCCCCCGGGCACAGCTCCGCGCTTCAGCTGAGGCGAACC
>JAVJGG010000058.1:3399056-3437376 GCA_035590195.1 Aviceda cuculoides
TACCGGTGGAAGCGCGGCCTCTCCCCTCAGAGGCAGCTCCGCCCGCGCTTTTTCCCTCCTTCCTTTCCCTCTCTGCCTCGCCTCGCGGGGCTATGGCCGCTTCCCGCACCGGTCGGCAGCCGGTAAGTCCTTCTCCGCGCTGCGGTGAAGAAGGGACGGGGAGCTCCGCCGAGAGTTAAAGCACCGGGAGGGAGGGAAGGAGGGAGGGGGGGGCTGGCGGGTAACCCCCGGCCCTTCTTGGGCTGAGGGGTAGCCGGTGGTAGGTGTCACGCCGAGGCGGCACCGCCGGGTGAAGGGGAAGGAGGGCGGCGGTTAGAGCCTGTGGAGAGGCGGCCGTGCCCCCTGTGCCGGGCCGGCGAAGGCTGCCTCAGCGCGGGGGGGTCAGAAGGGAGCTTAGGTTAGGGGGCGAAATAAAGCCTCGGAGTGCCATTTAGTTCCCGGAGTTATTAGGCTTTTTTTTAAAAAAAACTTGTTGTTAAAGGCTGTCCTTTTCAGGTGTCACCCTTCTTAGGAGGTCCCGTAGCGTATTATTGCATATTTCTAGTGATAGGTTGTAGCGCTGAATCTTGGCCGTTGAAGAAGCGCTTTTCTTACGCATGGCGGCAAAGCTGTCGGCTTTACGCTTTTAAGATGTGGAACCCGTCCATACATGAGTGCTGGAGCATTGGCTCCGGTTTGGAACGTGAAATAAATGGATTCGCTTATGACTTGAGTTTCCAGCTGCGTTTTACGTCTCAGCAATGCAAAGCACAGAAGGGTTCTAGAAACAACATGAAGTGGGAGGAATTTGGGGAAAAATCCTCCACCCTGACTGTGTAGTTAGCTGCTTTTGTATTTTCTGGTAGCAGGAAGGTAGAGATAAAGCACCTGCCTCTGGAGATTCTTGGCTCATTCCTGCCACCGTGCTGTTACACCGGTAGAGCTGTGTGCGAAGCTGTACTGTGAACTGAAAAAAAAAATGGAAAACAACGGTTACTCTTTTGGAGTTTCCTTTCCTTGGAGTGGTTGTCATCCGGGACAGTGTCTTGCTCCGGTTCTCAGTGGCACACCCGAGGGAGTGCCGTGGGAGTGTGAGGATGAAGAGGGGCTGCTTTGAGTTTGGCTGCTGAAAGAGTTATTTGTTGGACCATTCTTAGAGCCATCACAGGGCACGACCACGTCCCGGCCAACGTCTGCCGGAGCGTGAAAGGGCTTCATTCATGTTCCCCCCGCTTGCTCACAACTTGACTGTGGAGCATAGTTTGCTTTCTGTCGGGGCTCCCACCCAGAGAGCTCCATTTCGCACACATTCTCTTTCAGGCCTGTACGAATCCTTTGGAGTTGCAGTGTAGCGTAGTGTAATGCATTAACTTTATATAAGCTTTCTTTCTTTATACATAATATGTATATATAGCGAGATGGAGAGTCAGTACTTCACAGCCTGGCTCTCGTGGGAGACTGGAAAAACGTGGAAAGAAAAGAACCTAAGTACAAGAAACAATACAAAATGATTTTGCTAATTAATGTTTGTGTGAAGAGTGTGGAGAGATGCAGTAAATCAGCAAAAGTGAGTGACAGTGGGACTGAGGGTCCACTAAGCGGATAGATTTGGTATGGGAAGAGAGAGAGAAGCGTGTATGTGGAAAGCTTTATAGAGAATACTGTAAAAACAGAGGTGTAACATAGTTCTGTAATGGAGGAGGGTGATTTTGTGTTAAGTTTGTAAACGTAATTGATGTAAATGCTGTAAGTGTAATGATGTAAAATATATTTATATTGACATCAAATAATATTTCCTAGTTTAACCCATGCTGTATAATTGTTAAGGTGTTTCTTACTACATTCTGGGAAATATTTTGTTTTCAGTTGCTTTGCAAAAGAAATGTAAAATCACTCTCAGAATGCAGTCTGACTTTCTATAAATCTGTTTACAATCAGACTACACAAAGTCTGAGGTGCAAGTATTTAGTACTTCTGATATTTGAAAATTTGACTTCTGGGAAAGTTCTGGCAGCCATTGCCCCCATACAACAGCATACAGTACTCATCTTTGATGAATTAGAAGGAAAAAAAAAAAATTCCTTGTTGCAGTCCAAGAGGCCTTCTGATAGCAGCCACCATTGTCGTGTCCAAGACCAGCATTGCTTTCTCATTGGGATGAGGAACGTCAACAACAAGGGGCAGATGTAGTCACGGGTGATGAAGACTGACTCGCTGCTCTTCAGGAAACACCGTGCTAAAAGCTGCAACAGGCACAGCTGAGCCAGCGCAGCCAAAGAGGTGCAGATCTTCCGAAAGTGAGTGCAGTTGTGATACCAGTACTGATACCAGCGTGAGTATTTTTCTGTGTCACAGTCATCTCGGAGGGCTGCACCAGATTTCCATTTCTTTGTTTTTCCTTCCTTGAAAACACCCAGGTCAAGAGAGGCCTTTCTGTGCGGACCACAAAACCGAACACTTTCTCTTCCTGCGTAGCAGTAGCTGATCAGTCCTGTCTGAACCAGCACGGTTGTCTTCATCCTTTCCCTGGTGCATGGAGTACTAGCTGTGAGGAACTGGTTTCTTTTCTGTCGTCAAGTCTTGATTCCCACCTGCTGCTTCTTGCCACATCTATCCATAGGCATCAATGGAGGAACAGGTACTACGTGTGCTAGATGTTCAAGTTACTTAAATGCCTGTTGGGGAAGAAATCACCTCATCACAACTGGAAAACTAGCAAAGTGTCTCTGCTTGTTTGTTCCTGAATACCTCAAATTACAGCCCAGAAGTTGTCTTCAGTGGCAACTTGCACATTGTGCTATCTGTTCTCTACTGACAAGGCTGTCACTTTTTCCTCTGCCCATCTTGGGTGATTTCAGGGCATTCAAGAAGATTCTGTCCTGCCTCAGATTTCTTCAGACAGAACCACAGGGCAAAAATGTCACCTTTTTTTTTTTTTAAGGTTCTTTCTAAGGTCTCTCCATATATACATGTGTGAAGGAAATCTTATGGCGACCTGTGGTTTAAGGCAACTTCAGTTGTATTGTGTGTTGAAGTGGGCTAGAAAAGGAAAATAGCTGGTGCATCAGAATGCCTTGTGAGAAGTAATTTGAAAGAGATGAGGGAGGAATCCTGGGGTTCTGATGTTTGGACCAGTCCTCAAAGTTGTCTACTGTTTCTGTCAGACTCAATAAATTACCTGATAACTGTGACTGAAATTGTCAAATGAGTTTTCATTGAATCGTCTTTTGGCCAATACTTCTTTTTTTCTACACACCTTTTGGGGGGAATGTTTTGTTCCATATTTGACTCCTGTGTGTTGCTTTTTATTTTATAGAATAGACTGATGTATTAATTCCATGTAATTTTTAATGTATCTCCTTCCTTATTCTGCATCTTCATAGACTTTTCTTTCTTTTTATTTCTTCTGCCTCATCCTCCTATATTTTCTGTTCTGTTCTGTGGTATTTTGCCAAGGTTTCCTTTCTGTTCCCTCTGCTCATTCTGTCTGTTCTCTCCCTCTCTCTCTCTCACACAGGTATTGACATCAAGGGATGTCAATGGTATGCATGCCTACACTACACGTCTACATCTTAGATTTTGACTGCCCCAAAATGGAAAGTCTTTTTCTACTTCCAAAATCTGTAGTTTTCTACTTACCTTGTGTTATGAGGCAATAGCAACATTGATATTTACGGGATGAAATGTAACTTTGGTTATTAGGAAGGTAATTGACTGTAAGAGAGTAGTGCAATTTGTTGTTGGAAGATTAAAATAGACTTTCTGCTTGAATGAATGTCCACACCTGTTTGTGACAGTGGAAGACTCAGGGCTCTGAGAGGGTCACATTCGGCGCACCTGTGGGCATGTCCACCCTCCTGGCTGATGCCCAGGCATCCTCCCGAGAGCCTCTGCGCAGCCTTCGTAGCCGCCTGGGCCTGGCAGGATCCCCACCTCTTGCCTAAGCACATGAACATTGATTCCTTTTTTTTTCTTCAAGCTTTGGAAGGCAAATTTCAGTCAGCTCTACAGGCAGAGTGGCAAGCTAGTTATTTACCTGGACGGCGAGGCTGGTTCTGCGGGAGGCTCCTACAGAGAGAGGCATGTAGTCTGAGACCCAGCTTTTGCTGTGGAACAGCCCAGTGTTGTGCAGTTTTAGCCTGAAATAGGTGGCAAATTTTAAAGATAACTAAATTTGTTTGTCTGTTTGTTTCTGAAAGAAAAAAAAATTAAACGTTACTTTTGTCTCAGGCAATGATTTTTCTTTGCACACTGTTTTTAATGGGCAAGACGACTTTATATCAACCAGTATACTTCATTAACTGAATTTGCAGAAATCCAGATGCAGTTCTGTGAAAGCTATGCTACCAACCCTTTAAAAAGGGGAGGAGGGAAGGAGTGAGATGTGGTTTGGACCATCTCAAGCGATCTACATTGCGTGCTATTTTGATGAGTGTATGAATTCTGAGAAAGCAGTGAGAAACAGGAAGTGTTTACAGGAGTATTACAGCTCTTGTAGTGTTCAGATTACAAGCTTTGAGTTACTCATTGAATAAATAAAGTTCGATGAGATGCTGTCTTCAAGCACAATTTAGCTGCTCCATCCAACAGATACTAATTTGAAAAGACTGGCTATTCTGGTGACTTAATTGCTTTCAGCTTGATTTGTATTTCTTAATTTTCGAGTTGTCACCATTTTTCTAAACTGGTGATACGGTAGTAACTTGTTTTTCAACTGAATGACGCATTATTTCTTTGAGAAATAGTAAGAATGCAGGCATCACGGGGTCAATTTTGTGGATTTAATTTCTCTGTGTATTTGTTAGACCATAGCAGACTGAAGCTGTATGAGGTGCTGGCGTTGAGGGAGAAACATGTGATGCCCTTGGAAAATTTCAGAAGGAAAAATGCAGGCTATTGCTTTTCCATTAAGAGAATGCTCCGAGTGATGTCAGATGGAACAGGTTCACAAAGTGATTCTTCCGTAAGGAAGGTGGAAGGAGGCGAGTCTCCAAATGAGAACAGTAGCTCTCAGTACTGTCAAATTTGTTGTGTGGAGAAGTATAAACATGTAAGAACGTAGGCTTCTAAATCGGCGTGACTGAGACTGTCTCAAGTTAAGCTGTGCAATATTTCCTCAAGGTTTTGAAGTTTAAATTAACTTTTATTGCAGCATTTTTTGTGAAGCTGGTCCCTGAAGACTCTGTTGTGTCTTGGGACAACTGTGTGAACAGTTTAAGAGCAGTTAAAGTAAAAAAAAAATTTAAAAAAGTTGTGTTTTTAAATAGAAATAGATTCTGCATCTTTCTGTCTCTAGCTTTTAAAATTTTGCTATTAATCTAGTGTTGAGTTTTTTTATTTTGCCTGTGTGTGGAACCAGAAATCTCCTCATTATATGTACTGTGATCAGGTTAACTCTGGCCATTTTCTTGAAAGAACTTATATAGGCTACATTTCTGTACTGTTTCTCTGTAAAAGTGGTTTTTGAGACCCTGAATCTCTTTCTGATCATCCTTCAGTTTGCCAGACTTCTCTTTAAAACAAGAACCTTAGGACAAGACATTAAAACACGTTCTCATGAGTGATACAAATAGTATTATTTCTGCTTGAAATTCTTGTTCTCTCCTATCCTGTATGTTCCCCTGCTGACATTCTCGTTGTTGGGTCACACTCAGCTGGCGAACGTATGAGGTTTTGGGTGGTTTTTTTTGTTTACTCTGTCATTACCTCTGATGGAAAGGATGAGAAAGAGTGATCTTGTGCTTAAAGTGCTAAATTACACATGGGGTGAATGAGATTCGTGGTCTTGCTCTCAGTCTTTCCCTTTATTATCTCAACTAATATCTTTGTGTCATCTCTGCATGCACAAAGTGAAGATGATATGTCTCTTCCCCCCCTGGACAGTGCTGAAGCAAGCTCTGCATAAAACCCAATTTTTCTGTTGGGGAAGTTCTTCTAAGTACCAGGTTCTGTAAGCTGTTTTTACAATTTACCAGGACTTTTCTGTCTTATGCCAATGTCTTGTGTCTGGAATGACCTAGAACTTGCCATGTACTTTTATATATTTACATTTCCAGGAAAATGGTTTTAATTTTTCACTCATAACTGTGTAGCGTCATTAAATTAACTTTTATGTACTGAAGAAAGATGAAATATGCTATCTTAAAATAACAGCAAATTTGAGATGTCTGAGAATATCTTGGCAATTGTGTAAATACTTATTGCAGAAATTGCTACTCTCTTTCCTGACTGCAATACATATCTGTAAGAAGCCTCTTTTGGAGAAACTTAGAAATACAAAGAAATTAACCATCTGATAGGAATTTTTAATAGTGATATAGCCAGACATCTGTTAAGTTACAAGCATAGTCTTAGCTTTCTAAGCAGAGCACAGAGAAGGCACCTTGTTTTTCACGTTTATTATTACTCATTGTCTTCTGTTGCACACAGAAATTTGGTCAAATTTTCAGTGATAAACAGCCAATATAGCAGTGGAAGAACTAACTATTGTTGCTTTTCCTTTCCAGAAAACAGTAAACTCGAGTTTAATTGCTAAATTGTAATTAATCTCTCCCTTCCTTTTGAAAATGAAGTAATGGAGGTAATGACTATGAGGACTCCAGTCGTCTGGTTCTGCACTTAGCTTTGTGCAGCAAATACAGCTGTAATATTAGTTCCCTCAGCTAAACGCTTTTTAATCCTGACATAGTCTCTTGTGGGTGATGTGGTAGTGCTCTAATGACCTCTGGAAATGGTTAGCAAGGTTGTAGGTATTGGTGGTTTGTCCGCTGAAATCCAAGTGGACTGGAAGGAAATAAAGTTCTTTCTGCTAGGGTTTTTTCTTGGAGAGTAACAAATGGCCATGCAGAGATTTTGAAGGTAGCCCATGTCTTTAAATGGACAGGATACTGTCAGTTTTCAGTGTTTCTCAGCCCTTTTTAATAGTAATTTCCATATGGTAGGATACCTTGAGAAATTTATTTTTTCAGACATGCTTTGAATGAACTTTTTTTTTTATAGCCCTAAGATATAATATTTTCTCTTTAAATTGTTCACTTTGCTTACACATTTTTCCTCATTATATTAGTCCAAAATGGAGTTATCTGATTATAATACTCTAAAATAAGAGTTGGTGCAGTCTGTAATCCCACACAAGAAGTCCTGTGCAAAACAAGAGGAGGATGAGTATTTGCTGTGAGGAATGTCCATATCCTTTTAGCTACAAGAATTCTGAAACTTGCTATGCATACCTATTATAAAAGGTGGCGCTTTTATGGGCTTGTAAGTGTTAAATAAAAAAATTTCCTACTGTTGGCTATATACATGTTCCCAGGAACCAGTAATGGTTTCTAATTCCATGTGGATTGGAAACATAAGAGAAAGCATTGGACCTCTAGACATTTCTAGTAATATAAAATAATATTATCTTTTAGAGTTCTGGTGTGTAGATAATATGTTATTAAACATAAATAACAATTTAATTTCTAGGTACTCAGAATGAGTTCTGATTATAACATACACGCTCCTGTGATTATGGTCTCTATTTTGAATTCTGTGGCTTAAATTGTTTTTAAATATTTTTTTCTTCATTTCTAAGAGCAAGCCAACAGTGATCTATTTTCTGTCAACAGTTTTCCATTTACATTTTCAGTTGGACTCGTCTGCTTTATTTTGTTCGTGTTTCTTTTTTCCTTTTTTTTTTTTTTTTTTTTGCAAAACATGGACTTTAGTCTGCAAATTGTCCTGTGAAGTAAATCTGTATGTTTTCTCAAATCATGGAATACGGTTGATTTCACAGGTCTTTTCTTCAGACTTCTGTTTTTGTTGTTTCCACATAAGTCATAATGAATGTGTTCTAGCTTACTGATAGAGTTCCTTTGTTGCCATTGCTAATTGCTTTGCAACTTAGTTTGCTAACATACTTTTAAATGATTTTTCTGTAGCAGAATGATGGCTATCGAACTTTATCCTTGTCCGGGCATGTTGGTTTTGGTAGTTTACCTGATCAACTGGTTAAAAAATCGATCAAGCAGGGCTTCTGCTTCAACATTCTTTGCATTGGTAAGTAGCATCTGCGTGGTTTAAGGCTTTAGTAGTATACCTGTCCTTAAGAAGTGACTGAAATTTAAATCCAGCTGCAATGTTAAGCTCTTTCTCTAATGTTAAGCATGAACTATAATTCCACCCCCTTCCCCAGCTTTGCTTGTTTTTATCCTTTGTTTTTATATTTAGCATTTTCATAAACAATATGAAGACCAAAAATGTTGAACATGGATGCCATGTGTTTATTGATTTATGGGCAGCTTCTTGGATTCTTTTGAGTAAACTGGGCTATAGTCTGTACTGTAACAAATAGCTTCATATCAGAAAAATCCTAAAATTCCAAGGTGGTGTTACTGAAGTATTTGTATACTTATAAAATGTTTCCTCTAATTTACTCTTATTCATAAAAGCCTTGTGTTGAACCCTGTGGTTTCACAAGACTGTTCTGCTTATTACTCATTAGCAGGTAACTCTCTCTTGTCTGTAGGATGAAAAAATTAACTAAAAGATATTTAGTGCTCATTATGAAAAAGAAACGCAGGCAACCATTTTGCTTGGAGAAATCAGTTGACAAGTTTTTATGTAAATTTGTCGAGTTGCTGTGATAACACTTTCTATGCTTAGCAGGTATTTATCTGATGTGCAAAATGTCTTCCCCAACCCTTCTGTTTAACTTTAGGAGAAACTGGAAGTGGGAAATCAACCCTGATAAACAGTTTGTTTAACACCAATTTTGATGACCCTGTGTCAACGCATTTTCTGCCAAGTGTACATCTTAGAGCCCAGACTTACGAACTCCAGGAAAGTAATGTTCTTTTGAAGCTGACCGTTGTAAATACAGTGGGATTTGGTGACCAGATAAACAAAGAAGATAGGTAAGTGCCCTCTTGTTGCTACCATATGCAGGAGGTTTGGCCTTCAATTGCAAGTTGATTTTTCTTTGGGCTTTGTAGTAAATGTTTGTCTTGCGTATGTTCCAAATATTTGGTTAACTGTTTTCTCTGTGTACCAAAGTAAACAGGTTTTTCTTCTCCTCTAGGAAATTATTTGAGAAATTGTATGAGCTCTGCCCCTTTCTTTATGATATAATCTTTTATAAATGTATGTAAATAAAATGTGCAATAGTGACTAGAGTTTCTTTTGGGGTGGAGGAAAGCAGGGAGAAGGTCAACAGGGGGCATTTTAAACAACCAGACAGGTTATAAGGTACTGTAGATTATAAAGATCTATAGTTTTTTTAACAATTTGATTGGAACATATCGAAGACCTTAAACAGGGAGGAACATCACGTGGATTATTGAAGGCCTCTGTTTTTTATGTTGAACAGCTTAATCAGAAGATGTAGAGGTACCACGCTAGTGATGTCTTTCAGAACTTTTTTTGAGTCTCTGCTTTTATGAATAGAATATTTTAAAATATTGAGCTATGTGTCAGCAGATTGTGTTTCCTTCAGCTTAATTGTAAAGAATTTTAGCAGTCCTTTGTGCTATATGAATGCCAAAATGGTGGTAATTATGACTGAAGGTCAGAGAGTCACATTAAGATTAAGAGAGCTATGACTTATGAGGTGACTGGAAAATAGCTACTGCTAGTAACTTGGATGAATGAGATGCAAGTGGATATTAGTATAGATATTAGAGGGCTTTGATGTGTGGTATAGTCCTTTAGTCCTTTTAGTCCTTCTTTTAATTTTGTGTGTAACAACTACTTCTGAATTTTGATAGCATTTGGTCTGGTTTATAAAATTTGTGTAGCAGCAGAAATGTAAGGGCATGCTGCTTGTACACCTAGCAACACTATCTTTTAGAAAGCAGATTATAATCTGTTTTTAATTAGGATAAAGTATACTTAAACTGTACTTATTGCAAATCAGATTTACGTTCTTCTCTTACATTCCTCCTTCTCAATTTTTGTCTATTGTTTAAGAGCTCTCTCATGTACAGTACTTCATCTTCAGAAGATAAAGGAGGTCCTATTTCTTTGTACTGGTAATTGCATGTTCTTTCTTTTCTTGTATAGTATCTAATTGTTTCTTGTATCTTCCTTGTATCTAAGAGTTCTGCAGTTGCACAGCTTGATTGCAAAAGTTTATAAAACATCACTTGGAAAGATCAGCTATAATCGTAACTATGTAGTTTTTTCACTAATAGTAGCTAGGAAATGTTTTGTCTGTATTAGGTGTACAACTCTTTTGAGTAGCCTTTCAGAGATTAAGTTACTCTGTACCTTTAATTTTCTGCTGTACTGGGTAAATACTTGAGCAGCCTTTTGACATGTAAAGCAAAAATCCACAAAACAGTACAAGAGGAATTCCTTTCCTAGTCTGGCTCTGTTTAGGAGTAGCTAATCTCTGGTTGTTAAATTTTATTTCTTACAGCTATCAGCCAATAGTGGATTATATAGATGCACAATTTGAAGCCTATCTCCAGGAAGAACTGAAAATTAAACGTTCTTTATTTAGCTACCATGATACTCGCATCCATGTCTGCCTCTATTTCATTTCACCTACAGGCCATTCCCTAAAAACCCTAGATTTGTTAACCATGAAAAGCCTAGACAGCAAGGTAAGACTTTGAAACAAGAGTTTCAAGAATTTGTCGTATTTTCTGAAGCATCTTGCAGCTTTTAGATCCTCTACCACCTTTCAGTTCTATATCCATGTGTTTGGTTTTGGGATGTTTTTTGGTACTGGTATACCTTCAGTTGGGAATAAATTGTTTCTGCAAGTAGCTTGCAGTCCATCACCTGTTTATTTACAAATCAGACACACACACAGCTGGCAAGAACGTTGGACAAAGAAGCACAATGAGGTTTAAAAAAAAAAAAAAAGAACCACACCAACTTTACTTTTAACAAACTGTTAACATCTTATTGTGATTGGATAGGGTACCCTCCATGAGTCCTGTAATATTTCTAATTAAGCTTATTTCTAGTTCACTATCAAGTTTTGGGACTGCTGGAAAGTTGGCATATAAAAACTTTGCAGCACTGTGAAGATCTTTATTATAGATAACTGAAGAGGCAAGTGCCATGAACAGAACACCCTGACAGCATGGCTTTTTCTAAGACGGGCTGCGTTAGTGTTTTAAACTTCATGCCTTGATTTGTTCTGAAAGCTTTAAAATAGCAGTTTCTAGTGTGATCACTTGCGCTGTCTAAAGTCTTAACTTTCTTCCTGTGATGGGACTGTGTGAACTGGATGAAGCTAAATGTTTAACACATTTTAAGAAACCTTACATCATCTGCGTTTAATTTGTTGAAATTTGGAGAAATTTGAAAACTTAAATGCATTTGCCGTTCCTCCAGCCCTTTACTTTGTGCTTTACTAGAGCCTCTCCTGCTATATTTTCTTTCTGCATTTTCTTGTTCATGAGATATTTCTTCAAGATAACAAGGATCAAATCAGCTGTCTATTCCATATTTGTGATTGATGATTTGGTATTTTCGTAATTTTGTTTATGGATGTATTTTGCATTTTGAACTTTGTCAACAGCACAGAGTAAGTGTGTGTGGGGTGGTTGTGGGACAAAGGTAGGGGAGAGCAGGGTCACTTTTTTCTGCTATGGTGTTGGTTTATGCCAGATTAAAATGTTTGTGAAACTACTCTAATACGCACTGGTAGCTAAAGAGCCTTGATACTAGAAAATGGGCCAGTTTTATGGAGCATATTGTTCTACTCCGAGTTTTGAAGTTGGAGGTTGTGTTAAACCACGAAAATACTTGGTGTCTAGCTTGTGCCCTCTCTTTTCTAAACTCCCTTTAAAACACTGTTTCTTCCAAAAGAAAAGGAAATGTCCCAGCATCCTAAGAAAATATTCTTCCATCAGGATAAAGCTAAAGTAATTCTGGTTTGGGGGATTTTAGCTTCTCGCCACCTACTCTAAATATTTTTGGTTCTGCTTTGGCTCAGACAGAACATGAACGGCATGTAACTTTGTTTTTTTATCCCTTTGCAATGGATTCTACTTCCTGGTCTTACTACAGAAATACAGGTATACACAAAAAAAAGTATATACTTTAGTTTGGTTTCCATCTCCCTGTGGAACGTGTTCGTGATGCTTTTAGTACTGCGTTCTCCTAGGCAATTCAGAACTCGGGATTTCCCAGGATGTGGAAGTCCCTGGGCACATTCACCAAGTACAGCATTCCGTAAAGAGAAGGTGGTACAGCAGCATGCATACATTGAGCATATAAATCTATGTCGGAAGTTGTTTTCGGTTTCTTCCTAAATCCACCACAGTGTACACTGTTATGCTTTTGTTACGGCCTGCTTGGTATAAAATGAGACCAGATTACACAGCTCAGAGGTAAAGAGTGGAATCCTTGGAATAGGATAGGGTCATCCTATACTCTTTAATCATGGGAGAAAAAAACCAAACGTATCTGTGGGCAATTAATTTTTCTCTGTTGCTTATAAATTTGATGACTAGCTAAGAATTTGGCCTCTAGCTTTTAGACATTGGAAAGTCCTGTAGTTTTGCTTAGGACTGAATCACGACAGCCAGCCAGGTTTCATTCACAGATTAAGGGAATCTTCTGTATGCTGTCTTGCTGGGAACTGGTGATTATCCAACTAATAGATCAGCATTTTTAAGTCATTCTTGCAGAATTATATACAGATTACTGTTAAGTCAGGAAACGACATGAGTGTATGTTGTGGGCTTTGAGTTTGTTTTGGTTTTTTTTTTTCTTCAGAAAGAACCTTTGGAAATTTTTGTATTGATTCATAGGGATACACTTAAATCAGCCTGCAAGATATCAGCCAATAATAATTTCAAGTATATGTATTTTTTTTCTTCTCTGTAGCATAAAGGGGCAGCAGATGTTTTGACATTCATGTAAGGTGTTACATGAAAATCTTAATTTAGAGTAATAGAATGTTTTCTAATTGGGTGGGGAGGGGAGGTGACACTTTGCATTTCAGGCAGAAGGATGATCAGAGGGCTGAATTTGGTGCTGGCAAACAGAGAAGTAATGTACATGGATAAAGTTTATCCTGGTGACTTTATATGGTCATTCTGCATTGCTATTGAATGAGGTAGTCTCAGCTGCTTCTTCCCATTGTGCGTGCTTAAGTGTTTTGGGCAGCCAGTTCCCTGGGTGAGGGAACTGATTGAAACTGAAAGCTGAAGATTTTTGCTTGGTTAGGGAACTGATCAAGCCGAAAAGTAATCTGTCTCCTTGGACAGCTGCACAGATTTTAGTTCTACCTGGCGATGAGCAGGTGCGGGCAAGGCGAAGGGCAGGACTGCTGGTTTTATTGCAAGTGTAGACTTTTTACGTGGGATTAAAGTGATTCTGTATTAATGGCCTATCGCTTTGTAGCATAATTCAGTTTTGTAGCAAAATTTAGTGTTGTAGTTGTCCAGAGTTGTAGCTGGGGAAGAGGCTGGAAAGGAGTCGGTTTCTGAGTGAGTAGTAGGCGCAGGAGGGTTCAGTGGGACTTGGGGCACATCTATATGTGGTCCAAATCAATACAGTTAAGTCCCTTGTTAGTACAAATGTGTGCTTTCAATTAATGCTTTTCTTGGGTGAAAGTACTAAGTTACTAGTTTTCAAGTAAGCCTTAGATGCTGCAAGCAGATACTAATTTTGTTTAACAGCTTAAGCAAAGATAACTTTTTGGTTTTGTTGCTCAGCTAAAGCCAGAGTAGTATTGCTTTTAAATTTTAATACAATGGTTGTGATTTAACATCAATACTGATAGCTGTAATCACAGTTTCCGGCAATTTTGTTTTTCTTTTTTACTGATCTGCTCAGTAGTCTTTCTCTGCTATTCATGATCCAAGAAATTCTCTCCTAATTAACGAGGGTTTGAAAAACTTTCATGTTGAAAAGATAGAGTAAAGGTTAATTTAATTCTGAGGACTGTGTGTTCCATCCATTTTTAAAGCTATATGATAGAAAACCTAATTGATGTCCCTCAGCTAATTGGATTGAAGCTGCAAATTACTCCTAGCTGTAATAGGTTGTTTATACAATCCTAAATTAACTCAGTTATATAAAAAAAATTATTCTAGCATTTTATTTGATTTATTTGGTTTTAGATATCTTGCCCCATATGTGCTTAGGTTGCATATGCTACGCAGTTAAGGACTATCATCAGGTAATCTTAGGAATCATGCTTTGGAGTTGGTATGCTTTTTTCATTTGGACATTTTGCTTAAGAGAGAGAAAAGACTTATTTCAAAAACATCCATTTTGAATCTGTTCTTGAGATTCCATGCTAGGCATTTCCATTCAGGCAGAATATTCAGAAGAATAAAAAGAATGTGTGCAGGGCTTTTTCTTTTTTTTTTTTTTTTTTTTTCCTTCCTTTTTGCATCTGTGATCAAAGAACTCTGTAAAACTCTCAAGTCTTCTGAAATCTGTAAGAATCGTTTGCATTGTTCTGCTAAAATATTTGGACATTGACGTTAATTCTTCGTACATAGTTCTGAAAAATGCCTATTTTGGGAATGGTGATAGGAAAGTAGTAGATTCCAAATTTTTCTTAAAAACACGAAGTTACTGTCATAGCTGTTTTAGGAAATAGGGCAATTTACCTTGGTAGAACTGAATTTTGAGTTCTGGCCAATTCGTGTAAAGGCTTGTAAGCAAGATTCTTCAGTCTTAGTCATTCCTCTGCTTGCAGCAGATACCTGAAAAACTGATTGCTGCAGGGGAGAGGTGAAGAAGAAGTTGTGGCTGAAAGGAACCCGAGGAGGAGGCTCAGGGGTAGGCTGGGTTTGGTAGCCAGCTTCCTTTTCTTTGTGTATCCAAACTGTCAGCTTTCATTTAACACCTGAACCATCTCCCCTGGTGTTATACACTAAAACAATCTGGTTTTTTAGCAGAGATATAAATACTTAATGTCATTTAATTAATAGGTAGGAATTGCTGTTCCTTTGAGTACTTCACTCTATGAATCCTCCTTTCTTGTTCTTTTCTCAGAATCAATTAATTTTGAGGGAGTATATTAAATAATCTGTTGGGTTTTTGTTAAACGATGCCAGTGAATGTATTTTTCATGTTTTGTGAAGCTTTGATATCAATTAATGGAAGAGTTTGGACTGCGGGGGAAGTTTTAAAGAGCTTATCACCAAACAATTTAATTTATGAAAGTTGTCACCTCAAAATTGAAGTCTTACACATTTCATATAATTTGTATCATTAATAGGTGAACATTATACCAATTATAGGCAAAGCAGACAGCATTTCTAAAACTGAACTACAGAAGTTCAAGAACAAAATCATGAGTGAATTAGTTAGTAATGGCGTCCAGATATACCAGTTTCCAACTGATGACGAAACCGTTTCTGAAATTAATACCATCATGAATGTAAGTAAATGACAAAAACATTGATATTTCAGTACTAAAGCATCACTCTCTAATGCTGATTCATGCCTGTTCTTTCACCATTATCTTGCGGTTTATAGGTTTGTAAGTAGCAAGTTTGTTTATTTTTTTCTCTCCTTAAAAAGCTCATATGTTTTGGGTTTTTTTCCCCTACTTGTAAATCTTCCTGTCCCTCTGCTGTTGATACCACTTGTTTTAGGAGGCTTTTTATTTTCTGGCTCAGCAACAGAAAAGAGGTTCTCACTCAGAAATACTTTTTCTAATTTCTGGATAATTAATATGTAATTACTAAAGTAGATGGACAGATTGGCTTTGCTCTTTTCCTCAGCAAATACTACCTTACATCTGTTAGGGAAGATACTCCAGTGCCTTGTTTCTCCAGTTTTCTCTGGTCTTAATGATAGCAACTTTTCCATCTGTTTTTTCCTTTTATTTAGTATTTTCATCTGAAATTAGGACAAATTTTCTCTGGGGATTAAAAAGTCGGATATAATTTTGGCTTTTTTCTGTCGTCCTTTCAGATCCCCCCAGGAGCGCCTGCCAGCTTCAGCTAAGCTTGTGAAGCGAGAGGTCTTTGCTTTGAGCACTCAGTCTGTAGTTGCTGTTCATGTTCATATGTTTGTAGATGCACGTGAACGTATGTTTGCGTGTCCTGGGGTTTGAAAATAGGGAGGAGGAGCCGGTACGCTGGAGTGTGTGGCTCTGCAGTCCCAACTTCTGTCACTTGTGCCAGGGAGTGAGGATGTGCAGGCTGTCGTTCAGTAACCGGTCCTTCTGCTGTGGGGAAAGGTGGTGGTCTGTTACTTACCCCTTCCATGCTCTGCTAGTGATTTATTTTCCAGTTCATGGTATTTTTTTTGTTGTTGTTTGGTCAGTTGTCGGGGGTCAGCACGCAGACAGTCAGTAGCCAGCCTGTATTTCTGGCCATTTGGCTGAGCCTGCAGCAGTAACCATACCTTGGGTTCAAACCTGTGGTCATCTCGTGGCTGTTGCTGGGGATATGAACTGTGGCCGAATGTGAATTAGAGGGATGTGTTCTAGAGCAGCTTTCTGTTTACTGCTGATACTCTTCCTAATGCAGCTCGGGATGCAGTTGGCTGCCTTTGCCGCCAGAGCAAACCTGCTGAACCAGGTACAACCTGTTGTCCGCCAGGAACACCACGTCTTTTTCTGCAAAGTGCCTTGCCAGCCAGCCAGCCCCCAGCATGCGCTGGAGCATGGGGTTATTCCTTCTGACGTGCAGGACTTGGCATTGCTCTCGTTTGAACTTCGTGAGATTCCTGTTGGCCCATTTCTCCAGTCTGTTGAGGTTCCTCTGGATTGGCAGCACGCCCATCTGGTCTATCAACTGCTCCTCCCAGTTTTGTTATTGTAGCTTGACTTTTCTATCAGCAGTTTGACTAGCTACTGATCTCTTCAAAGTGGTTTTTGGTTTGAAACTGCCTGTTGGCTTTTCCTGAAGTGGTGTTTTTTCCTCCTAATTTATTTCTGAAGTGTTTGCTTTTCAGTTCTGACATCAGAATGCTGAGAGATAAGACTGTATTGGTGTGACTCTTACAGGGCCATTTGCCATTTGCCGTAGTAGGAAGTACGGAAGAGGTGAAAATTGGAAACAAAATGGTGAGAGCTCGTCAGTACCCTTGGGGCACTGTACAAGGTAAATGAATTCTCAAAGGTATTTTTACAAGATTTTTGTTGTTCTCGAAGTATAAAATTCACCAATACTAAAAGGGGCTGGTATTATCCACTGATGCCATATTGATTGTATTTTGGATCAACAGTTTAAGGAGTTTAGCAATTAATACTTGAGGTGTGCACTAACTGGTAGTTTCATCAGCACTGATGCATTCCTGGAATCAAGCTATGAGATGGTGTACGTAATACCTGGGTAGGGTAGTATGGTGGCAGTGCTTCTAGCACTACCAAATTTCAAAGTTTAATGATTGTCAGTAAAGAAGAGGGGAAAAAAAGAGATAAATTTGTCATTTTTCAACTTGAACAGGAAATCAGGACGTGCTGGAACATGTTCACTAGTTTTTACAGTTAGTGCTTCAATGTGCATATTAGAAATTATAAGGAAGTATAAGAGGTATAATAAACGATGAGATACATTTTCCTGGAAGTATAATTAGTAAACAAAATAAATGAATTTGAATGCTGTTTGAAATACATTTTGACAATTTCATTACTTGTGCATAATAATAAAATCTTCCTCTTTTAACTGCTTAGTGGAAAATGAGAACCACTGTGACTTTGTAAAGCTTCGCAAGATGCTTATTTGCACAAATATGGAAGACTTAAGAGAGCAGACTCACGCGCGACATTATGAGTCGTACAGACGCTGCAGACTGGAAGAGATGGGCTTCAGAGACATCGGCCCTGAGAACAAACCAGTCAGGTAAAGGACTTCCTGTGCAGCATTTGCTTTCAGCATCCATTCACTTCACATTTGACTGTATCAACCCAATACAGAGCAGGGTTCATACATAGAATAGGTTTTCTAAGAGGAAGAGATTTTTTTTAATTTATTTTTTTTTTAAAATCAGAGTAAGTATGTAGCTGTTCATTCAGTTATCTTCATGTAGAAGTATTACATGAGCATTATATGAGCATTGCTTTTAAAGGCATACAAGCTAGCTGTAGTTCTGAAATCTTTCTCTTTTAGAATAAACCATTTTAATTTTTGTCATGGAGAATGTCAGTTTTCTTCAGGTACATGCACTTTATGCCTTTTAAATTATTTTCATTACATATTAGCATGCTGTTTTGCTTTCTGTCTTAATAATATCTGATTCTGAACAACAGTTTGGTTGGACTTAAAGTTCAGAAGGAACTGAAGCAAAAACTTTTACAGAATCACTGGTTATACTGTTGGCTTTCCACATTATCTGCCATAATAACAAATGTGTAGCCTTTTCAGGTCAAGAAATCTCTTGCTATACTGTAGGAAGTTAATAGAGGACTCCAAAGGAAAGTTAAGCAGGGGGTTGGAGACACTTGGTTCTTTCATGTAGTAAAGCTGCTTTCTGCAGGAGGTATTTACAATTTCTATATCCAGTTTGTTTAATCTTTTATTTCCAATGCATGGGACTGTATTTTGTAAGCGGTTAGAATCCTGATGGGGAAGAACTGATTCTTCAGGAGTTGTTCAAGCCTTCACAGTTCAGCAAAGTGCTGTTATTGCATAGTCATGGTGGGAAATACTGACTTAAACCAGACATGAAAACAAAATACGACTTTGCATTAAAAACAGTTTCTAGTGCTTTGAACCAGCTGGTTTGTTTACTTCTTGTTTTACTTAGTCATCAGACTGTCTTTACCCATTCTGTTCTGGGAAAAATAAATGACTTTTAAATGGCTTCCCTCCAAACAGTTGTTTTTAGTGGCTTAAATTCTTTGCTTTCACCTGTAGTTTGTACAGAAGTTCTAAGGCAGCTGCACTTACAGTAACTCGTAGAGTGTTGATGGAGCAGCATTTCGTTCACTTTGACTAGGTCTAATTTACATATTGTTCAAAGAATAATAATTAAATAAGATTAATGTGGCCAAGGAAGATGTTGGGTGTGGGCACTTTCTGAAGTCTTAATGTCAAGGCACGTTTAAAGATTAGTTCATTTAGATGATCTTGATCTGACCATGAGTCACAGTGGTCTCTTGACCTTTCTCTTGACTTAACAAGAAAGGAATAAATTCTTTTCATAAATAGAGAACCAAAGGTGAATGAGGTTTAAAACCAAGTGAAACTGACCATAGACTTTTCATTGGGTTTAGGTTTAAGTTTAAGAACATACACTAACAGCTGATATCTTGTTATCTTTGTCTAGGGAAAGCTTTTTTTAGAGATTTGTGCATGGCAATATTGACTGCAGTACCTTTGGCTTTTCTGAACTTGAATTTCACAGTGTACAGCCATCTCAAGATAAGAGTTAAATTATAAAAATTATCATCCACAGAACTGTTTTCTTCCACAAACACAAGTATTGTCTTTGTGAAACCCCTAAACAGTTTGTATTTCACTAACTGTATAAAGTGGCAGGTTTGTGATGTAGCTGTCCACATACTAAATTTGGTAATCTGAATTGGGTTATTTTATGTAAATTTAGAAAATTTCTGCTGGACTGGAATAATTAGCTGCTTTTACTGCACTGGGATTTGTAGCATTTGAATATTGACTCTTGAGTGGTTAACATGCCCTGCCTTTTGGCATGTTGTGAAAAAGCTGCCTATGAAGTTCCGGTACCACGCTTTTGGATTTAAAAGTACAGCAGTAGTTTATTAATCCAAAATTGTATGCCACTGCAAAGCAAAACCAATAATTCTTGGATTTTCAGCTACCTTGTGAGACAGGTTGTGGGCAGGCATCTGTGAAGGCTTTTACTCTTACATGTGGAAAAAACATGTTGGCAAGCTTTATTTTTTTTATGGGAGACAGGAAAGAGATGGTTTCAGCACACAACGGAAAAATATATTTGGAGCTTTATTACTAGGTGTGAGGAGGGGAAATAAAGATAGTAGTAGTCTGAAATGACTGTCTTGTGTACACTTTTAAAAATACCTATTCCCTAATCCTATATTTTTTGTGAATTTGCATCATAATAACTTTTTAATTTGCTTATTTGCAATTGCATTCTAAGAATTAACTTTTTCATTAACTAGATTTCCAGGGAAAAAAATGAAGTTTGCATGATCAGTCTGTTAGTCTCTCCCTTATAACATAAGAACCAACTCTCCGATTTCAAACTTCAGTGGAGGGTTGGATGCTTCCAGGGGGATTACACGGTTAGTGTTCTCACTGCAGCAAAAGCAGAAGACCTCTGCTCCTACCAGTTGGCCAGCCAATGTACATTTGTTGTCAGTAAATCATTACCTCTGAATGAAGTACTGTCTTTTGAAACTCTTGGGAGCTTGGCAGTACTGCGGTAGGATGAGAAGGTCGTGGGTGATTTGGAAGTAGCTAAGGCTACTGCACATGAAAGATCTACGCAACTCCTCACCATAAGTAAAGAATATTTAGGAAGTATGGAGGGACACTAACTGTGTAGTTAAAAAGGTGTAAGGATGTAGGCAGGATCTTGGGTATTACAATCACTGAGAGGATAGAACATAAAATCATCCGTAGGAATTTGGGCTATTAATTCTGCTGCTTTCAGGACACCTATTTTATACCAAATATATATTTTACCAAAATATATACACCGAAAATATATTTTATATATTTTTTGGCATTTTATCAAACCATTATTTATTTAAATTGGATAACAATAATTAGCATAACTTAAATTAATGGGTAATTGGCAACTTAATCTCATTCATATACCTTGCAAAAGCAATATACAGAACTTTTTTATCAAAAGAAGAGTTCAGTCTTGTAATGGGGTATCATTCCAAAAGGTCATGAGAATTCCAGTCATGTATGTACCATAGCAGATTAAAATAACATGTGGTAAACCACTTTAAAAATGAAGAATCCACCGTACGGTGCTTCAGGGAATAAATGGAATACCATCTAAGGCTAAACTTAGTCATATAGGTATAATTTGGTTTCCAAGCCATGAAAAGCAGCCAATCAGGAATGGGCTTGGAAAGTCTTGTTACGGCAAAATTTATGTAATGACGTAAATGGATAGCAGAGTATTTAGGGTGGTAGTTTATGCATTTTATACATATGTTGGATGTAAAATCCAGGAAGTGCTTTTATTATAATTTTTTAATACTTAAAATTGGGATTTGCATTTCTTTGTTGTTGAAAAGTAAAGATAGACCTTTTTGTGTGGATGGTCTAGTCCTACATTTTGGTGGTCCAATTATGCCCATTAGGAACATGAATTCCTAGTTTCAGGTCAGTCTCAGCAAGACATAGTTGCTGAGATGTCCTAAGCGGAAAAATTGGGGATAGCTGGAAACAGAAATCTAGACATGAAGAGTGCTTCCAGCCAAACAAACTTCTAAATGTTTACACACCTAGTAAGCTTAGATGTTTGCAAGGGAGGAGAGGATTATTACTATTTTCATGTTGGACATTTTCTAGGGCAATTTTCCAATCTAAGCTATGTTGTTGATTAAGGGGACATTCTTGTTTTGAAAGAAGAAAACTAATAGGCGAGGGTCTGTTGAAAAAAGCTGAAGATTGTTATTCAGGCTGTATGCTTACATATTTGGATTCTCTGATGTTAATAATTCTCTTGTTTAGTTATTTTACTGTGCTAATAATTACAATTTATTCTTCATCGTAATTGCAGCTAAAGATAATTGTAACATAAACATCTCAGTTTCTCAATATGTGAGCAATCGTATATGCCATGCTTTATTCCTCCCCGAACTGAGATATTCAGACCTTGCAGTTCTTGAACAAAAACATGTTTATTTTTCAGTCTATTTTGGGGATGATGACAGGAAAACAGGAAGGATTCAATAATGTGAATGAGTTTATACGTAGAGGAAGGTTGATATGACTCTCGTTATCTCTTCTAAGAAAGGAAACCTAATATCTGAAAGGCTATTAGACTTCTTCCTTAAGAAGTCCCTTGGGAATGGAGTTCATCTGACCAACTGCAGACCTTTGCATTTGAGCTAAATATTTTAACCTCCTTATGGTAAGACTGAACTGCATCCAGAATACCTGTTTTTCATGCCTCCACTGGGAAAATGGTAATTATTTAGATATACCACATCCTTAGTGTTGCTTAGTAGCAACTTATGTAGTTCACTGAGTCAAGGGACCACGCTAAAAATACCTGCCAGTAGTTAACTTCTAAATTTTTTAGTTTTTCTGATATACTGTAGTTGATAGTTGAACGTTATGCAAAAAGTTACTAGCGTAGTTTTCAAATTTGAAAGCTTTTTTCCATTAAATGAACAAACTGTAAAGTATTGTGTAAATAACATTGTGTTCCACTGAGAGCTGAAATCACTTCAGTCAGAGTCTTTATTTATGAACATAACATGTTTGATTTGCATCTTTATATTTAGGCTTCCATGTTCTAAGTCTTACGCAGATAGAAAAACTGTATGTCACAGCTATGCTTCTGTAGAAAGGTAGGTGATAGTGCTGTTATGAGGTATGTAATGGATTAGTAAGATGTAGACTTCACAATCCCTTCTTTTCCTCCAAATCCTCAATAAGAAGATATTATTTAAATAATTATCTTTAACATCTTAATTTTGCAAGTGGGTTTTGTACAGGGTATAAAATTCTAGAGGTCCAACCCAGAAGAATGAGACAACCTGTGAATTTGATTTGCATAAGGTGCTATATGAGAAGCTGTAAAACCAGTCTTCAGGTAAACTGAAAAACGTTTTACAGTGGGCAATGGATGCAGTAATGTTGAAAGGGTTGGCTGAATACCTGGTGAACTATTTTCCCCTCCTCCCCAAACCTCCTAAAACCAAAGACTGTTTGGATCATTATGTTGCTGATATGCCAAACACAGAAGAGGAAAGTTTGTTTTAATTTTGTTTTTGTTATTTCCAGAACAATTCAGTCCAGGGGGAGGGGGGATTTAAAAATACACTTTTATTTCTCCTCTTCCTTATACACATATTGATTACTTAGTAAATCCAGTGCCTTCAAAGTTAATATTTTACTAATTTCAAGGCAAAATTGCCTTTACCTGATAAACTAGCTTAGGCTGAGTCTAAAGATGTCCACATAATGAAATGAAGGTGCGATTGCAGCATGTTAGCTTAGTCTAGCGCTTGCTCTAGCGGCTTTATTGCACCCAAAGGCAGCATGTTAGCGAGCGGAACTGACACAGGGCCCAAAAGTGCGTATAGTGAGATTGCCAGCACTTGAGAAACCTGTGCTGTAGCTTTATTGTTATTACATATGCTGTCTAAACTGAAAGATAGCGTGAATTAATACACCTGTGTGAAAACCATGCCCTTGTTACGTGCGGTAGATACAATTTCAGCACGACCTCAGTTACTTTGCAGTTGATAAAAAAACCCCCACAAACCCAACAAAGTGATTGTCTGAATTTGTTTTGTTGCAGTGTATTGCTCAGATAAGATAGAATAGGAAAAATGCTCTGACCTTGAGATCTTACAAACATGAAGTCTGCATGTGCAGTTTCAAGACAATTCTTCTCTCTCTTTAGGTTATATTTTTAATACAAATAAGAAACTTTAGGATTGGGAAACTGCCCAGTCATTGCAAATTTAGATCTAGAAGGGAGCTGTTTAAGCTTACTGTTGCTCTAAATAATTACATTTTTAGATGTCCTTTTTTGTAAGTCTTTCCATTTATAAACTGTTTTAATAGAAACAGTAAAAGATGAGACTTAAAAACTGGTACAAAAGTGTTTATGTGTATTAAAAATATAAAGCAAATGTAAATATTTGATATAGATTTATTTTACATCAGAGTGGAAGGCATGAGATACGTGGCAAAGGAGAGTGTCTCATGATAGCTGAGTAGGGCTGACTAGTCAGCGCTCAGGAAGCGTTAGAAGAGGTGAATGGTGTGAGAGAATAACCCCAGAATAAAGAGCTACAACATTGTCCGTGTGTTGATCTGTTCAGAAGCCCTGTGTCCTACAAGATCTGGACAGATCCTTTTGTTTTTGCAAGAACCCTTAGCACAGCTCTGATCCACCAGTTCTGCCTCTCTGGAATTTTGTGACTGAGAGAAGTTTGTGGTAAATGTTTTGTTGGAAGAACTTGTGTCATTAAGCAGGTACGCTTTTCAAGGGTAGCGTGCTCTTTGGTGTATGAGGTACATCTGTGTACAAGCTCCTTTTCTTTTTTCCCTGAAAAGCAGAACCTTTTGTGCCAGTGCTGTGGTGATAGCAGACCCTGAAAATGTCAAACCTGTAGTAGTATATGAATAAATTACTAGCATCTTTTAATTTGCTTTGATATGCTTTGATAAGAAAGAAGTTTCTCATTTTCAAGCACCTGTTGTTTGGAGGAAAAAAATTGCTGTGTACTGAAATGTCTAGTAGAGTAACTTTTTTTAAAAAAAAGAAAGGAAGGGAGGCGTAGATTTAAAAGTAAAGAAATGGTTTAATTACTTGCTGTTTTGTTCTGTTGCCAGATACTTGCTCAATGGTCTGAACTAATTTACACCTTCTGTGTAATTTCAAATATAAGTGTGGTTTGTATGCAGTATATTAGTTTCTGGGAGAGAGGATTCAGGAAAAAACAAGCAGTCTTGAGGTTTTGGTTGATGCATGTTGGAAAGTAACCCTTTCTTTTCAATGTTGAACTACTTAGGAAGTTGTATTTATTCCATATTAATGTAACTCTGCCATATTTAAATTTTGACATTACATAAAGAGAGTCCTGTGTATTGTTAAGGTCCTGTTATTTTCCTTCCTTTTCATATAGCATTAATCAGTTTGTTAGTTGTGTTAATGCTCCACATGCATTGGTTTTGTAATGTCCTATTTTAGGACTGAGGTTTCACAATGCAGAAATCTTGGATGATTTTTCTGGCAATTTCCGTGTCTTATTAATAAAAGTAACTTAAAGAAAAAGGTTATGCATGTTGGAGGCAGAAAGTTATAATGTAAGTCCAGAAAGTTATAATGTAAGTCTTTTAGAACATGAGATTCCTAAAGTGCTGTATTTACTTTGAAATGTAAATTGCCCAGGAGCTGTTAGCATAAATAATGTTACTCAGGGCTGTTTACGTAAATAAAAATTTAGAAAGGTAAGATGCTTGCTTCTGTTTAGGTTTGTTTATGAATTTTTATGTGGGGAGCTGTAGAAATTAATACTTCAGAGGAATATTAATTGTTTAAATAATGTTCCAGATTGTTGGTTTTCCACATTGAATAAAGCAGCGTGCTGGAGACTTGCTTACATTTTTGGACTTCAGTCTGCAGGAAGCCTATGAGGCAAAGAGGCAGGAGTTCTACCTTGAACTGCAAAGAAAAGAGGAGGAGATGAGACAACAGTTTGTGCAGAGAGTGAAGGAGAAAGAAGCAATATTGAAAGAAGCAGAGCAACAGGTAAGCATGCCTGTCTGTCTGTCTGGAGTTTGTTTGCTGAGATTTGGAACAGGTCAGTTCTTAGCAAAATCACAACTAGTTGATTTTTATAATTTCCTAATGTTTTGAGGGCAGTAATGCTTAAAATCAAAAGCAGATGGATTACAGATTGGATTAGCAGATTGATTAGACACAAGCAAACAAGAGCACAAGTCTGACAAGGAACAGCTGAGGGAGCTGGGGTTGTTTAGTCTGGAGGAACTGGGGTTGTTTAACCTGGAGAAAAGGAGGCTGAGGGGAGACCTTATTGCTCTCTACAACTGCCTGAAAGGGGGTTGTAGTGAGGTGGATGTCACTTTCTTTTCACAAGTAACGAGTGGTAGGATGAGAGGAAACAGCTTCAGGCTTCGCCAGGGGAGGTTTAGGTTGGATATTAGGAAAAATTTCTTCACTGAAAGTGTTGTCAGGCATTGGAACAGGCTGCCCAGGGAAGTGGTGGAGTCACCATCCCTGGAGGGATTTAAAAGATGCGTAGACGTGGTGCTTAGGGACATGGTTTAGTGGTGGGCTTGGCAGTGTTAGGTTAACAGTGGACTCAATCTTAAAGGTCCTTTCCAACCTAAATGATTCCATGATTCTATAAATGGCAGTCTTTTTTTGGAAGGAGGGAGCTCATGGTCTAAAGGCTTTGGTGGGTAGCTGGGGCAAGTCAATAGAGTAGGGTGTGATATGGTGAAGTAAGAGAGTGATGAATATAACAGTCGCATGTTTCTTCATCTTCTCTAGCAGTATGCTGAGAAACATCGGTACGCCACAGCAGCACAGTAGGTGCTTTTCATGCATCGGTTGCTGTGTAAAACCCAAGATTTCAGGAAAGAATCCCATGGGTTGTATTTCAGCCCAAGAGAGTGGGGCATGTATGTTTGTATGACCTCCAGGTGCAGTTAATAAATATAAGCTCAACCCTCACATTGAGAGGTTTGAAAGTGTGGGAGAGTTGTTTTTGTTGTTTTTGTTTTGTTTTTAAAATCTCATCTATTCCCAGCTGCCTTAAGGATATTTGGAGATGTGGAACATTTCTCGAATATGTTGTTGCAATTTTAGTCCTGTCGAGCTGGACTGGCAAAACAGGATCTTCTCATCTACTTTCTGCCAGACTTTATCATGGTCATGTGTATTTATATTCAAACACTGGTTTAATTGAAATTGGAAACCTGTGTATATTTATTAATGTTCTTTTCTGTACCTCAATCTGCCAGCAAAGATGTAGCAGTTTTTATGAGGTGTTTAGATGCATGTTTTAAATAAGAAGGCGGCTTAATACTTTGTTTTCTAAGTCTGTTAAGACCCCTGTGCTTCTTGTGAAGAAAAAAAGTCAGGTTTAATCCTTCTCACTATGAGGCTATCCAGTTGGAAGAATACTTGGCCATCCATGTTCGAAGTAGGCTCAGCTAGGTCTTACACAGTATCTATGGTACCCTTTGATGTTTTCCTTCTATGATTTATACCAGGTGGTTTGTGTGCTCTGCAGATTGCAGCTGAATTATGGATATTAGTTTTCCCAGTTCCTGATGTGGGAAAGTGACCATGCAGTCACTGCTAAAGAACATTTGTGATTTTCTCTTGCTGCTTGTTCTCCAAGAAGTGTGTATGTGTATCTGGAAACTAAAAAACCCCCAGGAGTTTCTGTTGTATTTAAGATTGCTTTTGCATCCTTCATTTAGAGGAAACTTGTAGGTGCAATGTGCAGCATTACCACTCCTGATGTTCAGTCGCTTAGGACCTTTGTGTTTCTACCCTGAATGTTTTTGTTGGTGTACCTGTTTTTGCAGTGCATCTGGTTAACTGCTGCAATGAAATAAATAAATAGTATACATACACACACATTTATAAAATCTGACAGCTCTACTGTGTAGAACAGGTATACTGTTAAATGTATAATCTTAGTTATTTCTTAGTTCCTTCTTTGCAAAAGATGGAAATAAATCTCTCTGATTTCTATACCAGTACGGCTGCACTCAGGTGGAGTTACACCAATACAGATGGGTACAGAAGCAGGACTCTGGGACAGTTTGTGTGGGGAGATGGGAGGTGAGGAAGGGTGGAGAGAATGATAACCCTTCCGTTATCATGCACAAGTTCACAGGAGGTTTAAACTGGTAGAATGCATCTGGAGAGTAAACTCCGTTAATATGTCAAAAGAACAATCAAAGAACAGTTACTGCAGAAAAGCAGTTAACTTCTTGCAGCCCACAAGTAAATCCCCCAACCAGATTTATGTGTGTGTACATATTAATATGTAAATGTAATCAATATACGTATTAAAATAACATATATGAAAATACATACCTGTGTAACTAAAGTATGTGTGATTCCTTGCCCACTTCGTTTTAGGGAAGTAGATTCTACTTGGTAGTTCCTGATTTAATCCTTCTGTTGGTAATTGTTTCCTCTCTAAAGGCCTCCTTATTTTTGATATAAAAAAGATATAATGAAGTCTAGTAGGAAATAGTGCCTTCCATGGTTTCCACCTGTACTTTGTGTGTAGTAGCCTGGCTTCTATGAGAACAATCTGATTTGAATGATTGTTTTTCTAGATTGCTGGTTTTTAGTCTTATCAGTTTTAGGAAAGAACTGCAATTTCTTATGACTTTTAACGCGAGGTAGGTTTTACTGTTTAGTTGCAGAGGGTTTTTGTATTGTGATATCACCACCTTGTGTTACTACTTGGAAATACTATTTTTTGTGCTTTCTTTAAACAGGTACAGACTAAATTTGAACATCGTATGCTAATGCATCAAGAAGTGAAACTGAAATTAGAGAAAAAGAAAAAAGTTCTAGAAGATGAAATAGCTATGTTTATTGAGAAGAAAGCTAATGCTGAATTACTCCAGTCACAAGCATCTGTCTCTACCCCTGTTGTCAGTTTAAGGAGAGACAAGGACCGCAAAAAGTAAGTGCTGATGCTCGTCATCAGAGGTAGCAATAGAAAAATCCTTCACATATCACTTTTATAATGCAAATTTCAGTAATCTTTTAGAAAAGATACAAAGATGCTCTGTTCTGTTATGTGATAACAAGACAGAAGTGTGTAAAATACCCTCATGCTTGCATTTACTTTTAGAGTAATTGCTGTATGTTTTATGAGCATTCTTTCTTTTCTTTCTTTTTTCTTTTTTTTTTCTTTTTTTTTTTTTTATTTTTCCATGAAGGAACCAAGGTTTTCGGCTTGAACTCCTGTGCTTTGATGTCAGAGATGAAGAAACTGTGAATGTTCACGAACAGAGCGAGAGGGAGAGGGAGAAGTTAGAGAGGGAGAGAAAATCACCCAGGGAATTCCAGAAATAGTATTCGATTGCAGCACTCAGGTTTTGAATGTAGGATATGTTAGTTTTATGAAGCAGTCTGACTGCTGCTGTCCCATAATACTAGGTGTGTCTTCCTAGTACAGATTTTTGAGAGAAGAGATTGATAAAATTGGCCGTAAAATTACACTGAATGCAGAATATGACCTGATAAGCATTTCACTTTCTTCCCTCCTACCCACTTTTTTCTTTCTCCACTCCCAAAAGAAAACCTCAAATAAATTGCAAAATTTCAGAAATGTACTCAAAAGTGGTCTTCAGAATAACATCCCTGACTTCTTCATATATAAACATTGAATTAGATTGAATTACATTTTTTTCTCCTCTAAAAGCAGAAGTTAATTAACTTATTCATTTTCTTTCCTGATAGGTTACAACTTTACTGCTGATAACATTTTGTTGATTACTATCTTACTGCACTTGAAAGCAGATTTTTTGGTACAGAAATTATTCATAACTGCTAGATTATGAAAAACTTTAGAAGCTAGATGGGTTCGTGCATTTCCACAAATATCATCAAGACAGCTTTGATGTTTTTGGAGTGTATGCTATCAGCTTGCTTGTGTTTTTGCCAAAATTTATTGCATTTCAAGTAATGTTACTCAGTTCCTTTTCCTAGACTCCTTTTTCTGGATTTACATAGGAAAGTGGAATTCTTGGTAACAGAAGTCATTATCTGCACTATTATGAGTAACTCTCAACTTCAGAAAATTTTTAGATTTTTTTTCTCTGTTTTAGCTTTATTTCTTCAGAGTATGTTACAATTTACATGCTTGTTTTTGTTTTTCAGTTCCAGCTTTACGTAATACTGATGCTAGAAGAAACAATATTGGTAATTTCTCTTCAGGAAGCAATGATTCACAGTGTGCTTTTGGAGGTACAGGAGTTGCAGTTTCTCGCTAAAGGATTTGGAAAATATCTCTTGTGGCTGCGTGCTGCAAAAGAAGAATTTTCAAGTATGATCTGTACACGTACAGTGAGGCAATTGCTGTCATTGCCATCCCGGACTTTCTGTTATGACTCTGCCTTAATACGCACTTGCCTTGCGTACCTGTGGCCAGCTTGCTTTCATTTGAAGTGCGTTGTACCAAAGCAAATGTCCCTGCCCTAAACAGTTCCATTCATAATATGAATGCTGTAGTACAAAAGTATTCAGTGAATATATCCACTACAACCTTTCTAAAGAGTTATTTTCATATGGTATGGTATATTAGTGTACTAAATATTATTTAATACAACTGTTGACATAATTCAACCATTTACTGATTTTGCTGACAGAGTTTGTTTATAGGCTTTATGTGCAAGCACTGTCCCAAATTTCAGATATGATCTTTCTAATCCTAATTTATTGAGATCTTTTTGCAGTGCTCTACTGTTGCATGATAGTTTATCTGACATTACTAACTTAATATGGAAAGTACCCAGAACTTTTTGATGCTTGTGACTGTGGTGTTCAGTTACAGCAGAGGCTGAACTTTATAAAAACTATTAATTACAAGAGCTTCAGGTTAAAACAAGCTTAAAATGTTTTTTATATTTTCAGTAGCCATGATAACTAATGGGAAACTGTAAGAGGTGCAGTTCTCCGAAACTGTTTTGTGTGACTCTTTAAAAATGAAATACTAACTTGCTAGAAATAAAATATGTTGGTTTTGCTCAAGTGTTTCTCTTGTTCTGCTTTCTCTCCCTCCCATGTAATTAAAAACAAGGATTAAGATTTCACGTTAATCTGAAAAATACGTTTTGCATCTGTTTTAAATGTCTTAAGTCATTTATTGAATGGAAAAAATAGGCGATCTGTGCATACCGTGCCAGAAAGGCAATATGACTTATGATATACTCGTCATATACCGCTGTACTTGCCATAGACTCACAGGACATCTCAAGTTGGAAGGGACCCATAAGGATCACCGAGTCCAGCTCCCGGCTCCTCCCAGGACTACCTAAAACTAAACCATATGACCAAGAGCATCGTCCAGCTGCTCCCTGAACTCTGACCGGCTTGGTGCTGCGACCACGGCCCTGGTGAGCCCGTTCCAGCGACCGACCTCACCTTCTATTTTACTCACAGGGTGATGCATATCATTTAAGCGTGTTTTCCTTCAATTCTGCAGCAAGGGGAAAGAATAGATGCTAAGGTGTATAAACCCTTCATCGACCAGGAAAGGGTCAAACTGCGAATTCAGTCAGCTCCGTAGGCACGGCAGTCTGTAACACAGGAGGGAAGGGTTAAGGGGAGATGCCCGTTTAGCTGCTTCTTTCTAGAGAAGAAAATGGGCCAGAGCCAGTGCCGGGGCTGTGATTGCTGTCCGATCGCTCCTTCCTGAGCAAAGAGCGTATTTTCCTGATGAAAGACTATATTTTTTTGTTTGGCTTTGTACCATTGATTGGTCCGTTTGCATCTGTTTGATTAGAAACAAGTGATGCTCCTCCTTAAAGTAGGTTAACAGCCAAATGAAGGAAAAAAAAAAAAAAAAAAAGAAGCATTTTTTGAATTAAGCAGTAGATTTGGAAGTGTTAGCAAGTGATCTTGAGCAGAATGTATTGTGTACTCTCAACGTTCAGTTATCCCTGCCTGGGTTATCCAGGCCCGCTGATGTTAGCTCAAGCACAGCTCTTCAGGAACATTACGAAACTGCATCCAAAGACAGATTTAACTGTCCACAGCATGGCCACTTCACCGAGGACAAAGCCCGAGATGATTTAGTACTGTTTGACCCAGATAGGTCTCTCTCATCTACCTCTCCTTGTTTTCTTTCCTAACTATATTTTTTAAAATCCAGACCCTCGCATCAAGGCAGCAAAACACCGATAGCTAGGTATAGACACTTGCAGGATTTTAAACCAGAAAAAAAAGGCTTCGACAGGATTTTCACTAGGGTGCGCTCGAAGAACATGGCTTTTGCTTTTGGAGACAGGACTGTGGCACTGAGCGACTGTGGCACTGGTCCTGAGCAACCCCCTCCAGCTGAACCTGCTTTTATCAGGGGGGTGGAGTAGGTGATCTCCAGAGGCCCCTTCCAATGTCAGCGATTCTGTAATTCTGTAACTCATTGAGTACCAGCAATTTTTTTTCACAGAAGAGAATATTAACCTATTTTCTGTAGGAAGCAAAGCCGCAAGCACAGGAGGCGGTTTAAAAGTGAGTGCAATGAGAGCTCTGAGCTCATGTGGTTGATTATATCTGCTAGGGCATTAAAAAGCTGAAATCAGTCTTTATAATTTGAAAACTTAAGAATACAGCTGCATCTCATTCTGATCCAAAACCTTTTAAAAGACTTCCCAGAAATGTGTGTGAAAATACTATATTTTTCTTGTTGGGAAATACTACTGAGATGTATCGGGGTAGTTTCTGGGTGATCATCCTGTGAGCCTTAAACTTTCTGAAGAAGAGTATGATGGAGCTGCACTAATGTCTTTTGGCATCAGATCTTCAAGTATCTCTTTATTTTGGGGGTACCTGTACTTGTGATCTGTAAGTAATCATTTCTCTTGGCACTTTTATGTATCACAGTTTATCAGTGTAGTTTTCATAAACAGGGAACTCGCCAAACTAATGGTTTCAGAATTAATTTCTGTCTTCCAGCAGAAATTTGCCTTTCTCTGATTTTCATATCTCAGTGTGTAGGTTCTGGATATGTTCCTGTTTATATATACAAACCCATAATTTTTTTATAAATGCGCATACACAGAGAGATGTATCTCCCTCCTACGTGTATATATAGGATATATAGATCACTCACAAGTGCCACAGTTAGGCTGTGCGACCCCTGATCAGTTCAAGAGACTATTTTAGGGCTTAACACTTGGTCTGGGTGCCTGCCAGCAGCTTCTGCCTTCCTTGGTACTGGGAGTAGGAAACCTTCACTATCCCGTTAGCCTGCACGCTTTCGGAGGGGCTGATCCTTCCCACCGGGAGGCAGAACTCTCGGCATCCCTAAGATTTTCCTCCTCTGTCCTCACAGGGTGGAAATGTGGAGCCAGTCCTTCCTCCTCAGGAAGACGTGAACTCCTTCGCCCGAAGCTTGGAAAAGGCAGAGACCCCGGTAGCCATCACCCCTTTGGAGGGAAGAGAAAAGAATTATCCCGTTTGGAAGAAGGGTCGGAGGCTGCTGGTATTTGCGTAGCCTTTTCGGACTGGATTTTTCACGGCTTCTACTCACAGCTGCTTTGTTGAGAGGGAGGTCGTTCGGTTAGTTTGGGGAATGCCGGAGACGGAGTTCCGTTCTCCCGCGCGCCGGCGGTGTGGAGGTGCTGGATCCCCTCGGCCTTCTGGGAAGCGTGACGATCCCAGTCCATTCCCAGAGCACGGCGGAGCGGAGCCGTCTGACGAGGGCGCGAGCAGCCGGGGAGGTGGGACGCGCAGAACGCCGTGGCGGCCTTTCCTCTGACGTTCGCCAGCCTCCCGTCGCGCCGCTGGAGGCTCGTTTGACTTGCAGGCTCCAGTGAAAAATTCTTGCTAGCTGCCACCGAGAAACGCGGCAGGCAATCCTGAGGGACTCCGCAGCGGAATACAAAATGTGGTTTATGCTGGTTTGTGACTCCGTTCACAGTAGATGAATGACATCCGAGCTTTGCCCCGAGGTCGAACCATTCTGTAGCCCCGATAATTCAAAACGTGCAAATGCATAATGCAAATAGATACACGTGAGAAATAATTTCATTGTGTACCCCGATGGAGTTTGAGAGTGGCATGTGTGTGCATTTTGCTTCCAAAGTTGCAGAAGTTTTCTTCGCTCATGTTAGCTTTTCAAGGAAAAAAAATCTCTTAGGCAAGTTAGAGTATCTTCTGACTACTTCTCAATCTTTGATGTATTTATTCTCACAAAACATATTAAGAAGTTGGAAGATACTACTTGTGTTTACAGTTGGAAAATGAGACCCACAGTGCGTAGGGCTCAGATTTTTAAGCATAATTAGAATTTTTTATTTTTTTTTTTTTTTAATTTGCACCCACTCAGTGAAAATCAGCCGTGGAAGTAAACCCATCATAGCTTTTAATCTGTAGTTACAGTCACACAGGAAATCCATGATGGACTAGGGACTCGGGCCGACATCCTTTGCTTTACTAAGCGCGGGTCTGTGCTCCCAAAACTTGTACGTAATTCTCAAACCTGCTGTTGTTTTGGCTGGTAAATAAAACAGAGGAGCTTTTCTGGAGGCTCATCTTCGTAAGGAGGAGGATGATGCGATCTGAATTCTGACTACTTTGGATTAGGTTTGCACGAGACCTTTGTCTCCCTAAATCCAGAATTTAAATGCCTTATACTATTGCTTCTAGATTCCTCAGTCGCTCAGGTTTTAAAGAGGTTCTCGTGTAGATGTTTAATGACTCCAAAACATTACAGGGGTTCCTGAAGCAGCACAGTCCATGGTGTGGACCTGGAGTGTCTGTGAGTGGATCCACATCAGAGGAGAGACCTCCCCGCTGATACGTAATTTATCCTGAGCTGTCAGTCCGTCTTGCTGACATTCTTCAGCTTTATTTACCTAGTAAAGTATGCATTGATCCTGAAAGAAAAAAAAAAAATGAGCAAGTTTAAGTTCACGTCAGATTTTACTCATTGCTCCAGTATGGGTGCAGTTGTTTGCAGTAAATGAAGCTATTTCAACAGAAGATGAGGAAGACCTACCTCAAAAATTCCCTAGCCTGGAGGAGAAGACCAGTGTCTGAAAGGCGAGAAAGCTCATTATTTCAAATCCCTGCTCCACGTCAGGCAAAACAAGGGGCTGGCTTTAAAACTCTTCACGCTCAGAAATTATTTGTGAATATATATCCCATAGTTTCTTGTGAGGCCGGGCTTTCTCGGCTTGCCGAGTGACGACGCTCTCTGGGAGGGCAGGTGTTTACGTGGGACTGCTGGGAGGCTCTGGAGTCATCGGGAGAAAATAAAAAAAAATTAAAAAAAAAAAAAAAGAAAAAACTTTTAACAAACTCCACCCCAACCCCTCTTGGGGGACGGCAGCGCTCTGGCCGGCGCTGCCGGGGAGCCCTTTGCAGCCTCCTGCCTTCATCCCCGCTCCGGCTCATCCCTGACCTCGCTGGTCTGGCACTGGCGGAGGCTGAGCCAGTTTCTAACCCAATTGGATCCAGATCCAAACTGCTTTCCAGCAGCACGCGGGCATATTTCGTTTGGATTTAGGTGGGTAAATGGGAGACCGTCCGCAGCGGGATGGCTACCCCAGGGCATGGCCGGCAGGCTGAGCGGGGAGGAAAGGCTCAAAAGTCGTTTTTCTCCCTCATAAATCCGTGCTGGGCTGAGCTGTGTCTGGCCTGGATTCTCCACCTGGAAAAAAAACTTTAGGATAAACGTGAGATGTACCGAGTGTCTTTGGGATGCTACAGTTCAGTGAGCTGAATTTTAAAGATCACCGGCAACGCTGATGCTCTGTTGCAGTATTTTTTGAAGAAAATAGGAATATCCTAATTAAAAGACTGCAGGGTGTTTATCTTGATGTCCAAGGAAGAACTATCCTATATTCTGGTGGGGCTGGAAACGGCACAGTTTATGAATCCAGTTATTGTAAATATGATCACGTAATGACCCGAGGGCGCTGCTGATAATATTCTTGGTAAGTGAAATGTAATTATGGTCGATGGAACAGCAGTTTTCCCCAGTAAGGGCTCGCATGCCAGTTACATGTTTTGAATACCTGGTACTTTGCCCGCGAGGTCAGGAGGGATCCTCCAGGGTTTTACTGGATGATATAATGGAGTTTGTATATTGGCAGAGCTTATTGGATCGATAAGTAAAGATACTGCATTGCAAGCTGTGAATTAACGACGGCTGCAAAGAGCTGGCCGAGGTTGCTGTCACTGTAAGTACGCAAATAAAGGAATTACAGCCTAGTGCTCATTGCTCAAAGCCATCTTTGGAAATTTGCCTGGTTAGAGTCTTTAAAAAAACCCCATACAATCCTGCGTCCTCTTTAAAAATGATTTAAAATTTTTATAAGATACAGTAGCATAAATGTCGTATCTCGGGACATAGTACCTGAAGCGGTAAATTCCCTGCCCTCTAACAGAAAGGCAAAACCTCCACGCAGAAGGGTTAACTTCTGTTTTTGGGACCTGCCTTGTGCAGCCCGGGAGGTTGCAGGTGCATCGGTGAGTTTGACTGGTTGGGGGAAAAAAAAAAAAAAATTCCTGTCTCTTATAAAATGAAGTTGAAAAGTATTAAAAATGGCAAGGAGCCCTTCCAAAACTCTACAGAGGAATTTACAGATGTGTGTGTTTTCAAATAAATTGATTTTTACCCTGGCCAGCATTCAGTCAAGTTTTATGCAGAAAGACTACAAAATTATCCCTAATATTGTAACTATGCCAAATGTAAGAGGTTGAGGTGTCCTCTCGCTGTGTATTTCTGGTGTTATCCTTAACCTGCTCACCTTCAATAGCTGAAACCCTGTTGATGACTTAAAGTTACTAAAAACATTCTTCAAATAAAACCTTTTGATGTAGATGCTCAGGAAAAAATAGACATGAGACCCGGGACTTCTGTTTTTTGAAACGCCAGATCTCTTTGCAGGAAAGACTGCTTTTAAAGAACATTACAATTGTTTTGGAAATGTAGTTTTGTGGAAATTAGGAAGGAAAGGTACGTTGTGGTTGCTGCCAGTCTGGGTTTCTCTGGCTCTTCTATTTGGTACGGTTTTTTTGTTTATGTCTTCTCTCTGTATTTTAAAGCCCATTTTAGTCTAGTTTATGGAGACTGCCAGTGAGGGGTGCTAAATAACCACCCTGGAGAGGCTGCAGCTCCTGGAGCTGTGTCCTGCTGTGAGCCAAAAAGTCATGTTTAAGCATGAAAAAAAAAACCCAAAACAACCCAAAACCCAAAACCAAAACAGGCAAAGGAAAGCTGTGAAAGCCAAAATTAACGGATTGCCAGGATTTCACTCCTCGGAAGTAACTAGGATGGAAAATCCCGGGGCGGGAAGGATTCGGCAGCGAGACGCGAAAGGCCGGCTGGCGGGGACGAGGTCGGGGGCAGAGAGGAGAGCTGCGGGGAGGCAGGGCTGGTCGGAGTGGAAATCTTCATACGGGGTGTTTTAGAGCTTGGGTGTCGGAAAGGAAGACTCTTGAGGTTTTTCTGTCTTGTCTTACTTGTCAAATAAGCGAGAGATTGTTTTGACTTAGACCAGTTTAATAGTGTGTTTTCTCACTGTGCACATTTTCTTTTCCTTTAATTCCAGACATAACAGCATATCCTTCCTCCTTCAAGTTACCGCGTGCTCACTGAATCTTCTGGTGGACGTTCTCAGCCTCAAAGCTGAAAATATGCATTACCTAAGTCCAAAAGAATGCTCTTCGGCAATATACTCAGTGCTTTACATCCCCAAAACGTCCTTCAGAGCAAAACCTGCACAGCTGCCCTCCCTGGAGCTGGAAGGCACGACGGCTCCGTCGGGCAGCCTGCGGATGCTGGCCGCTTCCCGATGCCATGTGCTGTTAGGAATGGGTTTGGAAGTAGTTCGATTAAAGGTGCAGATATAACCACCGGGTAAGACAAGAGAAAACTCTCTTTTGAGAAGAAGGAGAACCCTTCTTGGGTTTCTGACCTGACGTCTCGTTGGGTCGGAGAGGGTGATGTTTGGTCCTCAAGGAGGGGGAATAGGATGGGAGCCATCCCGTTGCAGCAAACGGTAGAGACTGTAGAAGGAAAAACCTTCGGCAGCTGAAATCAGCAGCGGTGGGAGGAGTATTTTCCCCTTCTGTCGGAGGCAAAGGGAGTACTTGAGTCCCGGCTCCTAAATGACAATTTTGTACAGGTCCCTGAAGAGACAGCCTTTTCTTCTCCTTTCTGAACGAACCCCGGTGAAATAAAACACGTAATTTCATTTCGTTCTGCACAAATTGCTCCTCTGGGCACGATGAAACACCTTGTTCTCGGGCACGAGTGGGTCAGCGTGGTCTCAGCGCTCATCCGCCACCTGAGGTTCATCCTTCGAAGCTGCCGGGGAGGATTTGTTCTGGGCTCCCGTGCGAATGCCTCGGGCATCCTGATGATGCTGTGGGACGGCCGGCGCCCAAACGACGGTCCTGAGGGCGGCAAGGGACGCTGCTGGCACCGGGCGGCCTGACCCCGCAGGTGGATGTGGCGGTTGGAGGATCGTCCTCCGAAAATGACGGGACAGGTCCGACTTCCCTCGGGAAGAGGCCAGGACTGTCACCAGGCTCTTTGCCGCTCAGGTAAATGCCCCGGTTGCTCAGCTGGTAGTTAGCAGGGGAAGGGGCTACACCCTCGGGGCTGATTTTCAAATAATTCGGGGGTGAAAACCCAGCCTTTTGGCAAAGAGGGAAAAAAAAAAAAAAATCTCCAACTCTGTCTCCTCGTCGGCTGGTTCCCATTCAGGGCTGATGCCCAGCACCAGCTTCCTTTTCCTTTCTGTCCCTCTCCGCGATCTTATTTGTAGGTCACGGCGGGGGGGGGCTGATCCCTTTGCCTTAGTGTCTGCAGCCGGCCAGCGACTTGCTGGCGGGAAGGGGGGGGGGCCGGACGGTTTACCCCGGAGGGATGCGACTCTTCCCTGGAAACGCGGCGCAGGAACGAAGCTGGTTAACTGCAAGCTTTTGGTTCGCGTAGTGTGGACGACGAGTAACGTTTGCCATCCTTTTGCGAAAGATTTGAACGTTTAGAGCTTGTCGGGCACCGCTTGGGGGGGGGGGGGGTGTGTCTTCGATT